>JACVTC010000010.1:1677500-1835000 GCA_016946835.1 Neocallimastix lanati (nom. inval.) | reverse complement strand
GAATAACTGATCTCCAGGACCCTGCGTTGATATTTTATATTTCCAAATTAAAATCTTATGTAATGAACAAACCAATTAAAACTTTGGTAATTACAGTAAAGAGAGAGTAAAACTAATAAGTAAATCAAGTATTAAAAAAGGATGAATTGAAAAATTATGTATCCTTTGATTTTAATAAAATAAAAAAAAAAATGTATATCACAAAAATGTTAAACCCAAAATCATGATAGGTAAAGATAATGATATAAAAATAACAATTATCAATAATAATTCGAATGAGCTTAAGAGAAAATAAAGTTTACTATTTTATTCAAAATAAATCGAACTTCGTCTTTTCCAAAGCGTATTTGAACACAGAAACTAGTATGATTAGTTTTACACAAATTATATTGATTAATTTATTTATTTATTTATTTATATATTTTATTTATTTATATATTTTATTTATTTATAAATTATATTTATTAAATTTATAATGAAAGATAATAAATTTGATAAAAACTGAAAAATCATTACACCTTTTTTATTTATTTATTTATTTGTTTATTTAGTGAAATAAAATAAACTAAACATTATTATTAAAATAAAAAAAAAAAAAGAAAAAAAAAAGAGTAATAATAAATTTAAAAAATGAAAAAAAAAATTATTTAAAATTATTTTTTAACAAGAAAAATTATTTAATATCATGAATATTAAACTATTCATGAAACCATTGGGATTTAATTGAGCTAATAAAATTTTCAGAATTTTTATTTTATACTATATATATATATGCATATATTTTTTTTGTCAATTTATTTAAAATGATTATTCAAAGCTAAAATATTTATTTTTTTTTGCTTTTTTCATTTTTCTTGCTTTTTTTTCCTGAAGATTCTGATAACTTCTTTTTCTTTTGTTTATATTTGCTTAATTCTTCATTTAATTCTTCGTTTTCAATTTCTTTTTCCATTAATTTCTTTTTTAATTTATTATGCTTTCTTAAAAGTCGATTAAATTTATCAGTAATATCTTCAATTTCTTTCTTGCAATTCTCCATAGAACTTTTGGCTTTCTTTATTGTTTGATCTCTTCTTTTGATTTTTTCTTTTAGTTCATTAACTTCATTGTTTGTTTTATCTTTACTAAATCTTTCAAAGTTTATTTTTAAAGTGTCAATTAATGATAATATTTTTTCGACACGTACATCCTCATTCCTTTCTTCTGTAAACATTGTCAACTTAGAATCACTTTTCATTATATTAAGACTATGACGATTATTTCTTATTTTATTGTTGTCAGATGAAGCAGAATCGAACTTTGTTGATTTAAAATCTTGAATGCTTTTGCTTTTCCTTAGATTTCTTTTTTTTGATGGAATTTCTTCACTTTTTGTCTTATTTCTAATATTATTCTTGCTTTTTAAATAATTACTATTAACACTTAAATTATCAAAATTATCACTTAATTGATCTTCTTCATCTTCTACTTCTGTTTCATCTTCTACTTCTGTCTCATCTTCTTTTTCCGAGTCATCTTCTTTTTCCGAGTCATCTTCTTTTTCCGAGTCATCTTCTTTTTCCGAGTCATCTTCTTCTTCTGAATCATCTTCTTCTTCTGAATCATCTTCTTCTTCTGAATCATCTACTTCTTCTGAATCATCTTCTTCTTCTGAATCATCTACTTCTTCTGAATCATCTTCTTCTTCTGAATCATCCTCCTTTTCTGAATCTTCTTTTTCATCTTCTGAATCACTTATTGTTTCATTTTTTGCTTCATCATCCATCTCTTTATCTGAATTATTTATTTCTTTATTTTCTTTTTCACTTTTTAATTTTTCAAAATTTTCTCTTTCATTTTTGCTTTTTTTTAAATCATCAATGTCTAAAAATAATTCTAAACCACCACTAACATTATTATTATTATTATTAACTTTAGGAAGATCATTTTCACTACCACTACCACTATCACTATCACTATCACTATCAATAAAATAATTTTGATTTTGATAATCCATTTTTTTTTTTTTTAATTTTCTTTTTATATATTCCTGCTATTTTTAATAATTATAACAATAAAATTAAATTTTATTAAAATATGTTTTTTTTTATAAATATTAAAATATATATAAATTCATAGTTAAAAAATTTTCCTAAATATTATTACTATGTAATTATATTTACTTTTATTTACCTTTTTACTTTTCTATAAAAATTTTATATTATTTAAAAAAAATAAATAAAAAAAAAAATAAAAATAAAGAAAAAAATATTTTAATGCTTTTATAGTTTTTTTTTTTAATTCCAAATTTTTTTTTTTTTAATTTTATATTAAATCTTTTTTTTTTAGTATTTGAAAATTTTTTTATCCATTAAAAAAAATAAAAAAAATTTCAATTAAAATTTAAAATTCATTCATTTAGAAATAGTATTGTAATATATATTAACCATATATTATTTTTAAATTGTGGAAGTAAAAATAAATTATTTTTTTACTTTAAAATTTATATTATTTATATTATTTATATATATTATAATGTATTAAAACATAATATTGTAATAGAATATAATATATTAAATTTAATTATTAAATAAATTAAAAAAAATTAAAAAAAAAAAAGACTTTAAAAAATAAATAAAAAAAATTTTTTTTAAATTTTGAAAAAGTTCAATTAAAAGGAGGTTACTTCCTTTTTTTTTTTTTTTTTTAAGAGTATGTCTTTTTTCAAAAAAAAAAAAAAAAAAAAAAACATTTGATGAAATACTTAATTTTATTAATTCAATAATATTTAAAATAATTGAATAATTGAATAATAAAAAGAATAAAATGAGTATAATTAAATAATTAAATAATAAATAATAAAAAGAGTATTTATTAATAAATAATAAAAAATAAATAATTAAAAAATAAAAAATAAATAATAAATAATTGAATAATAAATAATAAAAAGAGTATTTATTAATAAATATTTGAATAATAAATAATAAATAATAAATAATAAATAATAAATAATTAATAATAAATAATTAATAATAAATAATAAAAAGAGTATTTATTAATTAATAATAAATAATAAATAAATAATAAATAATAAATAATTAAATAATAAATAATAAATAATAAATAATTGAATAATAAATAATAATAAATAATAAATAATAAATAATAAATAATAAATAATACATAATACATAATAAGTAATAAATAATAAATAATAAATAATTGAATATTATTATTAATATTTATCTTTTTTTTTTATGTCCATTATTACAAATATTATTAAAAATATATAAAATTTTATTTTTTAAAATAATTATTTTAATAATCTCTGATCTGTACCTAAAGCATAATAATCGATTTATCAATTATTATGTAGGAAAAAAAAAAAAAAAAAAAAAGATTTTATTTTTTAAAAAGTTAAAATTAAAAAAATTATTCAAATTTTGTAAAATAGATTAACACATATTTCAATTAGATAATTCGAATAGTACTAAATAAGATATTAAATAAAAAATATTCTTATAAAGCTTTTATACATACATATATACATACATATAAAAAGATAAATTAATAAAATAAATTATAATATTGGTTTTTTAATATATATCTTAATATCTTCATAAAATATATATATATATATATATTTTATTAAAATTAAAAAAAATAATAACAATAATAATGATAAATATTGAAAATAGGGGTTCCTTCAAATATAGTTATTTCGAATGGAATATTTCAAATTAAGATAATATTACAAACAATGAAAAAAAAAAGTTTAGATTTATGGGTAAATATTATTTTCTCTTTATTAAATAATATTAATTATTATTATCATTTAATAAAAAAATTTTTTATTAATAATATATATGTATATATGTATAGGTAATAATGTATTAATTTTAAGGAATATAAGTTTATATTAAGGATAAGAATAAACCTTCTTATTATGGTTATAATTATTCCATTATAAATTATACTTCACTACATTTAAACAATATGAATGTTCAAAATAATAAATTAATTCATATTTGTACAAAACATAGATTTTTTATATGAAATAAAGATAATTGTGATTATGCAAAAGAAGGAATTTAACTTGTATAAAAATTAATATATATATATATATTAATTTTAATATTTTTTACTTACAAGTATTAATATATTATTATTATAATTTTTTTTAATATATTTTAAACTTTTATATATTTATTTATATTTCAAGGAACCAATATCAAATATTTCAATAATGATAATACTAAATATATTCACTGAGAAATAGAAATATTATTTGTTAATAATAATAGTACTGTTGAGGGATCTTTATTCGTGCTTAAGATTATAATAAAAATAATTAAAAATAATTGATATATTTATATTTTTATGCATAAATATATAATTTATTATAATTATTATTATTTATTATTTATTATTTATTATTATTATTATTATTTATTATTTATTATTATTATTATTATTTATTATTTATTATTATTATTTATTATTTATTATTATTATTATTATTTATTATTTTTTATTTATTATTTATTATTTATTATTTATTATTTATTATTTATTTATTTATTTATTTATTTATTTATTTATTATTATTATTATTATTATTATTATTATTATTATTATTATTATTATTATTATTATTATTATTTAAAAATTTACTAATTAAAATAGAATAGATACAGATGTAAATAAATAAAAATTATTAATAACTATATATATATATATATATAATAAAGATGATCATTTAAATGAAATTAAAAGTATGATAACTAATGATAATAGCACAATAATAAGTAAAAACTATTATGAATGGAATAATAATGATTTATCTAGTTATATTGATAACACAAATATTAGTTGTTATTAATTTAAAAGTATTATATATATGTACATTAAAATAATAATATTATTTTTTTTATCTGACAAAATTTATTTTCGTTTTAATATTAAAATTAGGAAAATTGAATAAAATTAGGATTTGGAAAATAATAATATTAAACTAAAAAATATTGACGCAGTAAAAAAAAAAAGAAAAAAATTACTTTCCCATATGTTAAATGTGTTTTAGTATTTGATAATTATAATGATACTCATAAAGGGTATAATATTTATAATATAAATATTTTTTTTTATTTATATTATTTTTCCATTATTTTAATTATCATATACAAAAAATTAGTTATTCAGTTGTACATGATGGAAAAAAAAGTATTGATAAAATTTCATTTTTAATGATTTAAATTATTATCATAAAATAAATATTGATGTTTTTATTAGAACTTATAAATATGATTAAAGTATCTTTTTAAATATTATATTTATTTAAGATCAATCATTTTATTTAAGATGGATATTATGAAAGGAACATTAATAATTGGAATTACTTTGTTAATGATAGTTTCAAATCTTGAACTTAATATTAACAATTATAAATAATTAAATAAATATATGAATAATTATACATAAATGCATTAATTATTATAATATATACTACTTAATATAATATTTATTAATTTATATATATAATATGCTTGGTAGTAATATAGTGTATCAGGCAATGCCTTCAGGTTCATTGTAAAAGATTTTAATAATTATTTCAATCAAATTCATTTAAATATATTATTAATAATTTATATTTGTTCCATATACTTCTGTATAATTAATAGTATCTTGGGGTATCATAAAACCACAGTGGTATCCAAAAGGCTTTCCCTTGGCAGCATATTGGACCCAGCCCCTGAGATACTACGTTACGACTTAATCATAGGCAGTGATGATAATATATCTACACGACAAATGATTATACCCACTGGAGGGGTAAATGGTTCCTATTCCGATGCTCGGGGTCATTGAAGATATATGTAAGAATGTTAGTGAATACAGCCCCAGGCAGAAATGTGAAACGATGTGTGGAGGGATGCTGTACTAATATGCCAGTATATCTGCTATGGTCATAATGGGAGATGGGTACTCATTGTTATAATTAATAGTGCAATGTTTAGATTAAATTTAAAAATATTAAAAAAATAAAAAATAAAAAAATAATAAATATTTAAAGTATAAAATATAGAAATATAAAATATAAAAATATAAAAATATAAAAATATAAAAATATAAAAATATAAAAATATAAAAATATAGAAATATAAAAATATAAAAATATAGAAATATAAAAATATAGAAATATAAAATAAATAATATAATACTTATTGTTAGAAATAAATAAAGATATATGTTTTTCTCCTTCCGGATCAAAATTTGTATAATTTAGATAATCTTTGATTTCATTTCTTCTTTCTTCTTCAGTTCCTCAACAAGTTTCTATTATATTCTGATAGATTTCGTATGACGTTAATGATTGGAAATTTATATCCTCAATTAGATTTTATGCTGACCCTTCTTATTAAAATATTTCAAACTTTGGCATCAGCTCATATAACTGCTTTCTTGGTACCAACAGCGTAATATATGTATCTGTTTGACCAAGCACAGCAATTGGCTTTGCTCTTTCATCTTCGGATAGAGTAGATCCGTCCTTTTTTATTAATTTTTCATTTAGGATATATCCGAGTAAATTTTCCTTCATAAGCAACACGAAAATTTCTTTCTTCCATATCTTGAAATATGCGCGACCTTCAAGTAAATCCCTTGTGCTTAAATTTTCTTTATTAGACATCCTTAATCCTTATTCTTTAATTCTTAAATTATTGAAATTTAAAAATTTTATAATTATCTTTTTTTGTTTTATTTTATTATTTTTGCTTTTTTTTTAATTCCTTAGAGTTGCTGAGACTCTTAATCTGTGATTAGTGTCGTATAACTTTTATTATTATTATTAAAGAAAACATACATAGAAATTATTATATTACATGTTATTTTATAATATACATTTATATACATTATACATAAATATCATATGTTTATTCTACGCCACTAACACACTAACACATATGCTAGCTCATATATTTATGTTATTACATTATACATTTATACATTATATTTATTTATATTATTAATATTTATTAATATTAAACTTTTTTTGACTTTATTTCTAACACTTAAAAAAAAAAAAAAAAAAAAAGTATAAAAACTTTAAATAAATATAATAAAATAAAAAAAAAATAAAATTTTAGCATTATTATTTTTTTACATCCAATTGTTATATAATTTATTATTTTTTTTTAAAAAATAATTATTCAATAATCAAAATGCCTAAAAGTATTAATACAAGATTTTTATTATACTTTATTTAGTTTATTTATAAAAAATATTATGTAATTATTTATTATTAATAATTATATACTAGTAACACTTTCAAAATTTTATTTAAATCAAAAAATTCTTTTCTTTACTTACTTTTTATTTAAAAGTTCGCATCTTAATAATTAAATATATTTCTTAAAACATATAAATAATTACCTATATAAAATCTTTATCTTTTTATTTTTTTTTTATAAATTATTTTTCTTTTATAAATATATATATATATAAATATATTAATTTATATTAATAAGGAAAAAATCATATATGAGTAATTATTAATTAGTATTTTCTTATAATTTAAAGTGGTCTATGATTTTTATTTTCATTCAGATAATCTTTATAAATTTAATAAACTATTAATAATAAATTTATCTTTACAATTTAACTTTAAATTTATCTTTACAATTTAACCAAAAACAATTTAAACAATTTAACCAAAAACAATTTAACCAAAAAAAGATAAAACTAATAATATTTTTTATTAGACTTTCACAAATTTTTAAATTGTACTGAATCTTTTATTCCTATCTTTACATTAAACTTAATAATTTATCTTTTTTTTTTTTTTTTTTTTTTTTAATTCTTGATAATTATTTATTATTAGCTTAATATTTTATCATTATATTAATTAAATTTTATAATTTTTAAGTTTTAAAGATTTTTATCTTCAATATATATTTAGATGTTTATTTATATCATACTATGTCATTTTAATTAATTAAATGATAAAATATAAAGTTTTAAACAAAGTAAGGAAAAAAAATAATAATATCAAGTAAAATAATAATTAAATAAATATTACATACAATACAACTTAAATTATTGTAAAGACCTATTATAAAATATTATTAATTTGATCTTTTTTTTTTGCTTTAAAGATATAACATCTTTATCCCTGATACTAAAATATTTATTTATATCATACTATTATATTTTTAATTTTTTTTTTTTTACAATTAAAAAATATATATATATATTATTAATTCTAAAAATAAAATTTAAAACGATTGTTTTTATTTTATAAACTTTTTTTTTTATAAAAAAAAAATTTCCTCAAATAAAATATTTTTTTAAAAGCTTTAAAATACTAAATTTTAAACTTTATAATAATTATTTTATTATTAATAATTTAATTAAATATAATAAAAATTAAGTTCAATTTATTTTAATTAAATAAAAAAGAATTTTATAATCATAAAAATATTTATTTTTAGGATAAAATTATTATAAAAGGATTAATAAGAATTATTAATAAAAATAAAAATTTAAAAAATGATAATTAATACTCAATATAATATATATATATTTTAATAATCCTATTAAATTTTATATCAATATAATATTTATTAATCTTTCCAATTTTTTTATTTTAAAATTTTATTTTTAATTTTGAAATAATTTATTTATTTATTTATTATTTATCCATATTACACTTTTACTTTCAATAATAAAAAAAAAAAAAAAAAATTAGTAATAATAATAAATAATAAATATAATAAAAATGAAATCAAGTATTATTAATATATCAATACTAACTATTTTTATAAGTATGAATTTATTATTTTTTTTATAAAAAAAAAAAAAAAAAAAAAAAAAAAGAAAAAAAGAAAAAAAAAATTATATTTTCTAATTTATTTAATTTTATTTTTATGTATAGATTTTTCATATGCAGTAGTCCTAAATTTTGTTATAAACTCATATAGTATATTGGATGACGCATTTAATTTAATTGTGAATGATTTTAATAAATATTCAAATGAAACCAATCTAGGTATAACTTTAAGAATGACCTATTTTATTGATCAAAATAGTGCTCAAGGATATAATGATTATTCTCAAACCCTAAGTTTATTTGGAAAAAAAAAAAATAAATATGATATATTTGCATATGATCCATTTTATATAAAAATTTTTTCACCTTATTTAGTAGAATTAGAAAATTATCCACAATTAAAAGAATATTTTGATTTATATAACACCGATGATAATAAGAAGTTAACTGAATTAAATAATCATAGATATGGCCTTGTAATGAAACAATTATTTCTTAGTTTTATTTATATGAATATATAATCATTTGTTTTTATATATTAATATTATTAAATATCATTATTATTATTATTATTATTATTATTATTATCATTATTATTTTAATAATATATATTTTAGCCTCTATTTATGATTATATCAGTATTACAATCAAATAAAGATTATTTAATGCAATATAATAAAGAAATACCAAAAACATGGGATGATTTAATTGAAACAGCAGAATATATAATGAAAAAAGAAAAAGAAAAGCATAAAAATTCTACTTTAATTGGATATAATGGACTTTTTCCAAGTAATATTTTTAACTATATATATAATATAATATAATATAATATAATATAATATAATATAATATAATATAATATAATATAATATAATATAATATAATATAATATAATATAATATGTATAATTCAATATTAAATATTTTATATTTTATATATAAACATAATATAAATTTTTATTAAATAATGATAACATCATGAAATCTTTTAAATATTTTCTAAAGATAATGAAAATACATTATGTTCCCTCTATCAAATTATTTACTCCTTTAGAAAGGACAAAGATTCAGATATACCTGATTTTACTAGTCAAGAAACTTATGATGCATTAGAAGAACTAATGAAAATAAGGGAAACAATTTCATCTGGTAAAAGAAGAAAAAAAATTAATATTTTATTAAAAAAAAAATAATAATAATAATAATAATATATAATAAATAATAATAATATATATATATATACTTTTTTTTTTATTTCTTTTGAAAATTAAAATAAAATATAATACATACTTATATATTATGAAGATGAAGTATATAGATCTAATGAAGTATTTAACGTTGTTGAAATGACTAAAGGAAATATATTATTTTCTAATTTTTATAGTTCATTAGTTTTACCTAATTATTCCATATCTGTATTACCTGGAAAAAAAATGGGAATTAATGGATCTATTCTTGGAGGATTTAATATAGGAATTAATAAAAATATTGAAAAAGAAAAGATAGAAGCATCAATTAAAGTTATTCAGTATCTTTTTACTGAAAGATTTCAAAAAGAAGTAATTGTAAAACAGTTAGGATTAATTACAGCACTTAGCACACTATACGACGATGAAGAGTCATGCCGATATATTAATTGTGACATGATGAAAGAAATTCAATTCTATCTGAGACCAAGTTCAACAATGAAAGATTATGAACATTTTTCAGATAGGGTCTTAAAATATTTTTATAAATATTTAGATGGATCAATAACAACAAAAGAATTACAAAATAAAATTAGTGATATTAATAGTCATTATTCTATACAGATAACATCTCTCTGTGGACTAATAATATTGGGAATTGTAATCATCTTATTATGTTGTGTGTTCTTTTCATCATTAATACTTTTCACTCCTAAATATAATAAAAGATATTTCAAATTCATGAGTACCGATTTTTGGTTGTTATATTTAATAGGATCTCTATTTATCTTAGCCTCAATTATGGAATACTACAATACTCCTACCTCGAAGAAGTGCGCTTTTCGTCATATTTGCATGGAAATTGGGGATTCTTTAGTTTTTATTCCTCTACTCTTCAAATTGGCAGTAAACTTTCCAAAAATTAATAAATATTCAAAATGGATTGAGAAGAATAGATACATCTTTTTTACCCTCTTATTTTCTGTACAATTTTTATTATCAATATTAATAATAGCGACGAAGGCCTATAAAATAAAAGAAATTAATTTTTATAAAGAACTTAAAAATTTCTATATTTGTGATTATAACAATACTGTAGGAAAGATAGTATCCTACACTCAGATATCTTATAATATTATTATATATTTCATTATTTGTTTCTTGATATTCCTGGAATGGAACTTGAATGAAACTTTTTTTGATGTGAGACATTTTACAGTGGTTTTAATCATTGATGGAATTAATCAAATATTAAAAATCGTATTTAATAATTTGAATATAAATAATTATATTCTGTATAATTTATTACACATCATTATCAATTTCAGTTGTGTCCTTATGAATCATATATATATATTTTTCATACGAGTAATATTTATGTCTATTAGTAGTAAGGAAGACTTGGACAATAAAAAGATGCGTGATATAATCATTAATAATAGATATTCTAATATTAAAGATACTACTCTTAATAGAGGTTATATATCGAGTAATGCTAAAACGGATTATTCTTCTAGTGCCAATAATACTAACAGTACTTTGAGCGGAAAATTTTCAAAGGATATGTCAGAATCATTAAAAACATTAAAAGTAACCCTAATAAATTATCATTATTTACAAACTCCTATTCCTTAATTATTGGAAATTTTTTTTTTCAAACCGCTTTTTCTCATCATATATATATATATATAAATATTATTAATTAAAAATAAAACAGTTTTTCTCATCATATATATATATATAAATATTATTAATTAAAAATAAAACAGTTTTTCTCATCATATATATATATATATAAATATATTAATTAAAAATAAAACAGCTTTTCTCATCATATATATATATATATATAATATTATTAATTAAAAATAAAACAAGAAAAATTAAATATATTTATAAAAAAAAAAAGAAAAGAAATATTTTGACAGCATATAGAAATAATGGATATAAACATTATTTTAATAATAATTATGTAATAGTAATAGTTTATTTTAAAAAAATATTTTGATAGTATATAAAAATAATGAATTATAAACGTTATAATGTTTATGTTAAGTTTTTTGTATATTAATTTATTTATAATATATTTTTATTTTTAAATTTTGATTATTTTTATGTATTAAATTTATAAATAAAAAAAAAAAAATCTAATTTAGGATTATCCACCATAAAGTTTTAAAAATATATTTTTTATACATTAAATATTTTTACCAATATAAATTTCAATTCAAAAACAATTTTCAATATAAATTTAATTAAAAATATTATTCTATATTACTATATTATAAATATTATAAAATCTTTATTTTTTTTTTTAAAAAAAAAAAAAAAAAATTTCCGAAAATAAAATAAAAGTTTATTTTTAAAATTTATATTAATGAATAAATTTGTGAAATGAGATAATATAAGAATTAATATTTAATATATTAAACCAATAAAATTAATTATCTGTATAAAATAAGCATAATGCATTTTTTATTTTTACTTTGCTTAACACTTTTATAATAAAATAAATACGAAAATATAATATGAATTGTTAATCTTTTATCTGAGTTAAAAGATTAAGAGTCTCAATCTCCTCAGATTGAGCTATAACAAAAGATAAATAATATGAATTGTTAATCTTTTATCTGAGTTAAAAAAAATTTTTTTTTTTTTTTATAGTTGATATTTAGTGTTAATTTTAAATTTTTATTTTTAAATTTTTTTTTCTTTTCTTTATATATATATATATATATTCATAAAATTTTAAATTGTTTTATTTATACAAAAAATATCTATATGGACACATGAAATCATGTATCCAAATGCTAGTAATTCCCACTTAACTATACCGTACTAAAGTGTACCCTTCCCCCATCTCTCAATTACTTCAGTATCTTTTCTAATAATAATAAAAAAAAAAAAAAATATATATATATATATATGGGGGAACGTGGCTTTATATGAAATGCGGCGTACTTTAATAAACATTTAAATTATATTCGATCAATAAATAAATAATAATATTTAAATAATTAATAAATAATAAAATAATGAAATAATATTTAATAATTTAATAATATTTAATTTTAAAGATATATAAGAGTATTTTTTGTTAAAATAATGAAAAAAAAAAATATTTAATTTTTAAATAATATTTTAATACCTTATGTTAAAATAATAAAAAAATAATATTTAATTTTAAAATAATATTTTAATAATATTTGTTTAAACTAATACAAATATAATTAAAAGAAGATTTTTTTAATTAAATATTTGTTAAAAAACTTTATATATTCAAAAAAAAAAAAAATACATTATTAACTTTTTTTTTTTTTATTATTATTATTATTTTTGTTTTATTCTTTCTATTAGTTATTATCATAACTAATAAAAAATTATACAATATAAATTGAGTATGTTCTTATTATATATGATATTTTTAATATAGTTGAGCAGGAAAAAAAAAAATATATATATATATATATATATAAATATAAATATAAAAATAACTATTTTTAATATCTAAAAGAAGAATTTATGATAATAATAATAATAATAAATATATTATATTATTATTTATATTAGTATTATAATGTATTCATTAATTATTAATTCCTATCTAATACATTTAATTTTGGGTTTCATTTCTATATTTAATGGTTAATCTAATTAAAAATGATAGTTATAAATAATATGATAATAGAAATAATTTTAAATGAATGACTTAAATAAATTTTTTTTTTTTTTTATTAATTGTTGATATTCATTATAATTTTTTTTTCCTATGAAAGGAGTCCAATCGAGATTCAATATTTATCATATTTATTAAAAATTGTCATAAATGAACAAGTTAAATAAAATTGATGTGAGGGGGGGGAGAATCTTGACGAACACCTTTCCTATCTTAATACTAAAACGATTCCAATAATTGACCATCAACCCTAACAACATGCCTTGAAAGATAAATATAAAATTTTCAATAATTTTATACCACTTATCTCTAATATTGAAGTGATGAATCTTCATTAAAACATTGTATATGAGAAGAGAGTCATATGCCTTTTTAAGGTCCAAAAAAAAAAAAAGCAAGTTAAGTATCTTTTATTTTCAAATATTCGTCTCTGACATATAATTCTTAAAATGAAAATGTAAAAAGTAATACATTCTTCTCAATTATGAAATTCATATTGTTCAGGTCAAGAGTAGAATCCTTTATCAATTCCATATTTAGTGATTCTATTAGCGATGTTTTTCGTCAAAATTTTTAACCTATTGTTGATAAGAGAGATGCCATGATAGTTATTACAATTCTGATGGGATCACCCTTTTTAGGAATAGCAACTATCGATGCGGTTATTCCATGATTTTTGGGGGAAATTCACCATTCCAAATACAAATTGATTAAGGTTTTTTGAGACATTTAAAAACCAGATGAAATTATTTACCATTATTTTTTGCTAGATTCTTCCGAATCATTCTTTTTTTTTTTTTTTTTCCAGGCATCAAAGCTTTGAAGAATTCCATTAGGAATCTCATCAGGCCCACCACAAGCTTTTAAGTTAAGGGTAGATGAGATCGCATCGTTAATTTTCTTCATCGCTAAATTTCTTGGTTAATTTCCCACTCTTGTTGCTTTTGGAGTTCCCAAATTCCTAAGTGTATCAGAATCTTTCTAGAAATCTTTAGTAAGACTACAACCTGAAGAATCCAACGCTAGAAATTTATAATGAAAATACAAAGCTTTTAAGTTTTTTTCATCTGAAGAAGATACTAATTCATTGTTTTAAAATTTTTAATAGGATGAGAGACTGTGAATGATTGATTGAATATTAATTTTTTTTTTTTGCATTCTTTTTTTTTTTTTTTTTTAACCCATTTCCATACTTTCCTACTATCATTTGGTTAAAAGCTAACGAATATCCAATTTTAATCCAATATAAATAAATATTCCTTTTTTTTTTTTTTTCTTTCCTAAATTTCGTTTACATTTTTTATGAATTAATTCACATAGTTTATTATACGACTCAAACCAATTTCACCAAATTCATTGGAATCCCTTATGGATTTACAACCTTTTATTTGTTTATATTTTATATGTTATTACCTTTTTTGAACACAATAAAAATTTTGATGGGACATTTTTAACATTGCTTTTCTGATTTCTATTGATGAAGCAATCGATAAATCTTTAGCAATGGAATTAGTAATGTTGATGAACTTTTCAACTATACTATCTGTGGAAAGGTCCTCATTTCCTAATTCTTCACTAAGAATCTCAAATTTATTATGATCATAAATTTTTTTTCTTAGATTCAAAACATTTATACTAATTGCACCAAACAAATTTTTTTTTTTGGTAACAAAAATGATTCATCTGTGGTAGTTTTCTTGTAATAAACAACAAGAGGATTATGATCAGATATAACTCCAATGTTACTACATATCTTATTTAAAGCAATATAAAAAAATTTTTTTTTTTTTTAACGACAGTAAATTTGTTTCATCTTTATTAACTAAATATTTGATAAAATACATGTAATAAAATAAAATAAAAAAAAAAGATTAAAATATAAACAAAAAAAAAAAAAAAAAAAGCACAAAATAAAATAAAATAAATTAATGATAAAATGTATTCTAGTTTCATTTAATTAATATTTGTAAGACTTCATGATATAAAACAAATATGTGTAGTAACATATTTGTATATTTAATAATAATTATTAAATATTAAATTTATATCTTTTTGATAATAATTATTTTATTTTTTTTTTTATTTCAATATGTATTATTATAATTATAATAATTATAATACTTTAATTCATATAAAATTTATATAGTTTATATAATTAATATATTACCTATTTCTTATAAATAGATTAAATTATTTATATTAGAAATAGAGAACTCTCTTGTAAATTTTTAGGAATTAGAATTATTATTTTAATTGTACGAATATTATAATTTTATTAATAAAATTTACTAAACTACCATTATTTAAAACCCAATTATTGCACATAAAAGTCCCGCATATCACTCACAAGGGCATTATTATACTGTAGTATAATAATTAATTTTTGACTTTACAATGTTTAATCACAATTTTAAGATACGAAATTATGACCTTCATTGGTTGCGCTAGCCCTGCTGGCCTGTCTTACTGTTTCTTCAGCATTGACGCTCTTGGTAGTAGTAGTATGATTCGATTTGAACCTATTGAACAAGGATCATTGCTTGCCAATAGCAATAGGTATTAATCGATTGAAGAAGATCAGGATATTCATAACAAAGTTTTATAAAATCTGATGTTTCTTCGAATCTGTTTTTGTTATAGAATTCAGCTTTAATAGAATCAATTTTCATATCTCTTTTCCAATAAAAATCCTTGATTATATTATCGTTATTACCTCTTACCTCTTTTCTCTAGTTTACGTTTAAGAGTTCTACTTTCTTTTGTCCATATATATTTTCTAGATTTTGGAATATTATTAATTAAATAGGAAATAATACAATTTGAATCTTTCCATTTATCAAAACATTTGACTTGAGACAAAGCACACTTAACTGACCATGGAGGAATATTTAAATCTTTTGGAATAGAATATACATTAATAAAAGATTTGACTTTTGGTAAATCTGCAATCCATCTTAATCCTTTATTAATTAATTTCTGAGTATTATTTGTTCTCTCTTTATTTGAACCAAATAAAGGTGCAAAGTAAGAGACTCTACTAAGAACATAGGAGTTAATTATAATTTTCTTAAATGGAATAGGGATTTTGGAATTTGAAAGAAATTTACTAACAGAAAAGAGAGCTTTAGTAACTTTAAGAGTTAAGTAATTTAATAATAGGGTTCAACGATAAAGCTTTTATCAAATGGTATACCTAAATAGGTATAACATTTAGTTATTGCGATTGGTTGACCAACAAGATGAAAAGTAGGATCTCTTTTATTTTGGAAAAGAGGAGTGTCTGGTCGAATCACCATCATTGCACACTTGTTAATTCCAAAATTCATCATATTAAATTTAGCCCATTCCTTTACCTTCTTAAGCATTTTTTTTTTTTTTTAACTTAGTTCTTGACAGAATCATATGCCTTTTTCAAATCTAAAAAAAAAAGCAAGGTAAGTTTCTTTATTATCATTTTTACGCCTTTGACAAATTTCTCGAGTTGAAATAAATAAACTAACACTTTCTTCTTTATTAAGAAATCCAAATTGCTCTGGCCTAATAAAATTAATTTTAAGTCCATAATCCGAAATTCTTTTGGAGACTATTTTCGAAATGAGTTTTATACCATTGTTAATCAGAGAGATACCTCAATAATTGTCACAATCAGATAGATCATCTCCTTTTTTTTTTCAGGAATAGATATAATACTTGCTTCAATCCATGTACTAGGAAATTCTGAACTTGAACTTGAACTTGAACTTGAACTTGAATTTGAATTTTGACTTGAACTTGTATCTGTATTTGAACTTGTACTTGAACTTGTACTTGAACTTGAACTTGAACTTAACTTGAACTAGAACTTGAACTTGTACTAGAACTTGAATTTGAACTTGAACTTGAACTTGAATTTGAACTTGAACTTGAACTTGAACTTGAACTTGAACTTGAACTTGAACTTGAACTTGAACTTGAACTTGAACTTGAACTTGAACTTGAACTTGTACTAGAATTTAACTTGAACTTGACCTTGAACTTGAACTTAACTTGAACTTGAACTTGAACTTGTACTAGAATTTAACTTGAACTAGAACTTGAACTTGTATCTATATTTGAACTTGAATTTGAATTTTGACCTAGACTTGAACTTGTACAATTGAAGTAGTGGATAAATTTATATTATATGATGATGAATTCACTTTTTCTGATAAGGCAAAATGTCTCCTTTTGAGAGAAGAAAAACTATATTTATGATTCCTTTTTCTGCAATTAATAACATTAAATGAAGTATATTTTAAACTATTAACAATACATTCAATAATAAATGTTATTTCTTCTTCATTACTTACTATTTTAATTTTAAAGATTAATACATCGTTAAAATTAGCAATTCGTTTAACGGATAAAACCTTAATATATAAGTATTTCAGAATTTTCTTTAATTGTCTTCTCTCATTTTGATTTCTGGAGTTACCTCATAAAAAAAAAAAAAAAAAAAAAAAAAAAAAAAAAAAAAAAAAATTATTATTATTTTTAATATTAATAATATTTAATAATAACTGATTAAATTTTTATGTTTAAAAAAAAAAAATAAAATAAAATAAAATAAAATTAAAAAATTCACTCAGGCGGGGCAGAGTTGATTCATTTTAAAATTCTACTAGTAAATTAATATAATTTATTAATTTATTAATTTATTTGTTTATTTGTTTATTTATTTGTTTAT
This sequence comes from Neocallimastix lanati (nom. inval.), assembly GCA_016946835.1. NCBI lineage: Eukaryota > Fungi > Neocallimastigomycota > Neocallimastigomycetes > Neocallimastigales > Neocallimastigaceae > Neocallimastix > Neocallimastix lanati (nom. inval.). Next base: position 1,816,621 of record JACVTC010000010.1, on the reverse strand, counting down.
TAATTTATTTATTTATTAATTTATTTGTTTATTTGTTTATTTATTTGTTTATTAATTTATTAATTTATTTATTTATTTATTTATTTATTTTTATTATATATATATATAAATATAAATATATATATTTTTACTGAAATTTTTTAATTTTTTTCTAAGGAATTCTAAATTTTTAAAAAAAGAAAAATAAATTATATATTGATAATATTGAATTTAAATAAATATTATTTATATATTAATATAATTTACTAAAAAGTTTTTTTTTTTTTTTTTTTTTTTTACACTATAAAATGTTCTTCTTTAAATATACATAATATATATATAAAAGCTATCTATAATTTTATTTTTATTTTTAATTTTTTTTTTGTTTTGTTTTGTTTTTTATTTTGTTGTGTTTTGATTCATCTATTAAAAAATTTTTTATCTTATTTTTTATTATTTAATCATTGCATATATATATATTTATTTTTTTTATTTTTTTTTTATCTTTTATGTTTTTATTATTTATTTAATTTTTAAGACAAGAAGTTTTAGTGCTACACCATTGATCATTTTCATAACCCCAGGAGCCAATGTCATCAACCTCATAGACGACACAGCCTTCACAACAGGAATAACCTAACTTAGATCCTGGACATTCTTCAGAATATTTACAATCCTTTGGAATACCACACCATTCGTGATTTTGAGCTCCCCAATTACCATCATCGTCGACAACAACAACTTTAGTTTGACATCCCCTGTCACAACAATCGTAACCAAAAGCATTAGCCCAACAATTTTTGTCAGTAGATGGAGCTTCAGCTTCCTCATTTTCTTTTCCAGTTTCAATTGAAGTTTCGGTTTCAGTAGCTGTTTCAGTAGCTGTTTCAGTAGCAATTTCAGTAGTTGTTTCATTTTCCTTTTCATTTTCCTTTCCATTTTCCTTTCCATTTTCCTTTCCATTTTCTATGCTTCTAAGGTATTCATTTACACCAATGGTAGGGACACGATTATCATCATAATTTTCAAGTAAAGTGTATTCTAAACGATTATCACCAAATTGAACATAAGCATATCCTGGTCCTTCTGGTCTTTCAGTGAAAGTTTCATTTGTTTTTGGATCGAGGTAAGTGATATCTGTGATATATGGTAAAATGACAGGTTCTGGTCTTGGTTCAATAAGTTTATGTCTTTCTTCTGGGTTAGTAGAATTATAGTTGATACCATAGTATCTGGCAGCATATTCATAACGACCAAGAATCCAATCTTTAAGACCATAACCCTTATACCATAACCAACAACCAAGATTGTATACAAAAGTGTATTCAGTATTTAAAAGGAAATGTTCATAAGAGAAATAAACATCCAAACCCTTTTTATTAAATTTTCCAACATTTAATTCTTTTTCTTTCTTAACATAAGGAGCAATATAGTTCTTTACTTCATCAATATGAGGGAATAAAATTTCAGGATTGAATGCCTTACTAATGATATCACCAAGGCATTTACGGAATTCAGTATCATCATCATGAACAAGAATCTTAATAATTGGATGATGATGTTCAAAATCAGCAAAACTAATATGAGTGTAGTCATAATCTTTATCACCATCATTTGGGTCATAGATGTCATCCATGTATGGGAAGAATTTAGCATGAACTTCTTCTCCTAATTCAATATCATGATCAAATGGAATGTAAGCCCATTTACCATTTGGTTGAAGGAACCAACACATATTATGACTAAAAGAACTAAGGAAGTGATCCCAAGAACCCATTAACCATTCCCAAGCCATACTAAAGAAATTAATTTATTTTAATTTAATTTAAAAAATAGAAAAAAAAAATTTTTTTTTTTTTAATTGTTACTCATCAATTTTTATTTACAATACATTCTAATAATAAGAAAAAAATAATAATAATAATAATAAACCAATAATAATTATTTATTAATATATGCAATAAAAAAAAAAAATTTTTTTTTACTTACTATTTAAGGAAGTTTTCAACTTCCATGAATTCTTCTAAATCAGCTCTAGTTTTAGCAGCATTAACTTTATTAACAAAGTCCTATTGTTACAAAACAAAACAAAACAAAAACAAACAAACAAACAAACAAACAAACAAAAAAGAAAAAAAAAAAAAAATTTATTGGAATAATAGATAAAATTAATTAAAAAAATTATATTTATTATCTTTATAGATATATATATTATTTTTATAAAAGTATATATGAATAATAATATATAAATTTTATATATATAACTTACATATAATGGTTCCATATTATCAGTATAATCATCATTAATATTGACACAATTGACTTTTTTTACACCATCATCAAATCTAAGTTTATCACATTTATAAACAGTCCTAACATCATCTTCTTTAATATCAAATTTTCTTGAAATCCAATTCTTTTTAATAGAATCAGAGACAACCCAACTTTTTTTTTTTTTATTAAAACATAAATAGTAAAAAGAAAAAAAGAAAAAATTATTAGTATATTATATAGAAATATATATTAATATAAATAAATTTTTTGTTCTAATATTTATAAATATTTAACAATTTTCTTAATAAAAAATATTTTCTTTCAATAGATTGTATAAATTAAATTGTTTTATATGTACATAAAAAAAATGATAGCAATATTAATAGTTACTAATAATTATGTTCTCTTTTTTTTTTTTTTTTTTTTTTTTTTTTTTTACTTTCTTTGCTTTCTTTCTATTTTCTTTAAATAGATTGTTATAAATTAAATTGTTTTATATGTAAAACAATGTATTTTACATAATATGTATAAATTAAAAAAAATATATTGTGTAACATTATTTCTTTTCCAAAATTTTAAAATTTTTTAATTAAAATTTTGTATATAAATTTTTTTGAATATTCATTTTGTTTTTTTTTTTAATATTCTTTTATTTTATAATATTCTTTTTTTTTTTTTATAATATTTATTTCCTTTTTATTTTTTATTATAAAATATTATTAATTCTATTTTTACTGTCTTAAAATGATTAATAAAGCTCAATTCTATCTATAATTTATTAATTAATCAATTTTTTTTTTCATTCATATATATATACTTTCAAAAAAAAATTTTTTTAATATTTATTTTAATATTTATTTTTTTTTTAAAGTTTTTTCAAAAATACTTACAATCCCATATATTCATCATTAATATATAATTCTGTATAACCTACTTCAATAGCTAGTAAACCACTTTTTTGTAAAATATCAGTGGTTAATCTTGAACGCATCATGGATGGTTCTCTTTGATCACTTCTTAAACGGAAATTCTTTGTTCCATGTAAAGATTCATTATTTTTAATTTTAATGTTAAAACCTGGTTTTGATAATACAGCAGATGATTTTCCACCTAATTTTATTTTAATTTTGTAACTCTCTTCATTTCTATAAATTTAAATGAATAAATATTAAAAATATATATATATATATATATATATGAAAAAATAATGTTTATAAAATAAAATAAAATAAATATTAAAGTAAAATAAATATTTTTATTTTAATTTCATAATATTTTATAAAAAGTATTCCAACTTTTATGTTTTTTTTTTTTTTTTTAAATTTTTTTTTTATTTTCAATTATTTATTAATTAACTTACTCTTCATAAATAAATTTTAAATCAGCTTGAACTTCATATTCTTTAAGTTCTTTATGAGCTTCAGCTTGAGCTTTATCAACCATTTCAGTCCAATTAGCTTTTGGCATGGTAATACGCATTACTGGAATACTTTTATCCATTATTTCATAAAGTTCGGTTCTTCTAAAATGGTCATAAAAACCAGCCTTAACAGATAAAGCTTTATAATTATCATTTTAAAAATTTAAAAAAAAAAAAAAAAAAAAAATTATATCATATTTTTTTGAATAATTTTAATTAGAATTTAAAAAAAAAAAAAAATAAAATAAATTTTTTAAAATATTTTTAACAAAGAGTTTTTACATACCGAAAAGAGATACGGTAGATAAAATATTTAATAATTTCATTTTGATTTATATATTTATTACTTTATTTTTTTAAATTTTTATTTGTTTAACTTTTAATTTTTTTAACTTCTTTAACTTTTTATTTCTTTAATTTTTTATTTTTTTTTGTATAATTTATTTAAGTATTTATTTATTTTTTTTTTTTTTTTAGTTCTTTATTAATTTTTTTTTTTTTTTTTTTATTTCTTTTCTTCTCTTTTCTTTTTTACTATTTAATTTATTTTTATTATTATTTTTTCCTTTATTTAATACTTTTGATAAAAAACGTATTTTTAAAAAAAAAAAAAAAAAAAAAATAGTGATATAATTATTTATTTATATATTATATACAAAATGTATATTTAAAAACTTAATTTATAATTAATAGAGTAAAAAAGTTTTATTATATTTTTAATATTATTAAAGAATTGCTCTATAATTTACACTATGTTATATATATGTTGTATATATGTTATATGTTATATGTTATATATATATTATATGCTATATATATATTATATATATGTTATATATATTATATATGCTATATATGTTTTATGTTTTACATTTTTATTTTATCATTTATGTTATTTATATGTCATTTATGTAACATTCTTTTTTCCTTTTTTTAAATTAAAATTAATTTCTTTTTTTTAGTAAAGACCGTTTTAATAATTAATTAAATCAAAACTTTAATTCATAATAAATCTGAAGCAATAGAACAATAGTATATGAAATAGATTATGCTGTCAATCTTTATACAATTTTATTATATGTAAAAAAAAAAAAAAAAAAAATTATAAATTTAAATTTAATAATCCAGAAAAAAATTTAGAAAACTTAAAAAAGTTACCATATAAAGAAAAGATCTTTTAACTTTTTTTTTTTTTTTCCTGATATAAAATTGATATCAAAACCTTAATTATTAATAAAATAAGTTTAGTTGATATAAATCCTAACAAAAAAAAAAGGAGTAGTTTTCATATTAAAAAAATTTATGATTTGACAGAAAAGATGATAAATTTTTTTAATATTTTTTTTTGTCAAATAATAATTTATAATTTCTTAGTTAAATTATATATTAATACATATTCTATTATATATTAATTAAATTAGTTATTTTATTTTATATATATTATAATAATTTTATATATTTAATAATTTTATTATAATTAATAGTAATTATATATTATATTATATATTATAATATAATTAAAAATGTTTATATTTGATATTAGTTATATTATTTATTATTTTATATTTAGTTTATTAAAAACAATAATTTGATATTAGTTATATTATTTATTATTTTATATTTAGTTTATTATTTATTATTTTATATTTAGTTTATTAAAAACAATAATTTGATATTAGTTAATTATTTATTATTTTATATTTAGTTTATTAAAAACAATAATTTTTTTTTTTAATATAAAAATCATCCTATTACTAAACTCTAAGGTTGGTATAATGAACCTTTAGAGTAATTACTAAAAGGAGGTTAATTTTGTTATAATTATTTTTAGGAAAAACTATTAATAATTAATAAGAATATAATTATACTACTAAAAATTAACTAGCACATAAAAGTTCCATATAATATAACAATACTCCTGTGAAATCAAATATAAAAATTATTAAAGAAATAGGATATAAATAAAGGTAATATAAAATAAAGTGATTAAAAAATTTAGACCAAAACATAAATTTATTTTATATCATTATTTTATGTAAGCATATATCTATTGTTAAAAATTTTATGTTAAATATGGATAAGTATTTTATATTTTATTTTCCTTATAAAGATTTTTACTTTTATTATTTTAATATTTTTAATAAATTTATTATTTTTTTTATAAAAAGATATTTGGAAAATATCTTTTTATATTATTTTTGTATGATTTTTATACTAAATATTTTAAATAATTCGTTCATTTTAAACAAATACATAATGCATTTTTTATGATTTTAATGAATGGTATAAAAGTTAGTGTATTTCATTGTTTATTATTATTCTGATGACTTTTACCAACTTGTTACCCTAACCCTAACTCCTACAACTTTCATAACACTTTCAATTACACACACTTCTCTTTAGTCAGAGAGAATATTTCATTTTTTATGTTATTTAGTTAGAATTATTTAATTGGTTGTTCTGGTGATTAAAACAAACTATTTAATGAATTTTTATGTTAAAGTATTATAAATATTAATAAGGAAATATTTAACTATATAAATATAAATTTAAATATTAAAATAAAAAAGAATATAATTAATGATTTATGCTATAAAATTTATTATTAATACTAAATATAATTAATATATAGAAATCAAGCCTGTTAAAATTGTAAAATCATTAGATTTAAATGTAATTTACGACATTAATTTATGTTTGAATTTTAAAAACTAATTTTATATTAATTAAGGTTTGAATAGTTGTATTTTAATATCATCAGTTAACCATTAAAAAATATGATGAATACAATAATTTAATAATTTATTTTTAAATTAAAAATATTTAATGAATTATTTTGTAATTTAAGATGATAATGAATATTTCATTTATTTTTAATTTATTTTAATCTTAAATTTAAAAAAAATATCTGTTATATTATTAAAACCAATAATATGACAGAATGATATTAATAATAATAATAATAATAATAATAATAATAATAATAATAATAATAATAATAATAATAATAATAATAATAATAATAATAATAATAATAATAATAATAATAATAATAATAATAATAATAATAATAATAATAATAATAATAATAATAATAATAATAATAATAATAATAATAATAATAATAATAATAATAATAATAATAATAATAATAATAATAATAATAATAATAATAATAATAATAATAATAATAATAATAATAATAATAATAATAATATTAAAACTAATAATTTCAAGACTTGTTAGTTTTTAATGTAAATTTTTGTGTATTAACTTTTATATAATTTAATACTTATTAATATTTTAATGTTTGTATAGGTTAAAATTGATAATACGATAAAAACAAAAAAAAAAAAAAAAAAGTAAATTTCATTTTAATCTATTTTTATATTTGTAGATATATTACTTCCATATTATTATTTATTATTCATTTATTATTATTATTTCTGGAAGGTCTTTTGAATTTATCATATTTAATGATAAATATAATATTTTATAATAATAATTAATAATAATAATAATTAACAATTAATTATTGATGTGGAATTATTATCATTACTTAAAAATAATGTAAAATTATATTATAGTAATAAAATTATTAGTAACCTTTAATTATTATAATTGTTTACAATTATTTCTAATTTAAGATCTCTTAACAAGTTTTCTAATTGGCCTGCAAAATTAGGAGCAAAGTGATAAAGTACGAAGTTCAGGTTCTGTTCTTTTAAGGTTTATTCTTTATTTGGGGGATATAATTTATATGTTTTATAAAAATAATTTTATTTAAATTTTATTTATTTAGAAGAATTACATTTACTTATCATTATTAAAAATTATAAACTAACATTTATTCCTAAAATTAATATTTATTTTCATATTTTGATCTCAAGAATTATTATAATCTACTATTTCTTATTCTTGGACAGAGAAATAAAACTATTTCTAAGTTTTTTTTATCTTTTATAATTATTTACTTTAATAAAGTTTTCCTATATTAAAGTAATAAATATTAAATTTACTTTCATTAATTATTGAATTAAATAATAAAAATATATAAATTAATTTCTAATAAGAAATACAATAAAAACTAGATTAATACATAAATTTATGCTTTTACTACATTTCTTAATTAACATAAATTTATTATTAATTAGAGTTTTTATTTCTATTTCATATCAAAAGGTTTAATATGATTTATTTGAATTTTTAATATGGTGGAACTAATTAGCTCTATTTAAAGATTAGTATTCTATTATAAAGAAATATTATAATTGGAGTCTGATATTATTAATAAATAAAATAAATTTTATTATATTTATTAAGTTTTAATTATTTTTCATTTTATTTAATTTTAGTATAACAGATAAAGATGGGAAACATCAAAAAAAAATTAACCATTTTTTATCATTATTATCTATTAATTATTTATTTTATGAGGTTATTTATTTATTTATTTATTTATTTATTTATTTTTTGTTTTTTTTTTAAATTATACATCATATATCATATATCATTTATTATTAATAATTACTTTTTTATTATTAATATTAATTGCTATTATTTCATTATTTCATTATTTAATGGTATATAAATGTAGACTATATTATATAAGATCTACATACATTACTATTTAATATTTAATTATAGTTTTATTTATTTATATATTTAATTATATACAATTTTTATTTTATATTTATCTTTATTTTAATAACTATTAAGATTTCTTATGAAATAATAAATAATAAATCTTTTGTTAGAAAAAATAAGTTTAATATTATATAAATATAATAAATATTAATAATATAATAAATAAATATAATGTATAAATGTATAATGTAATAACATAAATATATGAGCTAGCATATGTGCTAGTGGCGTAGAATAAAACAAATAATATTTATATATTATGTATATAAATGTATATTATAATATAACATGTAATATAATAATTTCTATATATATTTCTTTAATAATAATAATAATAATAATAAAAGTTATACGACACGAATCACAGATTAAGAGTCTCAGCAACTCTAAGGAATTAAAAAAAAATCAAAAATAATAAAATAAAATAAAAAAAGATAATTATAAAATTTTTAAATTTCAATAATTTAAGAATTAAAGAATAAGGATTAAGGATGTCTAATAAAGAAAATTTAAGCACAAGGGATTTACTTGAAGGTCGCTCAAGTTTCAAGATATAGAAGAAAGAAATTTTCGCGTTGCTTCTGCAGGAAAATTTACTTGGATATATCCTAAACGAAAAATTAATAAAAAAAGGACTGATCTACTCTATCCGAAGATGAAAGAGCAAAGCCAATTATTGTGCTTGGTCAAACAGATACATATTTCGCTGTTAGTACCAAGAAAGAAGTTATATGAGCTGGTGCCAAAGTTAGAAATATTTTAATAAGAAGGATCAGCATAAAATCTAATTGAGGATATAGATTTCGAGTCATTAACGTCATACGAAATCTATCAGAAAATAATAGAAACCTGTGTTGGAACTGAAGAAGAAAGAAGAAATGAAATCAAGGATTATCTAAATTATACAAAATTTGATCCGGAAGGAGAAAAACATATAACTTCATTTATTTCTAACTTTAAACAAAAAATTCAAGGAATTAGAAAAATTAAAAGCAAAACCATCTGAAGATGATAAATTTAATTATTTATATAATGCCATGCCAATAGAATTAGCAAAGGATGCTAATATGTTACAATTTCAAAAGGATTTGAATGGGGCTATAGAAAATCTAATACAATCTCACTATAAATTAAAGGAAATACGTAAACTGGATAAAATATAGGGTAATAAGAATAATAAAACCGATACAAGCCCAGTGTCGAACTCCTCAGGAGTACAGGTAAATTACAACCAAACAAGAACAAAAGGTAATAACAATTTTAATAGCTTTAGAAAGGACATAGAATGTTGGTACTGTGGTAAGAAAGGTCATTTTAAAAGGGAGTGTTGGAATAAAAAAATCAAATAATGATTACAAGAAAAGGAAAAATTATAATAATAGAAAAAAAATAATAAAAATTATCAAAAGGGAAGAAAACAAGGGGGGAGGCAAGATCAAATGTCAAAACAATGAGGTTAAAGATAATGAAGAAGAGGACAAGCATAGAGAAGACTTCTTTAAAGACGATAATGACTCTTATGAAACACAATCTAATGACGCGTCAACAAGTATTCTACCAATAAAGCCTCTAAGTTTTTATAATAGTTCAATTAATAATCAAAAACACGTCGATGATGAGATACGTTCATGGACTTTAGATTCTGGAACTACGTATTATAGGACTGGTAATCCTGATATCTTGACAAACATGCTTAAACATCATAAGAGAATCTATTTTGCAAAATGGGGAATACGTAAAATCAAAAGGTATAGGCATATATAAAGGATAATATAAAATGGTAATATAATCAATCTCAAGCACGTTCTATATATACCTGCTTTCAATAAAAAAACTTAATTTCTGTCGACGGTTTATCAGATCAAAATTATAAAACAGTGTTTTATAAAAAGGATAATACAAATTGCGCATCTATATATAACAGTAAAAATAATCGAATATGCACAACTACCTTCAAATTATTCTAAAACTTATGTTATCTGGACTTCTAAGAGAGCCATTGATTCTAACTTTTATAATATGCAATAGTCTGTCTTCTAATGATAATGATAGTCTTGGTATATTTGGCACAGGCGTTTAGCTCACTACGGTTTTAGGTCCTCTCCGTAATACCCTAAGTAAAATTGATATTAAATGTCAATGTAAAATATGTGCCAAAACAAAACTAAAGAATTTTCCTCACAAATCTTCTGATAGTAGAGCCAGTGAGCCTTTCGAATTGGTTCACATGGATACAGTTTCTATTAATAAATACCTCCCTTTATAGCAATAAATATTTCGTCTCTATCCGTGATGATTATACTAGGTTTGGGTGGGTTCTCTTTATTAAGTTTAAAGACCAAGTGTTTGATGCCTTTCTCTCTTGGTATAACAATATTAAAAATATATTTAATAAATCCATAAAATATTTACGTACGGATAATGGTACTGAATTTACCAATAGAAGGAGTATTAAAAATGGTATTTCTCATGATTTTTCTGTTCCTTATGAAACACGGCAAAACGGTCGAATTGAACGTTTAAACGGTTCGTTAATTCCAAATTCTAGAGCTATGATGGAAGATACGCGTTTAAGTCAAGTTTTCTGGGAAGATGCGAGATAAATACTGCGAATTATATTCACAATAGGATACCTCATAGAGGAATAGGTAATAAAGTTCCTTTTGAACTTTTATATAATAAAAAAAGTTGATTACAACAGATTTAAAGTCTTCTGTTATCAGGTATTTTTCCTTGTTCCCAAACGGTTCAGGAAGAAATTATAAAATACCTCTTTTCCTGGAATCTTTATAGGTTATGACTCAAAACCCCACTGCTTAACCGTATATATGATATAACAAATAATAAGGTTGTTATTTCTCGTTTGGTTGTTTTCTTTGAAGATACCCCTGGTAATTGTTCTGCCCCTTCCTCCATTCCTGATACTATAAATTTAACTCCTTATTAATGAAATTAGGGGAAGTAATAATGAAGTATCTGTGGAATTCAATGACAATAATATGAACAATGATATGAACAATAATGTTAAGTACAATTAATAAGGATAATTCAAATAACAATAGTATAACTATTTCAAATATGGACGACAACAACAATAAGGAATTTTTAAGCAATTACGATAATAAATTAAATCATTTGATTTATTCACCTTATTAATATTCCACCAAATAATTTTATACAAAATTATCCGTATCAGTATCAATATAATTTAAAATACCCAAATAATTTTAATTACTCCGCCTTACCAACTTATAACAATAATTAAAAAACATTACAATTATCAAAATAATCACAATTTACAAAATGGCCAATTAAACAATTTAAATAATTGTTTCGAGTTTCATTGAGAATATTTACTTTCTTTTAAAATGATTTTATGTATAATTTATATATATATAAAAAATAAATAAAAATTAAAGATGAAGTTATTAAATATAACTATTTTACTTACTTTAATAAAAAGTATTACTTGCTCAATAGATCGAGGTAAATATCTTGAAATAAATAATGGTAAACAAACTGTTTATATAACTTCTTTTGAATGTACGGAAATGTATATTTGTTTAGGAATTACTGAATCGGTTTTTTTTTTTTTTTCTAAATATAAAATTTTAAAGCAATGCTATTCCAGAGATATAGCTATGGCTGATATATATTTAGATAGTAACAATTATGATAATCCTGATAATTGCTATAATAAAGGAAAGGTTAATATAGAATCCAGTCATTTCTATCTTTGCAAGTCATGGTGATACTCAATTAGCGGATAATATTAAATGGAATAATACTCGTTATTATGATATTGATGCAACTAACAAACGTGTTTTTTAATTGAGTGGAGTTGGTACAGTTATACAGATTATTTCAATAAAGATGCTAATTGGATGAGTAATATTGATCCTAGCCTCCGTCTTAATCAAATTAATATCCCTGGTACTCATGACACTGGAACATTCCATATAGAAGATTATAATTATTTTAGCTGAAACTCAACAATCAAGTATTAAAGAACAATTATTTAAATGGAATTAGATATTTAGATATAAGACTCTCTGATGTTGATCGAAATATTAATTCATGAAATATACATTACTCATGGTGATATTGTCGGAGTTACTATATATTGTTTGAAAGAAGGTGCTGCTGTAGACCGTCTTAAGTTTGATGATGTAATAAATGATACTATTGATTTTTTAATTGAACATCCATCAGAAACAGTTAATTATGCATTTAAAAATAGAAAGAATTGAACTCATGGAGGAAAAAGAACTTTTTGAAAGTATTGAAAAGAAAACAGTTTTGAATACTATTAAAATTTAAAAATACTAATAAAACTATTAGTGACTTTTTTTTTATAGAGGTGACAAAATCACTACTCTTGGTTCTGTAAATGGTACGATAGTTATTCTTACAAGTAAAAAAAGATAATAGTAAACCAACAGGTATATATATGAGGGAATTCCAGATATGGGGAAATGTGATGAATATAGTAATAAGGGTGGAAAAAGTGATGGCAATATTTGTGTACCACATCTACAAAATAATTATCCCAATATTCGTGGGAAAGATGATTATAACTTAGAAGAAGATGATAAATGGGAAATAGTATATGATACTTTGAAAGGTAACGTTGGAGATATGTATAATGATAAATTATTATGATAAGAATAATCTTATGGCTACTAAATTTTTTGATACAAATAATGCAAACATTCGTACTATTAATTTTATGAACATGGCAAAGAATGGACAATATTTTTAAATGTTATGGATTGGTTTGATAGTTCTATAAAAGAAATGGTAGATTATGTAAATGATAAATTAATTAGTTATATTGAAGAAGAAAAAGAAAAACCACTTTATAATGAATGGATAATTTTAGATTACCCTAGTTCTGATATTATACGTAAAATTTATGAATCCAACTATAATTCAAGCAGTTTTAGTATTGAAGTATTGATAAACAAAGTATTTATACAAATAATAATTATAAATTATTGTTGAATACGTTATCATCTAAACGAGATTCCAAAAAGGGTTATAATATTTCATGCCTTCAACCTAGAACGATAATTAATAAATAAGGTTTTCAAGAAGAAGTTATAAAAACCAATTACAAATGCGTTGATTATAAATTGAATCAATGGCGAGTTATTTCCAGTGATAATAATGGATTCTATCATATTATTTCATCATATGATGGTAAATATTTAAATTATTCCAATGATGGTTTATACGTACGGGAATGCGAAAGAAGTAAGGTATAAAGAATTTACTATTAAGGACGGAAAGGTTTATTCACGAGTTAACAAATGCATAGATGGGGTTATCAGTTTCAACCCAGTAGTTTCGCAATCCTCAAGATATGATCATTTAACTTGTTCAACTAATTATATTAAAACGCGGTTATAAATGTTGTTTTAATCAAAATGCTAAAGTAGAAAAAGTTGATAAATATGGTAATTTGGTAATTGGGCAAAGGAGAATGGAGAATGGTGTGGCATTGGATATGAACGATGCTCATTTGAAGTTCTAGGATATCATTGTTGCTCGTCGGTTAACCCAAAAGTCGTCAAAGAAGATTCATATGGAAAATGGGAAGAAGAAGATGGAGAATTATGTGGTATTGGTGAAATGAACAGAGTTATTACATGCAGAATCCGTAATATTAAAACTAAGCAATGTGTTTTAATTAATAATAGTGATGGTAATTTAATTGATTTAGGAGAATGTACCACTTCGAATCATAGTTTATGGCACGTTACAGATGTCGATGAATATAACAACAAAAAAAAAAAGATTACATCTGATAAAAATGGAAAGTGTTTATATGCTGCCAATGCACAGACCCCAGGCTTAGAAATGTGTGAAAATATTATGAATATTAAAGATCGTTATTATGCATTTTGAATTTATTGAAGATAAATATTTATGTGTTAAAAACAGTAGGAACTTAAAATATAATGGTTTAAGTAGTAAAACACTCAATTTTGAAGAATCATACGATAAAAATGATGAGAGTTTTCAATGGGAAATACAAGATATAGATAATGGCATTATTATTCATAAAGAAAACGATCCTTATAATCCTAATAGAAATAATGAAATAATGATCTTCCAAAAATTTTTCCACCATCTGATTCTGATTGTCCAGTAGATGACTATCCATGTTGTTCTCCAAAAATTACTGATGTTGCATACACGGATGAAACAGGTACTTGGGGAGTTGAAAATGATGATTGGTGCCTTATATCTCTTTCGACATCCAATCCAAAAATCCAGCGAACCAACTACAACTGTTAATACAACTACTACAACTATAAGTTCTACAGTTTCTACTATTAGTAAAGCCACCTCTACAATCAAGAGTGGTCATACCGTCTATTTGGTTCTATCATGCTTTTACCAATAAGTGTTTATAGGCACTACAAGAGCTAAACAATTTAATTACAGTTAAACCTTGTGATGATATTTAATATTCCAAGTGGATGGTATTACCTTCTTGTAAAGGTTACTTCTACTCTATGGCTCAACCTAATTATTGTTTGCATGTTTCTAATATTGATACAGGCTCACTGGAATTGGGTAAATGTGATGAGCAAAGCCAAATTAGAACACACTGATGATATGGTTTCTTCGAATTAATTGGTTCCCCCAATAAATGCATTGGTTTCTTAGATGTGAATGATATGTACAACAATGAAATAAAAATGAACTTAAACGCATGTACTTAAAAAATGATGATGAAAAATTCTTCAACTGGGATCATAATCCAACTCCAGTCACTGTTTGCTTCTTTGAAGCTTTAGGTTATCCATGTTGCTCTTGATCCAAACGCTGCTGTTGTTACTACCGATGAGTTTGGTCAATGGGGTATTGAAAATAATGAATGGTGTGGTATACACGGTTCTGAAAGTACCTACACTTACTCCAACTATCAACACTGAAACTTATTACTTGTACAACTCAGCAAGTAATAATTGTATACACTCTTCTGGTATCTTAGATTCTCCAATTATATTGGCTTATTGTGATTACTTTATCCATTCTCAGTGGGATATTCCATACACTCTTTTGTCAAAAAGGTTCCCAAAGAAAAGCACGTTATATCAGCAAGATGGATTTTTAATCTTAAAAAGAAATAATTGTAGGTATAATCACACGATATAAAGCAAGGTTAGTCGCTCGTGGTTTTTTTTTCTCAAATATATGGCATTGATTTTTTAGAAACCTTTTCTCCTACTCTCAAACAAGACTCCCTTAAGAATAATCATCTTAATTGCCATTTGTTTTACGGTTTTGAAATTTATCAAATCGATATTAAGGCAGCGTATTTAAATGCTGACCTTGAAGAAGAACTCTACATGAAGATTCCTGAAGGATGTGTAGACTACGGCAAGGGTTTCTGGAAACTAGATTAAGACTATTTACGGTTTAAAACAATCTGGCCGTATGTGGAACAACAAATTAGATAATGTGCTCACAGAAATAGGCTTCAAAAGACTCAAAAGTGAACCATGTGTATAAATTCTAAAAGATAAGTATAATAAAATTATTTGTATTATAGCCATAGATGTAGATGATATATTGATTAGTGGTAAAAAAAAAAAAAAAAAAAGAACTATAGATATAGTAAAATATAAAATTAAAAGAAAATTTGATTTAGGTGATTTAGGTACAGTAGATTTCATAATCGGAATTAAATTTATAAAGTGTGAAGATGGTTACATTGTACATCAATTGTCATATTTGAACGATATTTTGAAAAGGTTTAAAATCGATAAATACAATGAAATTTCAAATATGATGTATACTGAAGATGAGAAACTCAGAGAAAGAAAATTTGAAAAAAACAACCTATATGCAAGCAGTTGGCTGTCTACTGTACTTAGCTATGGGAATCAGACTGGATATAAAGTTCGCTACTAATAAAGCATCAAGAAAAAAAAACCAAAATCCCACTTATGAAGACTGGATGAATGTAATTAAAATATTCAGGTATTTGAAAGGAAAAAAAAAATATTACAGTATTAAATTTAATAGAAATATTAAAAATTAGAACGTACGTAGATGCAGACTTAGGAGGTGATGCTGGAACCAAAAGATCTACTACTGATTTTGTCATTTTCGTGGGTTCAGCTCCAATTACATGGTATTCGAAATTACAACATTGCGTCGTTTTATCTACTGCAGAAAGTGAGTATTATAGTTTAAATGAATGCGCCTTGAAATGTATGTGGTTAAGAACTTTCTTAAACGAATTAGGTATAAAATTAAATTGTATTACGATAAATATAGATAACAAGACAGCTATTTACAACAGCAAAAATGAAACAATAAACCCAAAATCAAGACATATTGATTTAAAGTATCACAAGGTAAGGGAATTAATAAAGGAAAATAAAATAGAACTAAAGTATATAAAATCTATATATAATCTCGTAGACGGATTTACAAAATACCTTAATGGTACTTTAACAAGAGAATTTAAAAACTCTTTACTTCACAAGATACAAGAATATTAAACTTACGGGGGGAATGTTAGAAATAAAGTTAAAATAGGTTTAATATTATATAAATATAATAAATATTTATAATATAATAAATAAATATAATGTATAAATGTATAATGTAATAACAATAAATATATGAGCTAGCGTATGTGTTAGTGGCGTAGAATAAATCATACGATATTTATGTATAATGTATATAAATGTATATTATAAAATAACATGTAATATAATAATTTCTATGTATGGTTCTTTAATAATAATAATAAAAGTTATATGACACGAATAAAAACCTTTTTATTATTATTCCTTTTTTTTTTTTTTTTTTTTTTTTTCATAATATATTCTTTTTTTTTAATTTATTTTTAATTTAATGAAAAGGTAAGATGAAAATTCTATTTCCATTTAAAAAATAATTTGATAAAAGCTTAAAATTAAATTTAATATAAAATAAAAATATATTAAAATTTTAATATATATTTTAATAGAGAATAATGTTTAAATAAATATATTAAAAATTCAATATAAAATTTTAATATAAATTTGATTAAAACCATAAAATATAAAATTTTAATATAAATTGGATATAAAATTAAAAATATTAAATGTTTATTAATAAATAAAGTTTAAGTGAAATAATGAAATTATCAAAAAAATATTTATTCATTTATGAAGTTTATTTGCTTAAAATTTAATTTTATTTAAATTTATTAAAGTATTATTTATTTATTTATTTAATTTTATTATTAAAGATTATTTATATTTATTCAAGTTAAAAATTATTATACATGATTTTTACATTTTTTAAAACTATCTAACAACTTTCTCACATACTTCTCATAAACTCAGATAAATATTTTATGTTATTTATTTATAAAATTAACTATTTAATTAGTTGTTCTTGTGGTTAAAATAAACGATTTGATGAGTTTTAATACTTAATTATCATAAATATAAATAATTATTATTTAAGAAAATATTTAATAACTCTAAATATAAATATTAAATAAGAATATAATTAAAACATATGATTTATGGTAAAAAATTAAAATTTATAAAATATATAGATAATTAAAATATATAAATAAAGCCACTTTTAAAGAACATTATAAAATTATTAGATTTATATTTGATTTATGACTTTATTATTTTTTTATTTTATAAAATATAAATAATATTAGGAAATAAAGCCACATATTGAAAATATTATAAAACTATTAGATTTAATTTTGATTTATAACATGTTTGAATAATAAAAACTATTTTATATTAATTAAGATTTGCATATTTCATTTTATATCAAACTCTAAAGAAAATTAAGTTTCACATTTAATAATATAAAACAAAATAAATTAAAAATAAAATTAAATTTAATTAAATAAAAAAAGTTTAATTTATAATAAATATTTTTAAATTTCTTTAAATATCTTTTCAAAAGAAAAATAAAAAAAAAAAAATTTTTAAAGATATTTAATTAATTAAATAATTAATTAAAGAAAAAAAAAAAATAAAAAAAAAAAAAAAAAAAAATTAAAAATGAAATAATTAAAAATTAATTCATAAATTAAAAAAAAAAAAAAAATAATTTAACCGTAATATACTATTATTGGTTACAGATTTTAACTTCTTTTTTTTTTTTTTTTCTAATAATTAAATAATAAAACTTAATAATAATAAATTATTATATAGCTAAATAATAGTTAAATAATGATAATAATAAATTATTACATAACTTAATAATAGTTAAATAATGATAATAATAAATTATGATATAGCTAAATAATAGTTAAATAACAGAAGTTTATAATTGATAATAATAAAATGTTATATAGTATTTATTTATATAACATTTAATAATTGATAATAGTAAAATGTTATATAAATAAATAATATAAAAGTATAAATATATAATGGTTAATAATAAGAGATAACAATAGAAAATGTACAAACAATAATAATTTATAATTAATTTATGATTTCATTTTAATAATAATTCATTTATTAATAATTTATTAAAAAATATATAGAATATATTTATAATATATATAGAATAAATAAATAATAAATTAAACAATAAGAAATTTGAAATTTGGAAAACAGAATATTAAGTATTAAATAATTATTATTAAATAGTAATTATTAAATATTAAAAATATTAAATATTAAATATTTAATAATTACTATTTAATATTTCATAGTTAATATGTATAATAATATTTAATAGTTACTATTTAATAGTACTATTTAATATGTATAATAATAGTTATTATTTAATATTTAATAGTTATTATTTAATATTTAATAGTTATTATTTAATATTTAATAGTTATTATTTAATATTTAATAGTTATTATTTAATATTTAATAGTTATTATTTAATATTTAATAGTTATTATTTAATATTTAATAGTTATTATTTAATATTTAATAGTTATTATTTAATATTTAATAGTTTTTATTTAATTTTCTTCAAAATTTTTTATTATTATTATTCAATAATTGAGTTTAAAAGAAAAAAAAAGTTGATTAGATGGAAATAAAATTTGTCAAAAGGTTGATCATTATTAAAATCATTTTTATATATAGATAGATATAGATTTATATTTATTTAGTTTTGTTTCTTTTATTATTTTATTTTATTTAATTTTACTTTATTTTTAGATAATTATAATTATTAAAAGAAATATATTAAAAATATTTATATCAAAAGATGACCTTTATTTATTAAATAATAACCATGAATAATTACTTTCATTTTTATTTTTTTATTTTAGAGTATTTAATTTTAATTTTAATCGTATATTTTAATAAATAAAAAGAGTTAGAAATAACAAGACTTTTCTGTTTTTCTCTTCATAATTTATTAGTTTTATTCATATAAAAAAGATTTTATTTTATATGAATATTAAAACTCTTTATTATTAATTATTAATTATTCAACTATTAATTATTAATTATTTAATTATTAATTATTCCATTATTTATTTAATTATTTATTTTTTATTATTTATTAATAAATACTCTTTTTATTATTTATTATTTATTATTTATTATTTATTATTCCATTTATTATTCTTATTATTTTTATTCTTCTTATTATTCATTATTATTATAATGTATATTATAAACACAGTTAATAATATTAATTTATAACCATTAAATAATTAAAAATATCAAATACCAAAAAAAAAAAAAAAAAGGTTAAATTTAAATTAAATTAAATTAAAATGCTTTTTTTTTTTTTTTTGGTTAATTTTTATTAGCAAAGAATAAAAAAAAAACAAAAAAAAAACAAAAAAAAAGGAAAAAATATATATACATATTTATTATATTGATTTATATATATATTTATATCTATATATATCTATATATATTTATATATTTATATATAGTTATATTTATATATATTTATATATTTATATTTATATATTTATATTTATATTTATTATATTTATATTTATATATTTATATTCATATAATTATATATAATTATTTATATATCTATCTTTATTTATCTTTATATTTATATATATTTAGCTATATAATATTGTGAACAATAAAAGATTTTTTTTAATTTTAATTCTCATTTTAATTTTAATTTAAATTTTAATTTTAATTTCATTACCAATAAAAATTTTTATTTTTAATTTAAAAATTAATTTAGAATTAATTTATGCACTACGAATAGAATGGAAAGTTTATTTATTATTATTTGAATATTTAAGTAAACCAAAATTGTTTTAGAAATTTTTATTCGCTTTCTTCATCTATTTTTTTTTTTTTTATTTTATTTTATTTTATTTTTACTATTATATATATAGAGGGAGTGAGGATTTTAAAGTAGATTTGATATGAAATAAATGAAATAAAATAGAATAAAGTGATTTATTAAGATAATTTGATATATATATAATAAGATATCTATTGATATTAATAAAGATTCATATTATTTTTAAAGAAAACATATATATATTTGTATATTAAATTATTAATATTTTAAAAAGTTATATTTAACTTTTTAATGTGTATATTAAATGAAAAACAAAATAAAACAAAATAAAAAAAAAAAAAAGAATAGAAACTAAAAAAAAGAAAAAGAGAAAAATAAATATTAAATATTAAAATAATAAAAGCAAATCTCTTATCAATATTATGTTCATATTTATAAAAAAAAAAAATAATATAAGCATTATGTTTTTATTAAAATAAGTTAATTTAAATTTTTAAAGTAATAAACAAGAACAACAGCAACAAAAAACAACAAAAAAAAAAAAAAAAAAAAAAAAAAAAAACAGATAGAAAGAATGAAAACAAAATGTTAATTTTAAAACAAACTCTATTATTCAATCATATTTTATTATTATTAATATTTTTAATATTTTATTCATATAAAGTCAATGCTAGAGAACTTTATAATATATTAATAAATAAACCTAATATTGGGGAAGGTCAATATCTATCTTATTATAATGATATTACAAATCGATACTTCATTCTCAATAATATTACCGATGTGGAAGTAAAATTTTCATATTGTAATATTGATCCTGAGGATGGTAAAAGTCTTGTTGACCTATATAAGAGTTACGACTCACCATTTTTAGTCGATAAAGAATATGCTGCCTATTTCAATTGTACTCTTAGGGAATTAAAGCAATCCAATTTTGATTTAATGGTATTAGATGAACGTGTTTTATTCAGTGATAACTCTTATATAGATAATACCATATTACAAACTGAATTTTCATACCATAGACTTACGGACTATTTGATTAGTTTTGATGTGAAAGAAGAGGAGACCATCAAATTTCATGATGCCAATATTTTAAAAGATGGTTATTTTGAAACCGAAAATTTATATGGACTACCATATGAATTAGATTTTGATATCTTATATTATCATAATATGGCTTCCAATTTAAAAGATGCCCTAAACGTCCAAATCAATGATTTACAGAATGTAGGGAATGAAAATGTATCGGGTGTGGTCAGTGTTGGCTTTAGCGATAATGATGAATTATTAAATTTCTTTGGTGAATTTATTCGTTATCAATATAATGACATAAAGGAAAGTGACCCCAGCACCTATAACTTATTGTATTTAAAAAAGGAATTAGTTCAGTCCCTGAGAAACTATTTAATAAGCATTACCGGAACTGATTTGGATAAGACCTTATCCACTTCCGTAGAGGAGGCCTTTAATTCTTTTATGGAAGGTAAAAAGCCATTGTATAAAGGAAAGGCTTCCTTTTACAAATCCTTAAAAGAAAAACCAAATAATGATATTCAAGTGAGGGCCTTACCCGAAAATAAAAGTGCCCTCACGGAGAAGTATATCGTGATGAACAGGAATAGTTTAAAATCAAAGGAACTTCTCGAAAAAATGGCTCTTCAACTTACCTCTAAGGAAATGCAACACTACCGTGCCATCCAATTGGGCACAATTCCCACGTTCAATTTTGAGATACAAAATGAGGAGGTGAAAGCCTATTGTCAAACCAATATGGAAATCTGTAACTTATTAAGAAGCTTAGATCCCATACGTATTCGAAATGTATTTAAAAAGAGTAAATTTAGCGCCAGTTTCCTTGAAGATCGATTAGTCCTACCGTTGGCATTAAAGCAAAGTTTAGTTCTTCCCAATAATGACATTCTCCGGAAGACGTTCATGAACATCATCGATGTATGGAATCAATCCTTTACGGATAAGGAAATGGAATTTGATTTCTCCATGATTATGTTTATGGTATTAAATGTATTCACCATTGCCGTGGCCATCTATTTCGTCGTCATCTTTGTTATGGTATATCGAAACCGAAATCATCCGTACATTAAGGCGATGTCCCCCTTCTTAACCAATTTTACGATCTTTGGTATCATCGTAAGAATACTCTATCCCTATTCCTATAATTTAGTGACGACTCGATTTTTATGTCGTATGAGCTCCGTATTAAATTTTCTTGTCAATAATCTTGTCTATCTTCCACTTTTTGCCATCATTCTCCGTATCTATTTGATATTCACTAATGCATCAAGTTACTCCTACAGTAGGCATTTGCATGATCGAAAATTAATTTTATACATTATTATTGCTTTAATTATCTCCATTGGAGTGTACTATGAAATCTCTTCATTTGACGAATTCAATTTAACCACAGCAGGATCCATTTCGATTAATCGACTCATGACTTGTATGTACGATTTTGATAGACATTCATATTATTCAAATATTTATACCTTAATATTGGTAAGTTTTTATATATATATATATATATATATATTATTATTATTATTATTTATTTTATATATTTTATTTTATTTTATTTTTTTTTATTTTTATTTTTTTTTATATATATATTTTACATCTTTTTAATATATTTACTTTTTTTTTTTTTTTTTTTTTTTTTTACATTTTTTTAATGTATAATAAACTATATAAAAATATAATTTATAATGATATATTTATATATATATCTAAACCTATTTTTTTTTAATAATAATTTATAATGCTATTTTTTGTATATATATCTAAACCTATATTTTTTTTTTTTTTTTTTTAATAATACTTTTAATATTTTTTAGTTTGTTATTATGATATATATGACTGTTAAAGTTCATAAACTTTCCAAGAAATATGGTGATACCAAATTTATATTATTCATTGTTTTACTTTTAATCTCCTCATTTATCTTTGAATTTGGATTTGCTTCCTTCTTTAAAACCGATGGGGCTTCCTCCATTACTCCATCTTCTATGGTATTTTTCTTTGTTCATATCATCGTTTCCATCATTACCGTTCATTACTTAATTGGTAATCGACTTCTCTACTTAAGAAAACATCCAATGAGAAATAGGAGAAATCTCTTTAATCATAAAAACTTGAACAACATCCATAATCTTATTGACTTTATTCCCATGAGAAAGAATGAAACGACCTCCTTCAATTTATACAGTAATGATTACAGCAATACCAATAGTCATAGTAATATTAAAGATTATATGACCACGACGACGTCCTCCAGCTACTTAAAATACAGTAGCAGTGGTTTAACCAATATGGAGACCGTAGGGAATGATAACAGTGCTCCTTTGTTTTCTCAAACCTTTCAAAAATACACCACTGAGAATGACAGTAGTCATTCCAGTAATACCAGTAGAAGTCCAAGAAATTCCAGAAAAGAAAGTTTCAGTAGTAGTATTAGTAGTAGTAATAAGAAGGATAACGTCAGCAACATCAATCCATACTATTATAATTATTATAGTCAGACGAAGAGCAGCAGCTATAATAATGATAGTACCGACTTTTTTAGTACCCCTAGCAGTCATTATCATAGTCCTCCCAACGGTTACAATCATCCCCTTGTAAGTTTTATTAACCCTCATCAATCTACCAATCCTACTAGTTATAGTAATAATAATAATAATACGATGGAAAGTTTTAATACGTTAAGTAGTCATGGTGTAAATAGTTACAATAGTTACAGTAAGAATAGTTACCATCAATTTTATTTAAAATAAATAAATAAATAAATCAATGAATGAATAAATAAATAAGATGTAAAATATATAAATATATAAGGAAAAAATTAAAAAAAAAAAAAAATTTATTTAATTTTAATTATTCTTTTTCTCTTATTAGAAGAAATATACATATACTCTTACTAAATAAATAAATAAATAAAAATAAAAATAAAAAAAAAAAAAAAAAGGAAAAAAAATAATTAGATAAATAGATTAGGAAAATACTTAGTAACCTATAGATATATTTAAATATATTTTATTATATATATTTATATATATATATATATAAATTGTTAATATTTTTAAATTTATTCTTAAAACAAAACAAAAAAAAACATTCCTTTCTATATAAAGGAATAAATAAAATATTTATATATATCAATAAAAAGAAAAAAAAAATAGTATTATTTATATATATATATATACAAATTGTTAATATTTTTGAATTTATTCTTAAAAAAATATATATATATAATATTATAATATATAATCTATATATATATATATATTTTCTATATAGAGGAATAAATAAAATATTTATATATATCACAATAAAAAAAAAAAAAAAAAAACAGTTTATAAAAAAAAACAAAGTAATCCTTGATAAATATAAATATAAATATGTATAAATGAATAAATATATATATATATATATATATTTCTAATGAATGTTTATGATAATTAAAAAAATTTTTTTTTTTTTTAATGAATGTTTATGATAATTAAAAAAATTTTTTTTTTTTTTTCTAAGGAATATTTATGATGAATATTTATAATTTAAATTTTTAGCAATAATAACTACATTAATAATAATAATAATAAATTTTTAGCAATAATTACTACATTAATAATAATAATAATAAATATTAATAGTTTTATAATTAACTTTTATTATATTTTGATTAATAGTTTATAAAATTTTTTCGGTTTAAGAATGAAAATAAGTATATATATATTTACTTATATTAAAATATAAAATAATAAATAACAATAATAGCATACATTACATTTTAAAAGAAATTATTATTGAAATTATTCATAATGAAATATAGAAAGTGGATATACAAACTATAGATATAAAATTTAGTGATTTAAATAATAATAATAATAATAATAATAATAATAACAATAATAAATATAAATATAAAAATATAAAAGTAATGGATAAATACAATAAATAATAATTTCTTAAAATTTAATTTATATATATATATATTTTCAATATAATATATTTTAATTTAATAAAATAAAAGTATAATATATTAACATCATAATAAAATACTAAAATATTTTATTAAAGATCAACCAAATATTTAATATAATTATTAATTATAATTAAAAAAATAATAATTTTTATAATATATATTAATTTTTTTTAATATAATAATAAATAATAATAATAATAATAATAATAATAATAATAATAATAATAATAATAATAATAATAATAATAATAATAATAATAATAATAATAATAATAATAATAATAATAATAATAATAATAATAATAATAATAATAATAATAATAATAAATAATAATAATAATAATAATAATAATAATAATAATAATAATAATAATAAATAATAATAATAATAATAATACTAAATAAATTATCCTTTTTTTTTTTTTTTTTTTATTGTAGAAATTAACGTAAAAAAAAAAAAATTTATCCTTTATTTTTAGGTTAAAAAATAGATAATAAGTTATTTAAATATTTTAAGTTTTTATAAAACAAAAAAAAAAGATCTAAATAATTTATCCTTTTAATTTTTATTTTATTTTTTTTTTTTAGGTTTAAAAAATAGATAATAAAATGATTTTAAATATATTTTTAACACGATGCCATTCACGTCTTTGCTTCCATATCTCTATATATTATTTTAATTTTAATTAATTGGAATGAATGAATTCAAACCTTTTTAAAAAGCATTTAACCTTTATCACATGGCAAGACATTAAAAGCATTAACCTTTGTCACATGGAAAGACATATTTTTTTTATATTTTAAGCAAACTTTAACTTTTATTATTTTTAGGATTATTATCATTTTTTATTTTTATTTTTATTAATTTTATTTTTATTTAATTTTATTTTTACTCTATTCTTTTATAAATATTATTTTATTATGATTATGATGATTATTATTTTTATTATTATTTATTATTATTATTATTATTATTATTACTTTTTATTATTACTTTTTATTATTATTTTTATTATTATTTATTATTATTATTATTATTGTTATTACTTTTTATTATTACTTTTTATTATTACTTTTTATTATTATTATTTATTATTATTATTATTATTATTATTATTATTATTACTCTATTAGTATTCCAAAATATATTAAAATTTTTAAAAAAAAAATTTTTTTTAATTTTTTTTTTTTTTTTTAACAATTAATGAAAATCAAATTTTTAAATTTCATATCCTTCATTCCTCATTAAAATTTAATTTTTTAAATAACAAAAAAAAAAAAAATTAAATAAAAAAAAATTTAGAAAAAATTAAATGTAATCATTTTTTTTTCTAACATTTTTAATGTTAAAATTATTATTTATTAATTATTAATTATTATTTATTATTTATTAATATTATTTTTATTAACAATTATTATTATTAACAATTATTTATTATTTATTATTATTTATTATTATGATTATTATTAGAATTACTATGATTATAATTAATATTTATTATTATTTTGATAAAATTAATTTGATTAGAATTAACTTTTTTATTATTATTAAAAAAAAAAAATTAAAAATTAAAAATTAAAAAGTAGTATATAAGATAAGAAGAGTTGTACGGAAAGATATCATCACCGAAACTATTTTGTATTTATATCATTATCATAATAATTTTTTTTTTTATCTTTTCAATAGATGAATAATATTTATTATTATTAATTTTTTTTTTTATTCAATATTGAGTTAAAAAATTTACATTAAATGTAAAAGTCCCTTAAAAATTATTTTTAGTTCTCTTTATTATTGTTAATAAATTATTTAATTATTTAATTATTTAATTATTTAATTATTCAATTATTTATTAATAAATACTCTTATTATTGTTCAATTATTTGTTATTTATTAATCAATACTCTTTTTTATTATTTAATTATTTATTATTTATTATTTATTATTTAATTATTTAATTATTTATTATTTATTATTTATTATTTATTATTTATTAATAAATACTCTTTTTATTATTTATTATTTATTATTTATTATTTATTATTTATTATTTATTATTTATTATTTATTATTTATTATTTATTATTTATTATTTATTATTTATTATTTAATTATTTATTAATAAAGTTAATCGGCAAATTCTTCTAAATTTATTATAGAAGTTTGAATTCTTGACTTTTTTTTTTTTTTAGTTTTAGTTTTATATGAATTCTTGACTTTTTTTTTTTTTTAGTTTTAGTTTTATATTAATTTAATAATAATTAAGGTTTGATGAGTTTTTCTTTTTAAATTTTTATTCTTAAAATTGGAAAGATGATATAAAAACATTAATAATTAATAAATTCATAAATTAATAAATTAATAATTAATAATTAATAATTAATAAATTAATAAATTAATAATTAATAATTAATAAATTCATAAATTAATAAATTCATCAATTAATAAATTAATAAATTCATAAATTAATAAATTCATCAATTAATAAATTAATAATTAATATAAAATAAAGTTTGATATAAAAAAATAAAAATAAAAAAAAAAATGATGTAAAAATTAAAAAAATGACTAAATTTAAGTTTATGGAATAGAATTTTGTGTTCTTCCCAATCATATGAATAAAAAAAAAAAAGAAAAAAAAGAGTTCTTTCTTCATATTAAAAAGCATTAAAAGTACTACTGTTAAAATGTTATCAAAGGAAATAATGAATAGATTAACAATAAATAATTGAATAATAATATTAAAAATAAATATTTAGTAATAAATAATTAATAATTAAATAATAAAAAGAATTAAAAGAAATATTTATTAATGATTAAATAATAATTAAATAATAATTAAATAATATTTTTTTTCTTTTTTTATAAAAAGTTAAAACATCTAAAATTATTCTAAATTAAATTAAATTAAATTAATTTAAATTAAATAAAATTAAAAATAATGAATTATGTTTTGTATAATAATAAAAAAATAAATAATAAATTTTTTTTTTAATAGAATTTCTATTACATCATATTCATTTTAATTATTATAATAAAAAAAAAAAAAAAAAGAAAAAAAAAAAAAAAAGTTCATTCAATATTTTTAATATTTTCTGTGAAATTTATGATTGACATTAAAAAAAAAAAAAAAGAAAAAGAAAAAGGAAAATAAAAAATTTTTTTTTATTCATTTTTATTTTCCATTATTTAATTATGCTTTTTGGGTTAATTTTTTTTTATTATTATTTGTATTATTATATAATAAATTATGTGGGCATAATTTTCCCTTTTTTTTTTTTTCCTTTCCATTTTTCCTTTCCTTTTTTCCTTTTCTTTTTTCCTTTTCTTTTTTCCTTTTCTTTTCTTTTCTTTTTTTTTTTTAATAATCATTGTGTACATCTTCGAATAATATTTAATATTAATATTAATATTATTCTTTTTTTTTTTTTTGTTATTCTTTTTTTTAAGGTTATTACATGGATACTTCATTCTAATTTTGGATAACAAACCAAAAAATAACAAAATATTAATTAAATTTTTGTTTTTATACAAAAAAAAAGTATATATTTCAAAACTAAAACATTTGTTATTAAGAGACATTTTATTATTATTATTATTCTCATCAATATTATTAATTATTTAATATTAATAATATTAATTATGATTACTTATTACTTATTACTAATAATTTTTTACTATTATTTATTATTATGATTACATTTCTAAAATCTTTCTCATTATTTATTATGATGGTAGATAAAGAAAATGTCTATCATTTCTGTAACCAATAATTCAAATGTATCATTTTTCAAGTTTCCAATTTTCATTTTCATTTTATTTTCTATTTTAATTAATATTTATTAAATTTTAATTAATTTAGAAATTGAAAAACTTTATTAATTATAATTTTAATTTATTTGTATAAGAAGTATCCATTTAGAAATACTAAAAAAGGAAATAAGAAATTTAATCAAAAAAAAAGAAAAAAGTTTAATTATTATAAAATTAAAAAAAGTCAATGATATTAAATGATATTAAATATTATGCTAATAATTATTATAAAATTAAAAAAAAGTAAAATGATATTAAATGATATTAAATATTATGCTAATAATAACAGTTAAACAGTAAATTTTATCCTTTTTTTTTAAAATTTTAAATTTTTAAATTTTTAATTTAAAAATAAAAATTAAAACAAAAAATAAATAAATAAAAAATTAATAAATAAAAAATTATATTAAAATTTATCCATTAATTTTCATTTGTTGTACAAAACTATTGGATTGACTTTTTTTTTATAATTAAATATTATATTTATTATTTATTATTATTTTTATTATTTATTTATTTATTTTTATTATTTATTTATTTTTATTTTTATTATTTATTTATTTATTAATTATTATTTATTTATTTATATCTAAATAATATATATTTATTAATTCTTTCATTGTTTAAAATTTATTAATTTTTTTTTATTGTGGGTTTTTTCTTGATTTATTCTTTCTATATATTTTATTTTTATCATGTTAAAATTTATTATTTAGAATCTTTCAATTTAAATAAGATTACTCTCATTATTCCTTTCTTTTTTTGTCAGTTTTTTTCCTGTACTATTCATTTTATAATTATTGTTATTATTTATTATTTATTATTAGAAAAAATAGAAAAGAAAAATAATAAATAATAATAATTTCTAATAATAATAATTTCTAATAATAATAATTTCTAATAATAATAATTTCTAATAAATATAATAAAATATAAAATCTTAAATAATAAAATTATTATTTAAACTTTTCAATATTTAAGACATAATAAAGTATAATAAATAAATAAATAAATTATAATTATTATAATTTTAATATTTTTTATATATATATTGATATATACTTTATATTAAAATTTTTTTTTTTTTTGAACAAATAAATTTTTATATGGAAAAGAGATTTTTTTTTTTTTTTTTTGGTACAAATTACATTTAATTTGGATAAAAAAAAATAAATAATAATAATTAATAAAATTTTAATGTTGGAGGATGATCTCAAAAATTTTTTTTATTGTTTTCATGTTTTATCTCTTTTTTTTTTATGTTTTTTATATACTTTTATATTTTATATATATTTTTATATTTTATATTATATATATATATTTTTTTTTATATCTAATATATACATATATATATTTTTTATATTTATTTTATTTATTTATTTATTTATTTATTTATTTATTAAACTTTTTTTTCTTTTTTCTTTTTATTTTAATTAGGTTCAAATTAGATAAAATGTTTTAAATGTGAATGAATTAATTTAATAGTATTTGTAATATATAAAAGGATTGTACAATTAATATATTATTGATTTTATTTCATTTTATTTTATTTCATTTTATTTTTATTTTTATTTTTATTTTTATTTCTTATTTTTAATTTTTATTGATTTTTAGTATATATAAGAAATGGATTCTCCGTTTATTTTCCAAAAAAAAAAAAAAAAAAAAAACTAAATTAAATTAAAAAAAAAAAAATAAAAGTAGAGAATAGAATTAGAATAGAATAGAATAGAAAAAAAAATAATAGTAATAATATTTATATTATAATTATTCTTTATTAATTATTTTTTTTTAAATAATAAAAAAAAAACTTTATAAAAAATTGTTTGTAACTATTTTTTATAAAATAAATAATAATATATATAGCTTATATAAAAAATTATGTTCCTATTAATAATTAAAAAATTATTAAACTTTTAAAAGGGAGTAAAATATATAATATTAAATAAATAAATAACCCTAAAAAAAATAAAAAGAAAGTTATATATATATTTTAAAGTTTTCTTTCTATCGGTTTTAATAATAATAATAATAATAATAATAATAATAATAATAATAATAATAATAATAATAATAATAATAATAATAATAATAATAATAATAAAAGAATATTTAATTTTTTATTTTTATTAAAATAAATTAAACATATTTTTATTATTATAAAGAATAGAAAACATATATATATATATATATAATGTATTCATTTAAAACTCTAATAAGTAATATTCCATTTTTCTTAATATGTTTTTCTGGTAGTACCAATGCTAAAGATATAATTAATATATTAATTAATAAACCGGATATTGGGGAAAACCAATTTTTAGATAATTATAATAAAGTCACAAATCAATACTTCACCCTTCATAATATTCCTGATGTGGAGGTAAAATTTTCTTATTGTACTCCAGTTCCTGAGGATGGTACAAGTCTTGAAAAGTTATATAAAGGTTTCAATTCACCATTTTCCGTGGATAGAGACTATGCCAACAAGTTTAATTGTACTCTTAGAGAATTAAAACAGTCCAATTTTGATTTGATGCTGTTGGATGATCGCTTTTTATCCAGTGATAATTCTTATCTTGATAATACCATCTTACAGGGTGAATTTTCTTATCATAAACTCACTGACTATTTAGTAAGCCTTAAGCCAACGGAGGAAAATATTAATCATCATGATAAAGCGCTTTTAAGTGATGGTCACTTGGGTACCGAAAATTTATATGGTCTTCCCTATGAATTCGATTTCGATGTATTGTATTATCATGATACGGCAGCAGATTTGAAGGATTCCCTCGCCTTAAAAGCAAAAGATCTGCAAAATGTCAGTGATGCCAATGCTAAAAATATCGTCAGCGTTGGTCTCATGGATAATGATGAGCTGTTAAATCTCTATTCTGAATTTGCTCGTTATCAATATGATACCCCAAAACAAGATGACTTAGAATCCTATAAATTATTATATAAGGATGAAATGTTTAATGCCTTAAGAAACTATATCAACCATCTTACTGGAAACAGTATGAATAAAACTTTATCGACTACGATGGAAGAGGCTTACAATTCTTTTGTTAAGGGTGAAAAACCTTTATTAAAAGGAAAGGCGTCATTATATGCTACTTTAAATCAAAGTCAAGATCAAGATCAAAATCAAAATCAAAATCAAAATCAAAATCAAAATCCAAGTCAAAATCAAAATCAAAATCCAAGTCAAAATGTAAAGATTCACATTAATGCCTTACCTGAAAATAAAAGTGTCATCTATGAAAAATATATCGTGATCAACAGTAAGAGTACAAAACCTAAAAATATTCTTGAACAAGTGGCTCTTCAACTGACTTCGAAGGAAATGCAACTGTATCGTGCCTTACAATTTGGTAGTATTCCGACGTTTGATTTTAAAAATCCAAATGAAAATTCTAATTCCTACTGTCAAGCTCATGCGGAGATTTGTGATTTACTTAAGGCATTAGATCCTATTCATATTACAACGGTACTGATGAAAGATATGTACAGTGCCAGTTTCTTAGAATCTAGATTGGTCGCTCCGGTGGCTATAAGACAGACGTTAAGTGATCCGAAGAATGAGGTCGCTCAAAAGTTAATTTTGAATGTTATCGAGGTTTGGAACAGATCCTTTGGTGGGGATAAGCAGATTGAATTTGATTCCCTTTTACTCATGTTTTTAATTTTAAATGTAATCACCATTGCAGTAGCCATCCACCTCATTGTCATTATGGTTAAGGTCTATAGAAATCGAAAACATCCATACATAAAGGCCATGTCCCCTCAGTTAACCAACATCACTATCTTTGGTATTATTATGAGAATTTTATATCCATACTCCTATAATTTAGTCTCCACAAGATTTTTATGTCGTATGAGCAGTGTCTTAAGTTTCTTCATTAACAATCTTGTCTATATTCCACTTTTCGCCATCATCTTCCGTATCTATTATATCTATACCAATATTTCAAGTGTCTCCTACGGTAGAAAATTACACGATAGAAGGCTAATTATTTACATTATCATTGCTTGGGTGATTGCCTTCCTAGGTTATTATGGGTTATCATCCTTTGATACCTTCAACTTAACGACCACTGGATCCATTACCTTTAATCGTATGATGACCTGTATGTACGATTTTGATAAACATTCATTATATACCAATATTTATACTCTTATATTAGTAAGTGTTTTATATATAAATGATTATAAATAAAAATAAATAGATTGATAGATATATTTTTTTTATTTTACATATATATATATTTTATATATATGTAAAATAAAAAAAAAAAAAATATATATATATATGTAAAAATTATAATATATTATAAAAATAATTTTATTATTTTTACTAAAAAAAAAAATTTTTTTTTTTTTTTTTTTTTTTTTTTTTTTTTTTTATATTCTATCTTTTTAATAAAATTTTTTTTTTTAAAAAAAACTTTTAATTTATAATAATAAATTAGTTTGTAGTGATGATGGCAATGACCATTAAAGTTCATAAACTCTCAAAGAAATATGGGGATACCAGATTTATATTATTCATTGTCTTACTTTTATTGGCCTCCTTTTTCTCTCAAATTGGTTTTGCTGCCTTCTTTAAAACCGATGGGGCTTCTTCCGTTACAGCTTCTTCTATGGTTTTAATTTTAATACATATAATTTTCTCTATCGTTACCGTATACTTTTTAATCGGTAATCGACTTAGATTTATCAAAAAACATCCCATCAGAAATAGGAAGAAGTTATATAAAAATGATTTCAGTAATATAAATAATCTTGTCAACTTCATTCCAATGAAAATGAATGATAATTCCTCCTTTACTTTCTTTGATAGTAGTACCGGTTTAAATACAAGTAAAAATAGTACCTCGAATGCCTACGTTATCATGAGTGATCCTAACTTAAATAGTAATCTTAATAATAATAGTAGCAGCATAGCGATTGATACCAGTTACCGTTCTTTCGGTCAAAGTATAAATAAATATTTAAGTGATGACGGTAAAAACATGATGAGTCCGTCACCTAAAGATAATATCGGTAATATTAACGCTTCATTTTACAACTATTATAAAAATTCTAATTATAGTTTTATTAATACGGATAATCTCAGTGGTAGCAATAATAACTGCAGTGAGAATAATTCTACTAAAAATAGTTATTATTATTTCAATAAATTAAGTCATGGTATGAATTAATAATAATTATAATAATAATAATATATAATAATAATATAATAATAATACCTAATATATAATAAAAATAATAATTCTATTAATAAAAAATAATAAAAATAATAAAAATAATAATAAAAATAAATTTTTAAAAGACATAAAAATTAAAAAATAAATATATCTATATATATATATATTACATAAATAAAAATTGAAAATAAATTAATAAATTAAAAAAGTTGATAAATACTAAATGTAAAAATTAATTATTTAAAGTATTTATTTGAAAATGTAATAAAAATAATAACTCTAAAAAAAAAATTGTAATAAATAAATAATAGTAATAAAAAAAAAAAATAAAATAATAATAGTAAATAAAATAAAATAAAATAAAGTATAATAAAAAATAAAAAATGTAAAAGTTTATAATATTTTAAATTTTAAAGATTTTTTTTTTTATATATATATATTTCTATTAAAATTATTTTATAGATATATATATATATATATATTTTTTAATAACCAATTATTATTATTATGATAATTGTTTTTGTTATTCAACGTAAGAATTATCAAATATTATTATTAAAAATATTTATTATATGTCTATCATATCTATATATAAAATTAATTATAATTAATTAATATGTATTAACATGTAATGACATATTTCTTAAATGAAGAAGGGTCTTTCTTAAATGTAAATAGCAATAAAATAAATAATTAAACAAATAATAAAATATAAATATCATTTCTGATTTTAAGTATTATATTTAACAATATTAATTTTAATAGTAAAATGTAAAATAATTTATAATATTTTTTAAAAAAAAAATAAAAAAATAAAATTTAATTAATATTAAAAATGAATATTAAAATAATCATAATAATAATAATGATATTGATAATGATAATAATAATAATATAATTAATCTTAACTTTTTATATTTATTTATTTTTATTATTTATTTATTTATTTTTTTTATAAAATTATTAATACTCATAAAATAATTTATAATATTTTTTAATATTTTTTATAACAATTACTAATTAGTATTTATAAATTAATTTCATAAAAAAAGTCTTTATATTCTCTATATATCTTATTAATTATATTTCATTAGATTAATAATTATGTAATATATTTTTAAAATAATTACTAATTATAAATTAATTTCATAAAAAAGTTTTTTATATTCTCTATATATCTTATTAATTATATTTCATTAGATTAGTAATTAGTAATTATGTAATATATTTTTAAAACAATATTTATTTATCCTTTTTTTTTTTTTTTTTTTATAAAATGCCTATTTTTTATTAATAATAAATAATTTCATAATATGTCTATTTTTTATTAATAATAAATAATTTCATAATATGTCTATTTTTTATTAATAATAAATAATTTTATAATATGTCTATTTTTTATTAATAATAAATAATTTCATAATATGTCTATTTTTTATTAATAATAAATAATTTCATAATATGTCTATTTTTTATTAATAATAATTTTATAATATATCTATTTTTTATAATTATTTTAAATAAAATTTATAGTAATTATCACACTTTTGTATATTTTTTATTATTGAGTATAATAATATAATAACAATATAATTTATTATATTTTTATTATATTTTTTATAACAACTAATAATTAGTATTATTTATTTCATAACATATATATATTATTTATATATCATATTTAATAAAATTCATTTGATTATTAATTATTATTAATTATATGATAACATTTTTACAAACAATATTATAAAAAAAAAAATAATAATTTATAATATTTTTAAAAAAATAAATATTTCCAACACTTTATGAATCCCATGGCGTAAGCCTTGTCTGAGAGGATTACAGTTTCCAGCTCCTCTGGGATGGCAAGGACGACACCTATAGTTTATAGTTGGCTCTACTTTCCCTTGAGGATCGCGTAGGGTGCTTCTATATGGAGGGAGTTTCTTTGCTTATGGGGAGTTGAAAGCGCCAATGCCGTACCGGTATGGCAGTTAATCATATACCCATATTAATAAATGGGGGAGACAAAAGACTTCAGTCTATATATATAAAAAAAAAAAAAAAAATTTAAAAAATAAACAAAAATAAAAATTTAATTAATAATATAAAATGAATATTAAAATAATA
Source organism: Neocallimastix lanati (nom. inval.) (assembly GCA_016946835.1). Taxonomy (NCBI): domain Eukaryota; kingdom Fungi; phylum Neocallimastigomycota; class Neocallimastigomycetes; order Neocallimastigales; family Neocallimastigaceae; genus Neocallimastix; species Neocallimastix lanati (nom. inval.). Next base: position 1,779,911 of record JACVTC010000010.1, on the reverse strand, counting down.
ATAATAATAATAATAATAATAATAATAATAATAATAATAATAATAATAATAATAATAATAATAATAATAATAATAATAATAATAATAATAATAATAATATAAAGTATCTTTTTTTTTTTTTTTTTTTTCAATATAATCTTTTTTATTAATTTTATAGCCTTTATTTGTTTTAAATACTTTTGTATAATCTTTAGTATTAATTACAATAATAATATAATTTATAATATTGCTTTGATGTATCATATAATTACTAATCAAATGAAATATATTTTATATGGTGTATAGATAATGTAAAATCTTCTTTATTAAATTAATAATAATTTATAATATTTTAATTATACTTTTATAACAATTATTAATTAGTATGATTAATTTAATAAAGAAGATTTTACATTATCTATACACCATATTAAATATATTTCATTTGATTAGTAATTATATGATACATCAAAACAATATTATAAATTATAATAATAAAATAATTCATAATATTTTTAAAAGGAAAAAAAATAAAATAAAATTTAAATAATATTAAAATAATAATATTAAAATAATAATAATAATAATAATAATAATAATAATAATAATAATAATAATAATAATAATAATAATAATAATAGAAAGTTTCTTAATTTTTTATTTAATAATATTTTTATAATATTTTTTATAACAACTATTAACTAGTATTTATAAATTAATTTCATAAAGAAGTTTTAATATTATCTATATATCTTATTAATTATTTTATATAATTACTAATTACTATTATTAATTTCATAATGTTTATATATTATCTAAATATCTTATTAATTATATTTCATTTGATTATTAATTATATGATACATTTTTTTTAAAACAATATATATTATTATAATAATAAAATAATTTATAATATATTTTAAAAAAAAAAATAAACAAAAATAAAATTTAATTGGTAATAAAATGAATATTAAAATAATGATAATAATAATAATAATAATAATAATAATAATAATAATAATAATAGTAATAGTAATAATACAATAATAATAATAATAATAATAATAATAATAATAATAATAATAATAATAATAATAATAATAATAATATAAATCGTTTTAATTTTTTTTTTAATTATTTATTTTTTATTAAATTATTATTTATAATAGTAAAATAATTTAATGTAATAATAATAATAATAATATAAATTGTCTTAATTTTTCTTTTAATTATTTATTATTTTTTCTATTAAATTATTATTTATAATAGTAAAATAGTTTATAATATTTTTTATAACAAATATTAATTAGTATTATTAATTAATTTCATAAATAATTTTTTTTTATTTTTTATCTATATATCATAACTAAATATATTTTATTGGATTAGTAATTATGTGATGAGTTTTTTAAAACAATATTAATAATTTTTTTTTTTTTAATTATTTTATTATTTTTTTTTTTATTAAATTATTATTTATAATAGTAAAATAGTTTATAATATTTTTATAATATTTTTTATAACAAATATTAATTAGTATTATTAATTTCATAAATAATTTTTTTCATTTTTTACCTATATACAATAACTTAATATATTTTATTGGATTAGTAATTATGTGATGAGTTTTTTAAAACAATATTATTAATTATAATAATAAAATAATTTATAATATTTTTTATAATATTTTTTTATAATAATTATTAATAAATTTCATTAGATTTTATATTACCTATATATACCATATTAATTATATTTCATTAGATTAGTAATTATTTGATGCTTTTTTAAAACAATATATATTTTTCCTCTTTTTTTTTTTTTATTTCTGAACCTGAAATTATTAATAATAAATAATTGCATAATATATTATATAGTTATTTTAAATAAAATTTATAATTTAATTTTTTTTTTTTTTTGTATCATATTTCTATATATTTTTGAGCATAATATTATTATTAAGCTTTTAAGAATATATATATGTATTAAAAAAACGATTCTTTATGTATAATTAATAATAAAAATGATAATAATAATTATTATATATGAAAAATAAAATTATGTATATATATATAATAGAAAATATTGTAGATTAACGATAACGAAAAATTGATATTGGATATTAAATACTTATAATAATTATGTAAATTATGAATTTTTAATTATTTCTGTAAATTAAGAAATTCAGAAAAGTAATAACATAGAAAAAAGAATAGGTAGAAAGAGCAAATATTAAAAATATTAAACAATATTTAATAGATTTTATTTATTCTTTTTTATTTGGATAATATTGATTAATAAATAAAATCCATTAAATATTGTTTATGTTCTTTAATTAGCATTAATAAATTAATAAATAAAATTTAAAAAAAAAATAAAAAAAATAAAAAAAAAAAAAAAGTTTTATGATTTTTATTACTATTAATAAATATTATTTATAAATAAAAATTATATAATTAATATACTATTAAATTTATTTCTATTTAAATAAAAAAAAAAAAAATCACCTAAATAAATATTTTATTAAAACATGAATATGCGAATATTTATTGTTTTGTACTATAGAAATAAGATGGTAAAAAAGAAATTTTTATTTAAAAACAAAATTATTATTATGAAATTAATGTATTTGAAAAAACAAAATTTATAATTATTAAATTAATATAAAGTAATAAGCGGTGAATAGAATAAATAAAAATATAAATAAAAAACAAATTATTTATTTATTAAATATATTATTTTATTAGTAATAAATTAATAATAATAAAAAAAAAATTTATTATTTTAGTAATCATAAAAATTAATTTTTAATACTCTCTATAAATATAATTTTTATATATTTAATAAAATGATTTATTATCCCAATTCCTGGAAAATAATAAATATTAATATAATTATATGAAAATAAAAATAAAATAAAAATATTATGTAATATATACTATATTACCTAAATGAATAAAATAAAAAATAGTTAAATTAAAATCAATTAGTATTAACGTTTTATTTTCTGTAAATTTTAATGCTTTTTGTCCATATATTATTATTAAATGAAAAATGAAAAAAAAAAAAAAAAATGTTTTATGAAATATTAAATTGAAAAAGTAATTAAAAATATATTTATTAATAATTTAAATGATGCTTTTATAAATTGAAAAGTATTATATTAATAATTTAAATGATGTTTTTATAAATTGAAAAGTATTATATTACCTTAACTTGTTTATAAATTAAAAGTATTCTATGTCTAATTTGTTAAGTACTATATAATATGCTAAGCATATTATGTGTATATTTAAAGAAGTCTTTTTCTTCATTTAATCACTTTTTATTTTTTTTTATTTAATAAAATTTATAAATTTATATTTATTTGTCGATATTAATTTAAATATATAATATATTGCAATATAATATAATACTGTTTAAATATAAATTAATAATAAACATTAATATAAAATTAATATATTGTAATATAAATAAAATATATTACATATTAAATAATATTTAAAAGCAACTAAAAAATATTTTTTTTTTAAAAATTTCTAAAGAAAAAAAAATAAAATAATATATTAAATATAAAATAAATATAAAAATAAATATAAAATAAAAAAATGTATATTGTGGCGTATATCTTAAATAGTGTATATCATATGAATCAATGTAAAATTATTATAGATAGAAATATAGAATTATAAATTTATAATAATTGTTAAATAATATTAATGATATGAGAATTCTTTTTAAGTTAAATTTTTTATATATTAATCTAAACTTTAATTTATTAAATATAAAAAGATATAAAATAAAAAAATGTATATTGTGGCGTATATCTTAAATGGTGTATATCATATGAATCAATGTAAAATTATTATAGATAGAAATATAGAATTATAAATTTAGTAATTGTTAAATAATATTAATGATATGAGAATTCTTTTTAAGTTTAATAAACAAAATAAATTAAAATAAAAAACTTTTCAAAGTGGTTACAAGAAGTATATTTAATAGATTAAAATGGTGACAAAAAATTTTATTTTAACTATTTAAAAATAGATTGAAATAATTAATCTTTTCATTTTATTTATTTACTTATTTATTTATTTACTTATTTATTTATTTACTTATTTATTTATTTACTTATTTATTTATTTACTTATTTATTTATTTACTTATTTATTTATTTACTTATTTATTTATTTACTTATTTATTTATTTACTTATTTATTTATTTATTTCAATTATAAAAAAATTATAATAAAATTTATAATAAATAAACCTAAATAATTAAATAATATTAGATATAATTTTAATTATAGAATTATAATTTTTCATAAAAAAATAAAAGGGAAAATTATAGAAAAAAAAAATAATAATTTACAAAGGACTTGAAAAAATTTATATGTTCATATATTAAATAAATTAAATAATTAATATCAATTAATTCTATAAATAGCTATTTTTAATATAAGATTAATAATAATAAATAATTAAATAATAAAAATAATAAAAATAGTAAATAATAATTAATAATATTATTTATATAAAATAGAATAATTATATATTATTTGAAAAAAAAATTGTGGATTATAATCCACATTTTTTTAGATAACAAATGATCAATATTATATATAAAATGATATATAATATAATTATTATAAATTATTTCTATAATTAAAATTTCATTAATGAAATGACAAATGGAATAGATTAATATAATTATATATTTAATAAATGAATAAATAAATAAATAAATCGTAGATAAAAAAAATAATAAATAAAAGTATTATTTATATTTTATATTAATAAATTAATATAAATAAAGTTTTAAAAAAAAAATTTTTTATAACAACTGAGGTGCCATGATAATAATAATAATAATAATAATAATAATAATAATATAAATATTAAAAGCTTGCTTTCAATTAAAATGGCAATATAATTTTATTCGAATACTATATTTATTATTATGAAGTAAATATTACAGTAAAAGTATAAGAGAGAGACAGATGAATAAAAGATAAAAAAAAAAAAAATTATCATATTATCATATATAATGTTTTATAATAATAAATTGAAAATTTGTTATATTTAGAAAGTATAAATATACTGATCAGTTTTTATGTTAACATCCCACTCTCTAATATTTAATAAATATTAATATAAATTATAATAATAGAAAAAATAAATATAAAAATAGATTTTATTTAATATCATGGTAAAAAAAATATATATATATATATTTATATATTATTTAAAATATACTATCATAATAAAATTTTTTTTTTTTTATTAAATAAATTAATATTATTTGTATTTAGTTACTATTCCAATAATTTTTTAAATTTTATAAAAATTAAAATGAAAAAAAAAAGTTTATATGAAATATTTATGAAATATTAATATTTAAATATTAAATAATAAATAAAAATAATAATAAAATTAAAAAATTAAAAAATAAAAATAAAAATAAATTAATGGAATATTCCTTCTTTACTTTTTTTTTTTATTTTTTATCTTTTAATTTTTATGTTTTTTAATTTTTATTTTTTTTTAATTTTTTTTTTTTTTTTTTTTTTAGTTTTTTGTATTGACCAATAAATATCAAAATTTTTAAATTATTTTTTTTTTTTTTAAAAATAAAAATTATAATTTTTAAATACTTTTTTTTTTTTTTTTTATTGACCAATAACTATTAACTTTTTAAATGTATTTGACCATTTTAATATGATAACATATATAAGATTTAAAATTTTAATAATTGGAACATGTTTATTTTTTTAATATAAAGTTGAGATAATTTCTATATTATTTCTACTATTATAAATAAAGTAAAATATTAATATTTAACAAATAATTCTCTAAATAATTAATAAAAGTAATCAAATAATCAAACATATAATCAAATCAATAATCAATAGTTAAATATATGTTTATATGTTATATTGTTCTTTTTAAATATTTTATTACAAAATATGCTTTTATAATAAATAATTGAAAAAGTATATTTCGTAATAAATAATTATAAAAAGGAAAATTTGTTATAGTTTAAAGTTATAATAATAGTGTTTTTCTTTTTAATTTATTATTTTTTTTTTTAATAATATTAATAATATTAAATTATTAATAGTAGTTTTTGATTTAATTCATTATTACAATGGAAATAATATTAATAATATTAAATAGTTTTATACTTTAAGTAATATTAAAATTTTCAATACTTTTAAAAAAAAAACTAAAAACCTTAAAAAAAAAAAAAAATTGAATAATATATAAACTTTTTCATTTATATAATTAAAAAAGATATTTTATTCAATCAATTACTATATATTAATAGAATATCCATCTTTCCTAATTTATATTATTATGGAAAAAAGATAATAATAAGAATGAATTAGAATGGATAGAATTTACATATTAAAATATATACAAATTTAATTAATAAATAAATATATTTATAACTTTTTTTTTTTTTTCCTTATTATTAAATTATTGAAGATAATATTTTTCAATCCATAAAAAAATATAATTCTATTTAAAAACAAAAAAAAAAAAAAAAAAAAGAATTCATTAGAACGAACATATGAATTTTTGTAAAAGTCAATTTCGACCACAAGTGTATATATATATATATATTTTAGTTCTATTCGATGTTAATTTAGCAAACAAACAAACAAACAAACAAAAAAAAATAAAGATATTTAAAAATAAAAATTTAAATTAATTATTATATTAAATATATATGTTAAAAAAAAATATTATATAAATTTATATATAATAATATATATATTTTAATATTAAAAAAACTTTAATAATTTTTAATATATAATAATTTTTACTTTAGTAAAAAGATTATAATTAATTATAATAATAATAATAATAATAATAATAATATTAATAATAATAATAATAACGAATTATTAAATATAAAATTCATTATTAATATTATTATAATTACATATTATCTTATTACTAAAGTTTAGTAATAAAAAAAAAAAGTTTTTTTTTGATCTTATCATTTATTTCATTTATTAATTTAATTTTTCTTTACTATTATATTTATATTTTATATATTTATTCACTAATAAACTACTTTTAATAAGATTCTATTTAATAATAATAATAATAATAATAATAATAATAATAATAATAATAATAATAATAATAATAATAATAATAATAATAATAATAATAATAATAATAATAATAATAATAATAATAATAATAATAATAATAATAATAATAATAATAATAATAATAATAATAATAATAATAATAATAATAATAATAATAATAATGAATTTTATAATTAAATATAAAATTTATTATTATTACTATTATAGTTAAATCTAATGTTATTACTAAACTTTTTTTTTTTTTTTTTTTTTTTTTTTTTTTGAAAATAAAAAAAAAATTAATATTCCTTGATCTTATCATTTATTAATTTAATTTTTCTTTACTGTCTCATTCATATATTTTATATATTTTTTCACTTATAAATTACTTCTAACTGTCTCATTTATATTTTATATATTACTTTTACTATCTCATTTATATTTTATATATTTTTTCTAAAGTATTTTTAATATTTACAAGTAATGTAAATAAATTACTTTTAATATTTGCTAGTATGTCAATATTTTAACTTTTAATATTTATATTTTTCTATATCTTTAATTTAATTAATGGTATTTTTTAATATTTATAATAATATTTGTTTATAATTTTAATTTTTATATTTATTAGATTTAATATAGAATTTTAATATACCTATATTTCTAAATTATGATAATATATACTAATTTTGGAAAATAGTAAAGTAATATTTATTATGGTATTTTTTTATTTTATTTTTAATTTTATAAATTAATTAAAAAATATAAAAGTATGGTTAAACTGTTAATTATTATTATTTTTATTTTTTATATATATAAGATTGATTTTTCTTTTTCTTTCTCTTTTTTTTTTTTTTTTTATTTTATTAATTCATTTTATATTCATTAATAATAAAAATTAAAATAGAAATTAAAATATAAATTTAATTAAATATTTATATAGAATAATATAGATTTAAATAAATTTATATTTAAATATTATTTATTTAACTGTGAATAAAAAGAAAAGAAAAATAAAAATAAAAAATAAAAAGCATAGTTAAATATTTAATGTATAAATAAAAAAAAATACTATATAACAATAATTTAAATAAAAAAAAATAATTATTATATTATATTTTTTTTTTTTTTATTTAAATAAAAATAAAGAAAATTATAATATTTTAATTTTATTAAAATTAATAAAAATAAAAATAAAGGAAACTATAATATTTTTTAATTTTATTAAATTAAAGAAAAAAAAAAATATAGAAATCAAATAATTTAAAAAAAAAAAAAAATGTATTCATTTAAAAATTTAATTAGTAATATTTCATTATTTTTAATATTAGCTTCAGGGAAAATCAATGCTAAAGAAACTGTAAATATTTTAATCAATAAACCGGATATTGGTGAAAATCAATATTTAGATAATTATAATGAATTGATGAATCAATTCTTTACAAACAATAATATAGAAGATGTTGAAGTTAAATTTTCTTACTGTGCCCCTGATGATTATGATGGTACAAATATTTTAAATTTATATAAAGAATTTAAATCTCCATATACACTCGATATAGAATATGCTAAAAGTTTCAATTGTATTATCAGAGAATTAAAGCGCTCCAACTATGATTTAATGATCTTAGATGATCGTTTCTTATTCAGTGATAATTCTTATCTTGATAACACGGTCTTACAATCAGAATTCTCATACTCTAAAGTTATTGATTATTTAACTGAATATAATATAGTAAATGAAAATATTAATTTTCATGATAGAAATATTTTAAAAGATGGTAAAGGAGATACTGAACTATTATACGGACTTCCCTATGAATTAGATTTCGATGTTTTATATTATCATGATGTTGATGAAGGCTTAAAGGATTCCCTCTCTTTAAAAGTAAAGGAATTACAAAGCGATGAAAAAGTGAATGATATCGTCAGTGCAGGTCTCAAAAATAATGATGAATTATTTAATTTATTAGCTGAATTTCTTAGTTATCAGTATGGTCTTCCAAAAGAAAATGATCCAGAATCTTATACCTCTTTATACAAAGACAAAGAAATTCTTAATTCCTTAAGAAAATATATGAAGGGTCTTATGGGAAGTGATATTGAAAAAACTTTATCTACAACTGTAGAAGAAGCTTGTACTAATTTTGCTGAAGGAAAAAAGCCATTACTTAAAGGAAAAGCTTCCTATTACAATGGTTTAAATCAAAATCCAGAAATTATTGTGAAGGCTTCAGCCTTACCAGAGAATAAAAGTGTTATCACTGAGAAATATGTAGTGATGAACAGAAATAGTTTAAAACCCAAGGAAACGCTCCAACAAATTGCTCTTCAACTCACTTCTAAGGAAATGCAGTACTATCGTGCCTTACAATTTGGTAGTATTCCAACTTTTGATTTTAAGAACTTATCTGAAGATGCCACCTCCTATTGTCAAGCTCATGCCGAGATGTGTGAATTACTTAAAACCATAAGTCCAATTCGTATTAGAAATATTGTTAGAAAGCGTAATTACAGTGCCAGTTTTTTAGAATCCAGATTAATCGTACCCACCGCTTTAAGGGAAAGTTTAACCGATTCAAGTAATGATATTGTTCAAAAAGCTTTCTTAAATATCTTAGATATATCAAATAAGAATTTTGAACAAACCAAAGTAGATTTATTTTTAATCATGTTTTTAGTATTAAATGTAATCACCATCATTATTGCCATCTTACTCTTCTTAGTTATTCTTAAAGTTTATCGAAACAGAAAGCATCCTTACATTAAGGCTGTCTCCCCTCAGTTAACCAATTTAACCATTCTTGGAATCATCTTAAAAATTATATATCCCTATTTTTTCCTTTTAATTGATACAAGATTTCTATGTCGTATGAGTGTTATTGTCAATTTCGAAATCAATAATATTACTTTCATTCCACTTTTTGCCATCATTTTCCGTATCTATTACATCTACACTAATATCTCAAGTGTCTCCTACGGTAAAAAATTACATGATAAAAGATTAATTATTTACATTTTAATTGGTTTAGTTATTGCCTTCTTTGCTGCCTATGGTATTTCCTATTTTGGATACTTCAATTTAACTACTACTGGTTCATTAACAGACAATCGTTTTATGACCTGTATGTATGACTTTAAAGCCAATTTAATAATAACTAACAGTTATACATTAATCTTAGTAAGTGTCTTTTTTTTTTTTTTTTTTTTTTTTTTCTTATTTTATTTTATTTTATTTTCTAATATAATTTATTTTTATTTATAAATATTATTTATAATCATAAATATATTAAAGATAAACTAACATATTTTTTTTTTTAATTTTTATTTTGATTTAAAAAAAAAAATAAAAAAAAAAATCTATATTAATATAGTTTGTCATCATGATGGCTATGACTATTAGAGTTCGTAAACTTTCAAAGAAATATGGTGATACCACATTTATCTTTTTCATTATCTTACTTTTATTATCTTCCTGTCTTTCTGAATCAGCCTATGCTGCCTTCTTTAAAACTGATGGAGGTTCCTCCGTTACCAACTATTCTATTGTTTTAATCTATATTCATATGATTTTTTCCATGATCACTGTTCACTTCTTAATTGGTAAGAGACTTTTATACATCAGAAAGCATCCAGTAAAGAATAAGGAAAAATTATATAAGAAAGATTTCAACAATATTAACAATCTTGTTGAATTTATTCCAATAAAGAAGAATGATAGTTCCTCCTTTACCTACTTCGATAGCAGTAACGGTGTAAGTAGTACTGGTAATAAGAGTATCAACAAAAGTAGCATGGCAAAAACTTACATTAGAATGGATGGTGATATGGAGGGACAATACGATAATGATAGTAATTATCGTGCATTCACTCAATCCTTACATAAATACTTAAGTGAAGATGAAGACGAAGATATGAACCAAGATAAAGTAAATATGGATAAACAAAACAATATGAATTATAATAGTAGCTATAATACTTCTAATTTTAATAATAGTAATTATAATACATCTGATTTTAATAATAATTATGGTAATTACAGTTTTAATAGCAATAATAAAAACAGTTTTTACTATTACAATGAATTAAACAATAATATTAAATAAAAGTAAAAACAAACAAACAAAAAAAAAAAAAAAAAAAATAGCAATAAAAGGGGAAAAAAAATTATTAATTGAATTAATATAAAATAATATAAAGTTAAAATTGTATATTTACATATATTATATATTTTTATTATAATAAGAATATATATATAAATATAAATATATAAATATAAAAAATTAAAGATTAAAAAAAAAAATAATTATTTTTTAAATATTAAATAATAATTTATTTTAAATATTAAATAATAAAATAGAAATATGTAACATTAATTTATAATGTTTATTATATATATAGAATTAATAGCATTAAAAATAAATATTATAAATATAAATATATATTTATAAATATGAATAAAAGATAGATAAAAATATAAATATAAATATATATTTATAAATATGAATAAAAGATAGATAAAAATATAAATATAAATATATATTTATAAATATGAATAAAAGATAGATAAAAATATAAATATAAATATATATTTATAAATATGAATAAAAGATAGATAAAAATATAAATATAAATATATATTTATAAATATGAATGAAAGATAGAAGTAATAAAAATAACAAATAATCATATTGATTATTATATAATATAAATAATTATAAATATTAATAAGAAATAATTATAAAAACAACATTAATTTTATATAAAATAAAAGCAATAATAAATAAAAAAAAAAATAAAAACACGATTTATTATTTATATAAATAAAACAACATTAATATATAATAAAAAAAAAATAAAAAATATATTACTAAATAATATAATAGTAGTATATTATTTAAAAATATTTTTGAAAAAAAAAAAAAAAAAAACTATAAATATTAAGTTTTTATACAAAAAAAAATAATAATAAAAAAAAAAAATAATAATAATAATAAAAAACAAAAAAAAAAAAAAAATTCAAAAAATAATAATAAAAATTTAATAGTGATAACTTTCAAATTTTTATATTTTATTAACATATTGAAATAATTTTTATTAAATTTTTATATTTTTTGAAATACTTTTATTAAAGTAAATAATAATTTTAATGCTTAATGCGAAATTGCCCAAAAAAAAATATCCACTAAAACAGACAAAGTATTAATAAAATTATAATGAAAATACTTTTATTAAAGTAAATAATAATGCTTAATGTGAATAGCCCTTAAAAAAAAAAAATATCCACTACAACAGATATAGTATTAATAAATTATATTTAAGTGAAATTCAATATATTTAATATTAAATAAATTAATATATAATATTATAATAAAATAATCTAAAATTATATATTTTAATATTAAATATATAATATTTAAATAAATTAATATATAATATTAAATATATTATTTAAATAAATTAATATATAATATTATAATAAAATAATTTAAAATTATATATTTGTATTTTGAAAAAGAATTAAAAAGAAAAAAAAAAAAAAAACGTTATCTATCTTTTTATTATTATTATTTTATTATTATAAATTGTTGTTGTGTGAATTAAATTAATATTTAATACAAAAAAGGTTATTTTTGTTAATATCAGTTCCATTATTTTTTATTAATAGCATAAAATAATTAATTATATATTTATAAATAATAATAATAAAAATAAAAAAAAAAAAAATTTAAGCATATGAATAAAAATGTAATTAAAACTGATAATAAATATTTAATACAAAAAAATATATTAACAGAAATGTAACTTTAATATTATTTTTATTTCAAAATTAAACATCTCTTAATTATGAAAATAATATTATTAGTATTATCTTCATATGATTGGTTTATAAAATTAAATTATTCTATATTCTTTAATAATTATTGAAAATTGAAATGATTGTTTTTATTTATTTCAATAATAATGATGATGATAATAATAATTAAAATAATAAATGTTGTTAATTAAAAATTAAAAATTAATAAATTGAAACAACTTTACAATTATTACATTATAATATTATTAATCAAAAAAAAAAAAAAAAAAAAAAAAAATAGAAAATGTTAGGTAATTATTTATTTTTAAAAAAAAAAAAAAATATAAAACTAACAAAGCAGTTGAATAAACCTAATTTTTTTTATTTTATTTTATTTGGTTAATTAGATATATATTAATTGATTTATTTGTAGTACATAATTAATATCCAAGTTATAATTGAATATTAATTATAACTTGTATATTAATTGTTTGAATCATTCCTTTTCTATATTTATTTCTTGTAAAAGTTCATGCTATAAGTATAATGTCAACGTATACTGAAAGAAAGAATATGCATTATTTCATTTTTCATGTTTTTTTTTTTTTTTTTTTTTTTTTTTTAGTATATATTCAATATGTATGGCTCACTTTCTTACTCTATTGAATCCTATTTTATTTAATTCTTTGTTTAGTTTTTTTTTTTTTTTTTTGTTCCACTCTTTCCATGCTTGCTTTTAAAAATTAAAAGAGCTTTATTTAACTTCTAAAAAAAAAAAAGATTTACCATGAAACGGATGTCTTTCGGGGGCTTCCATGCATATGTGTTCATTTAGATGAGCATTTAAATAAATGGAATTTATAACTATTTGTTTTATTCTGAAATTCATGATTACAGTAATAATTATGATGATTTGACTAGTATCCTTGTTTTGAGAGTTGGAGCAAAGGTTTCCTTATAATTGATATAATTAATACCGTTATTCTTGAGTATACCCCTTTGCAACTCGTCTTGTTTTCATTTTAATTATTTTGTCGTTGAAGTCTCTCTTATACTTGAGAAGAAATGATATTTGATTCTGAAGAAAATTGTATTAACTATTGAATGCACTTTAAGCCCTTCTTCTTTTACTGATTTTAACCATTTCTTTTTTTTTTTTTTTTTTTTTTTTTATTATTATTCAATTTAAATATAGGAAAGTAATTAGAGTAAAGAATTAATACTTTATGTTCATAATAAAATAAAAGTTATTAATTCAATTTTTACCATAAAATTAGTAAAATAAAAACTATGGTATATTGGGTTTATAACCATCAACCGGTATATCCTGTTTTCAACCCAAACCTTATCCCCCAAAAAAAAAAACTAATTTAAAAAATATTTTATTTATTTCTTCATTTAATTATTGGAATCAATAAAAAAATTTTTAGGCTTGAACAGTTAGCTGATGGAATTAGAAAAATCTATTTCTATTTTCATATATCTTTTTTCTTAAGATTTATTTTCTAGAAATAAATTTTAACTTTTTTTTTTTTTTATATAAAATTTCTTTAATGAAATTATTTTTTCCCAAAAAAAAAAAAAAAAGAATAAATTGGTGTAAAATTTGTAAACTAAAAAATTTTTTCTTTGTGCCTTTTATTAATTAATAATTAATGAAGTAATTTTGAAATATTACATATTAATTAATAAATAATTAATACTTTAAACCTTTTTTAAGAAATAATAAAACATATTTTTCTACTAAAACAAATTTCTTATTTAGGCAACTACTTTCCTCCTTAGGTTATATCGCATCTTTTTTTTTTTTTTTTTTTTAGTTGTTACCTCTTCTTTTGGTTTCTACTATCCTTCTTTGAACTATTACTACCACTCCTAGGTTAGTGTCTCCTATTCTTTGATTATACTATTAATTTTTTTTTTTTTTTTCCTTGGTAACTCTCTTTTCTTTCTTTAGTTATATATTTACTCCCATTTCTGCGTATCTTAATTCCTTTCTTCTTTCGTTACTTATTATTATACTCTTGGCTGCTTCTATTCCTGGTGCCAACCTTTATTCCCTAGTAGTATACTATCTTCTTTCAGGCTTATTCTCTTGGCACTCTATTTACTATATTTTATAACTTCAAAAAAAAAAAAAAAAAAAAAAAAAAATTTTTTTTGTAATTATATAAATGAAAATTTAAATAAAAATAAAAAAGGGCTTAAGAACTTCTTATCTCAACAGAAGTCGGTTTCTTATAGCATAATTTTACACCTTTTAGGAACAATTGATATTTGAGAGAGATAATTTGATACATATTTTCCTTGCTAACAAATTTATATATTATATAAAAAAAAAAAAAAAAATATAACCCCGTTAACTTTTTTTCTTTTACTATTTATTTATGATATTAACAATCGATAATTTCTCCTTGTAGTTGAAGAGCTTTAGGAAACTTTTCCTCGGACCTTAACAGGTTATATATTTGATGAACTAACAACCATATAGTCTGAGTTTTCTTTATATAATAATAAAATAAAATTAATTGATTTATAAAAATATTCTAAATACATTCAATTTTTTTTTTTTTTCAATTTTCTTAGTCTATACAAAAACTTTTCCATTTAATGATTTTCTTTTAAGTTAATCTCTTCATTCTTAGTTATACTTTTTTTTTTATTTCTCCTTGTAAAGCCCTCTATTAAGGAAATTCAACTTTCAAATTGTAATTTACTTCTTCTAATTATTAAGGAACTTATTAAAACTTTAAATTAAATCAAAAAAAAAATATATATATATATATATATTATATAAAATAAGTAAAATATTATATAAAGTAAATAAAAATATTATATAAAATATATAAATTTATGAAACTAATGTTTGCTTACAGGATATTAATTTCTTAAACTCATATAAACCATTTTGCATAATTATTTGTAAATTGAAAAACTTAAGTATATCAAGTAAAATAATTCTTGACAATTAGGAAAATATATCCTAGAATCCTAGAACTTTAAAATCTTCACACTGAAGGCAATTACACACTTCAACAGATGATAGATTGTTCACTTATGTGAAAATTAAAAGGTGATTCAGGTTCTATCCTTGTTAAAAACCCTTGTCAATCTTGCAAAGTGATGTTAAAATATATATAGTTATTTTAAATATTTTATTTTAGGCTTCTATAAATTTGTTCCCCCTATTCTTTATGAGTAACAGGGAACATAATTTTTTTTTTTTACTTAATTTTATTTTTGTAATTTTATTCTGTTTACTTAACTTATTTATATAACAAAAAAAAAATATTAGATATTAAATTTTATTCTATATTTTATAAACAAGATGGAGTATGACAATAAACAAAATTTCAATAACCTTAATAATCCTACCTATAAAGATGATTTTAATGGTGAATGTTGTTACCAAAAATGGAGTTAATCTTCTATGTTATATCCAGATCGTTTTTTTTTTTTTTTTACAGAAGATGAAGCTCTTGTAGTTTATATCATTTCTTGTTGATATGGAAGAGCAATGAATTGTGCTGTTTCATTAATTGATACTAATGATCTATGTCTCCATAACTATGAAGTTTTTCGTTAAAAATATTGCAATCCATTTATGGTGACAATGATGCTACTCTTACAACTAACTAAAGACTTAGAACTATTAGACAAAGACGACTTAGAAGCATTAGAAGTTATATTCTTTAGAATTTAATAGATATGCCGATGAGTCTTCTTAGAATGAAAAATCAACAATGGATGCTTTTCTGGTCTAGTCGGTGAAATAGCTTCAATAATTTTAGAAATGTTTCCCGGTCCTCAACCACTCGTATTATTATCACAATTTAGTTTAGTTTATTAATATTAATATTATTATTATGTAATATTTATTATTATTATTATTATGTAATATTTATTATTATTATTATTATGTAACTTTAGGAAATAATTATCTTTTCTTATATTTTAAATGTATAAATTTTGCATGCATAAATTTTTATCACAGTTCTGGCTAAAACTTAAAATTCGTCTGGTATCTGTATCCTGAAGAAGGATTCATATAACGAATCTCACAATTAGTAAAATACGAACAATGGTATAATGGATCACCACTAAAACCATCAACCTTTTCGAACCGATAAAAAATAGTAAATAAAATATAAACATGTAATTTATATTTTATTATAAATTATTTATAATACAACATAAATAAAGAAATATTAAAATATATATAATAATAAATAAATAATAAATAATAAATAATATATAATAAATAATAAATAATAAATAATAAATAATATATAATAAATAATAAATAATAAATAATATATAATAAATAATAAATAATTGAATAATAAATAATAAATAATAAATAATAAATAATAAATAATTAATAATTAATAATTGAATAATAAATAATTAAATAATAAATAATAAATAATAAATAATAAATAATTGAATAATAAATAATTAAATAATAAATAATGGAATAAAAAATTATATAAACATGAGCCTATTCTCCTAAATTTATTATAGTTTTTTTTTTTTTTTGTTTGTTTGTTTGTTTTTTATTAACTATTTATATTTATTTAAATAAATTAATAGATAATTTTATAATCTATAATTTATATATATTTATATATATATATTTTATTTTCATTCCATATATATTCATATACATAATAAGAAAAAAAAAATCTTTATTTTATTTTAATCACCAGAACAACTAATTAAATAGTTAATTATAACTAAATAACATAAAAAATGAAATATTCTCTCTAAATTAAGAGAAGTGTAAGTGAAAGTGTGAGAAAGTTGTTCGATAGTTTTTAAATGTGTAGTCAAGTATAATTTTTTTCAACTTGAATAATTAATATATGTAATCATAATAATAAAATTAATAAATAAATTCCAAACAATAAGACCTCAAACTTTTGAGTTGTATATCATTATACTATACAAAATAAAAAATATATATATATATGTATATAAATATTATTAATTATAATTTAATTAAATTGAAAAAAAAAAATTATTAATTTATTCATATTAGTTTTATATATATATATATATATAAAACAAACTATATTAATTATATATAAAACAGTATCATCACTTTTTTATTATTATAATTAATACAATTAAAAAAAATATATATAACAATCATATGGATAACTTATTTTGATTAATGAAATATTTATTTTATTATTATGTATGAATTATTTAACATTTTTTTTACATTCTTAAATTTTTTAATCAAAACAAAAAAAATTAAAGAAGAGGAAGAAAAAAATATTTATTAGTTAGTTATTCGAATATATATAATATTAATCATTAATAGTATATTATTATTATATTTATCTTTATTATATAAAATTGGAACATTAATCTATCTTTATTATATAAAATTGGAACATTAATCTATCTTTATTATATAAAATTGGAACATTAATCTATTGATATAACTCGATTCTAATTTCCACTTTTTGGGAGAAGCGATTATATTCTTTTTAATATTTATTTTTATTTATTTAGTAATAATAATTAGTTAATTAACAACTTAACAATTACATAATATAAAATAATTTACATTTATACTAATTTATAATAAAGTTTTCATATAATAAAATATAAAGTTTAATAAAATATATATACATAATTAAATGTTATAAAATATAATAAATATTAGAAATAAAATAAAAGTTATTTAATATAATAAATTATTAATAATACACAATGAATTTCATATTTTTATGTTATCATTAATTTCCTAAATTCTAATGATATTTTCACTAGCCACAATTATAATAATTTACCAATTTACAATTAACATAATTTTTAATATATTTATGTGTTTATAATAAATTAATTTTTATATTAATTAAAGTTTTTATTTTTATTCTATATCACTATCTTATACTAACATTTTAATATATGAGGTTTAATATAAATATAAAAATAAAAATAAAATCTCGCTAAGTATTATTCATTTCAAAATTATAAAAATAAAAAGAAACAAAACGTTAAAAGATTGACCATTTTGTATCTTTATTTATTTATTTATATATGTATTTATTTATTTATTAACATTGATACTTATTTATTTATTTATTCAAATTGATACATATTTATTTAATATCAGACTAAAACAGCTAAAACAGTGTTTAGTATTGTATAAAAAAAAATTTTTTTATTTTTATTTCATTATTAAAATTTAATTTATTTTTATTTATTGAATCACATTCTAAGTGGATACATTTTAAATCAAAAATTAAAAAAAGTTTATTTTATTTTAATTTATTTTTATTTCTTTTTATTATGATTTTTATTTTATTTATTTATTATTATTATTATTATCATAATTATTATCATAATTATTATTTTTATTATAATTATTATTATTATTATCATAATTATTATCATAATTATTATCATAATTATTATTATTATTATTATCATAATTATTATTATTATTATTATAATTATTATTATTTTTATTTATTATTATTTTGTATTATATGTCTTTTATATAATATATATTTAATATAAAAAAAAATTATAATAAAAATTATAATAAATAGAAAATTTTATATTATTAATGATATTTAACTTAAGTTAGAGGTATAATTATTATTTAAGGAAATAGTTAATAACTATATAAATATAAATATAAATATAAAATAATAAGAATATAATTAAAACAATGATTTATGCTAAAAAATTGATTATTAATTATAAATATAATTAATATATAGAAATTAAGCCACATATTGAAATTATTAAAAAATCATTAGATTTAAATGTGATTTATAACATTAATTTATGTTTGGATTATAAAAACCATTTTATATTAATTAAGGTTTGAATATTTCATTTTATATTATTCTTTTTTTTTTTTTTTTTTTTTTTTTTTTTTTTTTTTTATATTAAATACATTTTTAATGTTTTTTTTGGAGTAAAAATTTTTTTTTTTTCCTTTATTTTTAATAGTAATAAAGTTTTAATGATCTTCAAAAAAAACTTTAACAATATTCCGTTAATCTTAAAACATTTTTCATATTCTTTTTAATTTTTTTTTGCTACAATATTCCGTCTTTTAAAACATTTCTCATTTTCTATTTCATTAATTTTTTATTTTTTGTTAAATGATCGACAAACAATTAAAATGGCCCAAATCTTATTTATTTATTTATTTATTTATTTATTTATTTTTTTATACACGTTTTGTTTTAAAGTTTTTAAAATTTAAATTATTAAGTAAAAGTAACTTAATTATTAATTATTGAATTGTTAAAACCATTAATAATTATTATATTTATTAATTATTAATTATTGAATTGTTAAAACCATTAATAATTATTATATTTATTAATTATTAATTATTGAATTGTTAAAACCATTAATAATTATTATATTTATTAATTATTAATTATTGAATTGTTAAAACCATTAATAATTATTATATTTATTAATTATTAATTATTGAATTGTTAAAACCATTAATAATTATTATATTTATTAATTATTAATTATTGAATTGTTAAAACCATTAATAATTATTATATTTATTAATTATTAATTATTGAATTGTTAAAACCATTAATAATTATTATATTTATTAATTATTAATTATTGAATTGTTAAAACCATTAATAATTATTATATTTATTAATTATTAATTATTGAATTGTTAAAACCATTAATAATTATTATATTTATTAATTATTAATTATTGAATTGTTAAAACCATTAATAATTATTATATTTATTAATTATTAATTATTGAATTGTTAAAACCATCTTGAATTATTAAAACCATTAATTATTATTATATTTATTAAAGTATTTCATTAATTATTGTAGGAATTAAATATATTATTATATGTACATTTGATAGATAAATATATGTATTTATTTAATTATAGATATTATTGTAGTAGTAGTAGTAATAGTAATAGTAATAATTAAATAGGCACGTACGCACAAATACACAAAAAAAAATTTTTTTTATTTTTAATAATTATATTATAGTATTTAATAGCAAACTATTAATAAGATTACTTCAAATTCAATATAGGAATTATAAAACTTTATTAAATAAATAATATATAATTATAAATAAGTAAATGAATATTTCAATAAAATTTATTAAATAATATTAATTTATTATAATTTTTTAAACTTTTTTTTTAATAACTGAATAATTAAAATAAGAAAAGGTAGAAAATTGAATATAAAACAATTTATATAATTAAATAATAAATAATTGAATAATAAATAATAAATAATAAATAATAAATAAATGAATATAAAACAATTTATAAATAAATAATAAATAATTGAACAATGAATAATAAATAATTGAATAATTAAATAATACATCATATAACAAAAAGAAATCCTTTAATAATTATAAAACATGAAACTATATATACTATAATAATTTAATAATAGATCTTAATTATAAAACGTACTAATAAATACTTTTTTTTAATGTAATTTCAATTAATTTAATATAAATAATAAAAATATATAATGAAATATTTCTTTTATCCTATTGATTCTTTAATAATAGAGAAAAAAAAAATAAAATAAATATATATATATTTATATATTTAAAAAAAATAATAATAATTTTTTCAAGTGTTTTACATTTATCATTTCTTTATTAAATTTTTGTATTATATTTTTCATTTATCTTTTTTTTTTTTTTTTTTTTTTTTTTTTTTTTTTTTTTAAACTCATCTTTATATATTTATATATTTATATATTTATATATATGTAATATCTTTCATATTTTTTTTTTTTTTTTTAATTTTTAATGATTGAATATTGAATATTCATCTCAAGGAAAAAAAAAAAAAATTATTATTTGACAATAATGAAATTCTATTTTATTAATTATTAACTTTTTTTTTCTTTTGTATACAAGTTTAGAAGTTTTCTAAATGTTTCTAACCTCACCCAATCGATAACAAATTCTAAATAAATAAGTTCAAAAAGGTAAAATTATTAAAAAATAAAAATAAAAAAAAAAAAAAAAAGATGATACAAAAATAAATAAATAAATAAATAAATAAATAAATAAATAAATAAATAAATAAATAAATAAATAAATAAATAAATAAATAAATAAATAAATAAATAAATAAATATAGAAAATAAAAAAAAAAAATTAAAAAACAAACTTTTTTTTATCTTTATAATTTTTTTTTTTGGAGAAATGTTAAATTATTCTTAATAATAATGATAATAATAATAATAATAATAATAATGATAATAATAATAATAATAATAATAATTAATAATAATAATAATAATAATAATAATAATAATAATAATAATAATAATAATAATAATAATAATAATAATAATAATAATAATAATAATATTAAAAAAAAAAAAAAAAAAGTTTATTTATATTTATTTCATTATCTTTATTTTTTTTTTTTATTTTATTTATTATTTCATTTATTGGTCGTAGTAGTACAAAAGTACAAGTACAGAATATTTTTTCTTTTTTAGTGTAAAGATAATCTTATTTAATTATTGTTTGTTTTTAAATCATCATAAAAATTAAAATCAAATAACTAAACTTAATTATTATTATTTTATTATGAATTAAAGTTTTAAAATAGAAAATTAATAAAATTAATCATTATTTTGATTTTTAGTATTTAAGAAGATTATTTTTCTTTTTTTTTTTTAAAATTTTTTTTTACTTTTTTTATATCATTTTCTCTATTTTTTTTTTTTTCGCATTTGTATATAATTTTATTAGAGATAGAGAAAATAACAATGTATATATTATATACTTATGAACATAATTATAGAATTAAAATATTTTTTTTTTAAAAAAAAAATAAATATAGGTATATAACTATTAACTTTTAATTAATTAAAAAAAGAAAAATATATAAATATATTATGCCAAAAATAAATAATTTTGAAGTAAAAAGAAAAAAGAATAATTCGAATTAATAGTAAAATAGTAGTTATATATATATATATTATTAAAAAAAAAAAAGAAATAGATTATAATAATTTTAAAATTTTTATTTTTATTAAAATAAAAAAAAAAGTTAATAATAATGATATTATAGTTAAGAAAAAGAAAAGGAAAAAAAAAAAAATAAAAAATTGAATGAAATGTTGAAAATAAAAACTATAATAAAAAACATTATATATATTTTAATACTTTATTTAAACAAAATTAGTGCAAAAGATATTATTAATATTTTAATAAGTCAGCCTGATATTGGTGAAAACCAATTTTTAGAAAACTATAATATATTAATAAATCAATATCTATCGAATAATGGCTTACTAGACTTTCAAATTAATTTTTCTTATTGTAATCCTGATTCAAATGATGGTATCAGTCTTAAAAATTTATATAAAAGTAAAAATTCACCTTTTGTTGTTGATGAGGATTATGCTAGACAGTTCAATTGTACTCTGAGAGAACTGAAGAGTTCAAATTTTGATTTAATGGTGGTGGATGATCGTTTTTTCTATAGTGATAATTCTTACGTGGATAATACCATATTACAATCCCAATTCTCCTATAAAAAAATTACTGATTATTTCTATGGAATTAAAGTGAGTCATGAAGATAGTAATCATCATGATAAATATATTTTTGAAGACGGTCAATTAGTGGTGGATAATGAGAAAATATTATATGGACTTCCTTATGAATTGGATTTTGACGTATTATATTATCATATTAATGCTACCAGTGTAAAGGATGTATTATCATTAAAAGTAAAAGATATCCCTTCAGACAATAATAACAATGGTGTAAACCCTCGAGAGTTAGTTAGTATTGGTCTTATGGATAATGATGAGATATTAAGTTTCTTTAGTGAATTCCTTCGTTATCAGTATGATAATCATCCAAATGAAAAAGATCCAATGTCTTATAACTTTTTATCTGAAGATAAATCATTATACGATTCCTTCAGAAATTATCTTAAAAGATGTATGGGAGAAAATATTGATCAAACTTTATCCACAACGATAGAGAAAGCTTACACTTCTTTTGTCTATGGAGAAAAATTATTATTTAAAGGAAAGGCTTCCTATTTTAAAAATTTAAAAGAAAATTTAAATATTGCTGTTCAAATCAACGCCTTACCCGAAAATAAAAGTGTCATCACTGAAAAATTTTTAATTATTAATGGAAAAAGTTCTAAGCCTAAGGATGTCTTAACCCGAATTGCGATACAGCTTACCTCCAGAGAAATGCAACAGTATCGTGCACAACAATTTGGTAGTATTCCTACCTTTGATTTTAAAAATCCATCTCAGGATTCGAATGCCTATGCTCAAGCCAATCCAGAGATGGCCGAATTGCTTCAAACTTTAAATCCAATTCGTATTAGAAATATCTTTAAAAGAAGAGAGTATAGTGCAAGTTTCCTGGAATCCAGATTAGTGATCCCGATGGCTTTAAAGCAAACCTTAGTTGATCCAAGTAATACTATTGTATTAAAGACTATCACTAACACAATCGATACATGGAATAGAGCCTACGATAAAAAAATTGAATTTACTCCCATAATGATCATCTTTTTTATCTTAAATATTGTTACCATCATCGTCCCCATCTTTCTCTTTATTGTTATTTATAAGGTTTACAGAAATAGAAAACATCCTTACATTAAGGCTATGTCTCCTAAATTAACAAATTTAACTATCCTTGGTATTATTTCAAGAATTTTATATCCATACTTTTTCGGTTTCATAAATACAAGATTTTTATGTCGAATCAGTGCCGTCTTCAATTTCTTTGTTAATAATCTTGTCTATATACCACTTTTTGCTATCATCTTCCGTATCTACTATATCTTCACTAATGTTTCAAAGTTCTCCTATGGTATCAAATTAAATGATCGAAAATTAATTACTTATATTATTATTGCTTTAACGGCTTCTTTTTGCTTTTATTATGGACTTTCCTACTTGGATGATTTCAATATAGCCACGACTGGATCTCTTTATCCTGATCGTCTTATGACCTGCTTATACAGCTTTGATAAACATTTACTATTTTCTAATATTTATACTTTATTACTGGTAAGTTTTTATTATTATAATTAATTATTAATTAATTAATAATAATAATAATAATAATAATAATACTATTATTATTATTATTATTACTATTAAAAATTTTTTTTTTAATATTAATATTATAATATTATTATTGTTATAATTATTAATTATTATTATAATATTATAATATTATATATTTATATATTTATATATATATATTTTATATATACATTATTTTTAGTTCATTGTAATGATTACTATGACTATGAAAGTTCGTAAACTTTCAAAAAAATATGGTGATACCAAATTTATATTATTTATTGTTTTACTTTTATTATCTTCCTTTATTTTTGAAATTGGTTTTAATATGTTCTTTAAATCAGATAATACGAATGATTTCTCACCTTCCTCTATTATATTGATTAATGTTCATTTAATCATTTCACTTGTTACCGTTTATTTTTTAATTGGCAATCGTCTTCTTTTCCTTAGAAGACATCCGGTAAAGAATAAGGAAAGATTAAATAATGGTGATTTCGATAATTTAGTAAATATTATTGACTTCATTCCAATGAGAGATAATAATAATTTTTCATTTTCCTTTTTAAATAGTTCTTTGAAAAATAATAACTATAGTAATACTATTGCTAAAAATTACATAAAAATGGAGAATCCTAATTTAAGACCTCATGATTCTACTGTCAATGAGAAAAATTATCGTTCCTTACATAGATATTTAAGTGAAAATAATAATATGAATAGTAATATTAATAATAATATAACGAATACCTCTGTTATCAATCAATTCAGTATAAGAAAGGAATTTATTAATACTATCAATTATAATTATTATAATTCTTATAGTAATCCTAATATGAGTAATAATGATTCGACTACTCATTCTATGAATAGTAGTAGTCGTAATAACAATTATAATTATTATAATAGAAGACTAAATAGTCATAGTAATATCAGTAATATTAATACAAATTTTGATTTAAATAATTTCAGTAGTATATAACTACCAATTATGATAAAAAAATAATAGATCCAAAATCAAGTAATTATTATTTCAATAATAATATGTAATTTTTCTTTTTTTTTTTTATATTAAAAAAAAAAAAATTATTAAATATATATAATATATATTATAATATATAATTATTAAGATAATAAAATTTTTTTTTTAAAAAAAATTTGTAATTAAAAAATACCTATAATTTTTATTAGAATAATTTATAATTAAAATAATAATAATAATAATAATAATAATAATAATAAAACATACTATTATTTTTATAGAAATAAATAAGGTATCTTAAGATTTTAATTTAAATTAAATATTATTATTATTATTATTTTTACTATCTAAAAGTTTTATTTTTCAATAATAAAATTTATACAACATAAAAAAATATATAAATAAAATAAAATAAAAATTAAGTGAAATAAAATAAAATAAATATAAAAATTATTTATAAAAATTGGGAGAAAAGATTTTATATGGGAAAAAATGAAACAAAAGTAAAGAATTTATAAAATTTTCTTTTTTATTTTTTTTTCTTTCTTTTTCCTTTTTCTATTAATATATATATATATTAATATAAATAATTAAAAATTTGTTTCATAAAAATTAAAACATTTAAATGAAAAATAATATACATCATGTCATTTTTATATATATAAAACATAATATGTATATATATATTTTTTTTTGTTTTTGTTTTGTTCATATCTAATAATATTTAACTTTTTTAAAAAAAAAAAAAAAAAAAAAAAAAACATTGAAATAACATCAAACATTCTGAGTATAATGGTAATAATTAAAAAAAACAAACTGTTATAACTAAATCACCTCAAACATTTTACTCAAAGTAAAATTATAGTAAAAATTATAGTAATGAATAATAAATATTAAATAATAAATAATAAATAATAAATAATAAATAATAAATAATAAATAATAAATAATAAATAATAAATAATAAATAATAAATAATAAATAATAAATAATAAATAATATATAATAAATAATAAATAATAAATAATAAATAATAAATAATAAATAATAAATAATAAATAATAAATAAAAAATAATAAATAAATGAATAATTATTAAATAATAAATAATAAATAATAAATAATAAATAATAAATAATAAATAATAAATAATAAATAATAAATAATAAATAATAAATAATAAATAATAAATAATAAATAATAAATAAAAAATAATAAATAAATGAATAATTATTAAATAATAAATAATAAATAATAAATAATAAATAATAAATAATAAATAATAAATAATAAATAATAAATAATAAATAAAAAATAATAAATAAATGAATAATTATTAAATAATAAATAATAAATAATAAATAAATGAATAATTGTTAAATAATAAATAATAAATAATAAATAAATGAATAATTGTAAAGAGATGTCAACTTTATTAATATATTTTATGATAAAGAGCTATAAATATTAAATTATATTAAATTACATGCTTTTATATTAATATATTGTGGCTTACACATTACATTACATACATTACATTTTAATACATTTAAACTCATATTTCACATTCTAACATTCCCCGCTATATCAAATTATTCTAAATGAATAATTTTGGTTTACAAGGTGAATATGTATATAATAATAACACGTTGTGAAATTTATATCATCATTCTAAATTTTAATTAACTATTAAATTTCTATTTTATATTATATCATTAATTGAATTTTATATATATACTTTATGCTTTATGTATATTATTTGCTAATTTTTTCTTTGATACTTACATTATTACCCATTATACGTTTTTGTGGTTAAAACGCCTAAAACCTTTATAAATTGGGTATTTTTAATATTAAAAATTATTTAAATATGGATTGGACACCTATCTGGGTTTACACTATCCTTTTATATTATATTAAGGCAACCTCGTTTGGATTCACATCAAATTAATAATGACAACACATGGTTTACCTCTTTGGTTTTACGTCATTTTATTTATTTAATTAGTTAAAAATTTTACTTTCTTCAATAAAATAGTTTGTAATATTCAAAAAATAATTTATAATAATCTATTAATGTTTATGATGATTTCATTTATTCTTCAATAAAATAGTTTGTAATATTCAAAAAATAATTTATAATAATCTATTAATATTTATGATGATTTCATTTATTAAGAGTCTCAAAATAATATGTTTATTTAATGTATTTCACTTTTTCTTTTTCCTCCTTAAACGTGTTTAATTCATGTAGGGGGATTTCTTGTGTTAAGCTGTTAGATATTTACACGTTTTCATAATTTTTGAAATTTAATGATCTAAATTTCAATCTTGATCAATTTTGATTTCAATTCCAAAAAGTTGACATAAAAACAACCTTTATCATAATATTCTTCTTTTCACTTCTTTATGTCCTTCTTGACATAATCTTAGGTCCGCCTATGGATTTCTTGTTACAAGAATCATTTTAAGAGTCAGACGAGACTCTTAATCTTTAAGAGTCAGTAATTTTAGGTTAATAATTATGTCAATTTTATTAATATAAAGAGCTACAAATATTAAATTATATTAAATTACATGCTTTTATATTAACAAATTGTGGCTTATATATTACATTATTTATATTACATTTTAATACATTTAAACTCATATTTCACATATTCTAACAATAATAAATAATAAATGAATATTAAAAAATAATAATAAATACTAAATAGCATAAATAATTAATAATTAAATAATAAAAAATAAATAATTGAATAATAAATAATTGAACAATAAATAATAAAAAGAGTATTTATAATAAATGATATAGGTCCGGAATATTAATATAATGATGTAGCTGATATTGTTAATCAACGATATGGCTGATATAGTTAAATAAACGATATAGTTGCATAGTTTATATATGTGTGCTATTTATCCTAATATATCAACATATGCATTAAACTACCCCAACCACTATTATTGTATATATCGTTGCAATTACATCATCAATCAACATACGGTTTTGATCGCAATATTATGCATATGTTGATATATGTGTGCGATATGCTGTTTATTTAATTAACAACATAGCTGTGATAGTTCATTTAAACAATAGTGTTTTTATCGTTCATTTAGCTTAAATCAGCTATATTGTTAATTTTAATATTCTGGACCTGAATTTAATTAAATAAACGATTGCAAAACATACAAAAATATGCATGAAATGCATATCAACAACAAACGATAAAACATATATCAATATATTATCATCATCATATATAATATTTTATAAGTTCTGGACGTTATTTAATTTTTAAAAAGGTATAGTTTTTGGATAAAAATTGTCCAAAAACTATGCCAAATTAAAAATCAATCAAAAAATAAAATATAAAATAGAATAAAATAATAATTAATTAAAATCACGTGATTCACACATATAGTGTTTTTATGCTAAATTTTATCCGAAACTAGCATTAAAATCAAAATAAGAAAAAAATAAGAAAAAAAAAAAATAAAAAAAAAAAAAAAAATAATAATTTAAAACCTTGCTGATTTTGGATAAAAAAAAAAAGGTAAAAAACACATATGTAAATACAACAGGTACTTGCTTGGATTTCCATTCTTTCTAAATATCCCATTTTTTTTAGGACATATTTTAAAGGTACCATTTGTGGTATTAAATATATTTAAACTAGGTGTAAATTCAATATTTACAACATCCTCTTCATTATCATATGTTTGAATTTTAATTTTACTTAAATTATTAGGTTCACTAAAAATATATTCAATATTATTATCGATATAAGAATTATTATTATTATTATTATTATTATTATTATTATTATTATTATTATTATTATTATTATTATTATTATTATTATTATTATTATTATTATTATTATTATTATTATTATTATTATTATTATTATTATTATTATTATTATTATTATTATTATTATTATTATTATTATTATTATTATTATTATTATTATTATTATTATTGATTTCTACTTCTAATAGTGAAGAGGAATCAGTATTTAAAAATTATATTAAATCATATTGATTACTATATCTTATATAATATCTTAATTTCATAGGAATAGGAATAGGAAATTTATCAATCGTATTTCTTTATCATTAATATTGGCATTAATTTGTGTTTTTGATCTTCTAATAAAATCGAAATTATAAAGGGGGAATAAAGGTAAAAAATTTGGATCCTTTGTTCCATAACCAATAGGAGCCAATAAATTCATTGATGTTGTTTTTTTCTTTGAAAATTCTTGGATGTTAACATTTATTTTTCCTCTTTAGATATCATTAAAACTAAATGAAATACATTCACAACCATCTTGTTTATCTAAATGAGTATTTTCTATTTTTGTTTTAATATGTTTATTCAATCCATTTAAAGCGATATTAAATTTTTCATTTTCATTAAACCATAATGAGTTATCATCATAGATATCATCATATTTATTAACTCGATATGCTTTTACTCTTTATCCTGAATCATATGGATTTCCATCAATATATTGTAGTTCTAATCCATTATAATATTCATCTGGTTTTATTTCCAAATGGAATAATGACTAATTTTTTTATTGGAGAATATTTTAGAACAAAAGGTATTATACTTTTCATATTTTTTGTTTTTTTTTTTTCTTTCTTTTTTTTTTTTTCTTTTTATTTTTTTTGAATACTGATCATTTAAAATTAATACTATATATATATCATATGATATACATTTTAAAAAATAATTATAAAATAATATGATATTATCTGTTTATAATTATTATTTTTTTAATAAAAATAAACAATATTCATTATGAAAAGGCAGTAAAATGAATATTAATCAATTAATATTGTGATTGGTTAAAGTTCTAATTTAATAGAAATATAATAAAAAAATTTATAAATATTATTTTTTTGAATATTTTGAGAAATAAAAATTCTCTTTAATATTATTATTATTTTTTTTTTTTTTATTTACTATATTATTATTATAATTTATTAAAAAATATTTTTATATATCTAATTTAATTTTTCATAACTTAGAAACTTTTTTAATATATTATTATTAAATAATAAAATCTATGAATTAAAGTTTAGATATTTGATATATAAATACTAGAGCAAGTTTTTGTAATATTGAAAAAGATATCAATTATTATTATGAGAGATTCATTTAGTAAATGATAAACATCCGAAAAATATATATTTGAAAAAAATTAATTATATAAATATGATAATAGTATTCCAACATATATTAGTATTCCAACATATATTGATAGTTACAGTGGTTTGTAAAAATAGTAATTACTGATAAATAAACCGATATGAGAAAAAAACAAACAAACAAAAAAAAAAATATATATATATATATATATATATATATACTACTCGTTCTGAAAAAGATATTGAAAATATTATTAATGATAATAATTATCTATTAAAATGCTCGCTTTTGATGATTTAAAAGGTTTTATTGATCATTATACTGTTGGTGCTAATCATATTTTTTTATGCTTTAAATATTCGGAAAATTTAAAAGTGGAAATATTTGATAATAATATATATGCGTTTTGTTATTATATAGATAGCATGCTTATTGATTTCATTATTTTTGATTTCATTATTTTTAACAATTTAAATAATTACAGGATTTGATTGATAAGAGAAATAGTTTTTTCTTCTCCTCACATTTCGTCAATTAAAGATTTTTAACGATTTCGAACAGAAGCCATTTATCTGACTCTTTTGTATTTTTGTAATCCTTTTCTAATTCAGCGAATTCAGGTTTTAGGCTTTTTACGAAATCAATATCTTTAAATAGATATATATTATTTTGTACCGCTTGTTCAATAGAAAAGTAATTATAATTATCAAAATTGTTTTTATGAATTGCCTTAAGTCGATGTTGTATAACAATGTAAACTTTTTGATCATACCAAATGTCGGAAAATATTTTCAAAATCTTCGCAAATGCACCATTTATAACCAAATTTTCACACTTTGAACTGTTCATATCTTTTGGATTTCGTTTGAATATGAAGCGGTTTAGCCAATTTATACCATTAAAATTGTTATTACTTGAGTGATCAAAGATATTCATCCAACCTACAGTATGTTGGTATAGTAATAAAAATATTCCTTGATAACTGCCTCCTGGTGGATAAAAGTTTCTCAAAATTTCT
Source organism: Neocallimastix lanati (nom. inval.) (assembly GCA_016946835.1). Lineage (NCBI taxonomy): Eukaryota > Fungi > Neocallimastigomycota > Neocallimastigomycetes > Neocallimastigales > Neocallimastigaceae > Neocallimastix > Neocallimastix lanati (nom. inval.). Next base: position 1,747,773 of record JACVTC010000010.1, on the reverse strand, counting down.
CTAGGTTTCGGCCGTTTAGTTGATAGTACTTTTTGAGTAATTTTTTCTACTGTCCATCCCTGTTCTCCAAATCCATTAAAGGTCGGTTTTTGAATTTCAATTTCTTTCAGAATCCAATTATCGAAAAAGTTATTCTCAGTTATGGGGTTATCATTGTAGGTTATACTTCCATCAAGTGTTGATATTTTTAGGACTGAACCATTGAAATTGAATTTACTTTCTTGTTGATATTTATCAATTATTGTTTCTATGGAATTTTCTGCTGCTGGAACAAAATACAAACCCGATCTATCTTCATATATTAACCGTGAAATATTGTCCATAAAGCTTTCCATATTTTTTGAGAGTTCATAAACTGAAAATGAATTATTTCCTATTTCAATATTTCGTCCGTTTACTCCATAAAAAATGCCGTGTTTGGTGTTTTTTATTTTAAGAATAATATAACAGCTTTTATCCTCATTTCTGAATAAAATAGCTTTATAATTTGTTAATGTATTCCACGAAATATCATTAGCGTAACGAATTTCGGAAATATCACACCAATTATTAGCAACCTTGCGTACAGTTGTTGCAGTTGGAAATCTTTCATAAACGTCAGAATTTCCAATTTTCTCAAAAAGAAACAATCTATTGTTTACAAATTCATAAGTTTTGTGAATCTCAATCTTTTTTTCTTTTATTTTTGTTTTATCGCATTGAAAATTTAAATTTTTTAAATTTTCTATGAATTCGTGAATCAATACTCTATCGTTGTTTTGAGGTCTGTAAGATGTCTCTCCTGCTCTTTGGGATTCCTCCAATTGTTGATTTAATATCTCATTATATGATGCTAGCTTATTTTTTTCTTGATTTTCTTTCTCTAGTTCATTTTTTAAATCAGTGATTACAGAAATTTGTTTTTTTACGATACATTCCACAATTTCGTTGTTTTCTTTATTTGTGAAATTTCTTCTATCATAAATTGAAGATAAACTGTTGCTTCTTTTTCTTTTCATTTTTGGGAATTCCTCTGAATCTATCTTAAAAAGAATGATTGTTTATATTTAGGCAATATTTTTAATTTTTAATACTCCAAAAAAAAATAACAAGTATTTTAAATAATATTAAATAATATATGTTGTGTGCAAAAAGAAGTATACAATATTTTTTTAATTTTAATTTATTTTTTAAATGGAAAATTTTAAAAAATTAAGGTAATTTTTTATAAAATTTTAATTTTTAACATAAAGAATTATTATTATTATTTAAATACAAATTAATTTTAAATTAGCTAACCCAAATTATTATTATTTAACATAAAGAATTATTATTATTAAAATAAATTTTAAAAAAAATCTTTTTTAAAATTTATATTATTAAAATTTGGGTTAGTTAATTTGAATCTAATCTAAATAACTCTAAATAAATATAAAAAAAGCTGGTAGTTAAAAAAAAAATAAAATATAGAAATATTATTTAATTTAACTGAAATTTATAAAAACATATAAACATATGATTAATAAATTATTTTTATAAAAAATTAAAATAATTATTACTATTATTATATTTATTATTATTTCCTTTTATTGTTCTACATTAAAGTAGAAGAAACAATTTCTTCAAGTTTTTCCAATTCATCAAATTTAACTGGTCTATATTCCAATATATTTGAATCTGTATCTGAAGAATGAATTATTCCCTGTTTTATCGTTTCAACGTCGACGCTCTTGAAAACAGTAGGTCTAATGGAATACAGACTAAAAAGTAATTCAAAAGAATACTAATAATCGGTATTACAGTAGTAAGGAAAGCCGCAATCCCCACGATATAAGGAGGTGAAGACTCAGTAGAACCAACTGTCAGGTTATCTACCAATTGTCAACGCACACCAGAATCTAGATCTAAACGATCAAGCATAGAACGTCCGCCAAGAAGGATGTTCAACGCAACAAATTTGACATTGTATTCATCATCTTTTTCAGAATCCAAATACAAACTCATAGATTTCTGTTCATTCACAAAGCTAATAAAATCATCTATAAAATCTAAATAAAAGTTTCTTTCAAAGGAAAACTTTTTACATGAGAATGATCCATTGAGTGAAACTTTGAATACCAAGTGGTTTATTACAACAGGGACAGTATTTAGGGCATTCATCTGATACTAGCTTACTTCTTCTAGCGATAGTAGTGTTAAATTTATAACCACATCTAATGTTGTTGGATAATAACTCTATAAACAAAAAAAAAAAGGTTTATTCTATTTAATTTTAGTATATCTTTTTTTTTTTTTTTTTTTTTTTTTTTTTTTTTTTTAATTCAAACAAATTTTATTATAATATCACATGATTATCATCACTATATTACAATTTAATGAGATAATCCATAAATATATAATATATAAATTAGTAAAAAAAAAACAATAACTAATTACAGATAAAAATTATCAAAAAAAAAAAAAAAGATTCTTTTTTTTATAAAAATAATATTTATTAAGACTTTTTTTTTTTTTTTTTTTTTTTTTTTTTTTTTTATAGCAGAATCAATAATTATATATATTTATTTTATTATTTTTAAATATTAAAAATTTGAATCAATTTAGCTTCTTGACTTAATCTTAATTGTTATATTTTATTATAAAGTTTATTTTATATTCTCATATTAAAAATCAATATTTTTTTAAATAATTATTTTATATTTATACAAGTTTAAATTTTTGAACAAACCTTTCGTAGGATTATTACCTCAATAATTATAGTTAATATTAAATAAAAATGTAATAAAATAATAATAACTAAAAAAATAATAAAGTAATATTATATATAAGTTAATTTGATATTATTTTTTATATTATTATTTAGTATATATTATTATATTATTGAAATAATTTAATATTCATTTAAATTAATATAAATTAATAAGTAATATGAAACATTACAACCATTAGTTAATAATTAATAACGAAAATTATTATTAAATATTTTAATAAAATATCATAATGAAAGAAACTTAATAATTATAACTTCTTGAATTCTTTTCAAGAAATTACAATTATATTAAAACTTTTTATATTAATACTTTAATTTTTGATATATCTAAATTTTAATATATATATATATATTTTTTTTTCTAAAAATAATTATAATAAAAAATACATATGATAATCAACAATATAAATTAAGCAAATTTAAAAGATATTTTATAAAGATTTTTATTAATTATTTACAAGATGTTTTTATAAATTAATAAATATAAAACTTCAAAAGTATTTTTAATTCTAATTTATTTAATTTCATTTTATATTATTTTATTTTTTTGTATTTTTCATAAAAATAAATTATTGTTTATTTTATATTGTAACATATAACAAACTCTTATATATAAAAAATTTGGTTGAAAATAACAAAAACAATAATAAAATATTTTTTAAATAAAAATACAATATATTTAATAAAAATATCAATATATGTTAAACTAAAGGATCTTTTTTTTATTTTTATTTTTATTTTTTTTTTATATTAATGAATAAAAGCATTGCAATTATTTTTGCAATCACCCATCCTGCTGTAAAGATATTCAAAATATGATATATATAATCATTTTATATATATATATATCATTAAATTATGTTTTATACAAATTTTTATTTATATTTTCATATAATTATAAAAGAAATTGTTAAAGTAATTGTTATTTAAGAAAAAATCACAAACAACTAATTTAATATTATTTAAATATATAATAAAAAATGATGTAATTATATTTTATATGAATTTTTATATATAAAAATCATTAAATTATTATTATTATTATTTTTTTTAAAATAATCTTTTGCTTCAAATAAATAAAGTTTAATGTCAATCTTATGTGTTTATAGTTTAACAAGATTTATTGAACTTTTGAAATTTTTTAATTAATAAATTAAATTAATTTGAATTTCATTTAACAAAATTCAATTATACTCTATAAACTCTAAGTATATATAAAAGATGGACATTAAAACTAAAGAAAGGATTTAATTTTTTTTTTTGATATTAACAAAACAAATTATTTTCATTAAATATTAAAAATCTCAATGCTTTTTTTATTTACTTACTTTATTTTTTGAAGCAAAAGACTTAATTCTTTTTTTAAAAAATACATAATTTAATAATATTTCTACATATAAAATACATATAATGAATAATAAATATTTCAAAACATTGAATACATATTTATATATTAATTATTTAATTACATACAAAAGGTTTATAGAAAATCGAAAAAAATTTAAATCTAAATTATTTGTATTATAAATTATATAAAATATATAATATAATTATATATATCATATTTATTTTTATTATCTGTTAGAAAATTAGTATTTTTAGTTTATAGTTTAATTTACAATTTAATTTATACTTTTATTATATTAAAACTTTTACTATAATTTTAAATCTTTGTCTATACATATTAAAATAGCAGGCCATATAAATAAATAAAATTAATATCCAAAAATTTTTTAAAAATGAAAAAAAAAAAAAAGTATTTTTAATTAAAAAATTTATTTTATTAAATAATACTTTTAATATTATTAAATAAAATTTTAAATATAATATTATTAAATAAAATTTTTAAATATAAACACTACTAAAATTAAAATTGTATATAAAATGTTAAATAAAAACTTTAATTTTAATAAAAAAAAGAAAAAAAGCAGTTTCGTCCATTTCCTTTATGTATCTAATTTTTTTGTTAGTTTTGAAAATAATTTTAATTAATCTATTTTAATTTTATTTTTGTTAATTCAAACGAATTATTGAAAATTTCATTATATAATTAATATCATTTTTTTCTTTTATTAAATATTATATAGAGTGTTTTTATAATAACATATTTTATTTTAATATAATTTGATTTATAATTATATGATAAAAATTTAAAAAAAAATATAATTTTTCATATGTAAATGGACATGAATATAAAAAAACGTGATGATTCATTTAATAAATATAATGAATTATTAAATATAAAATTTTAGGTAAGAATTTTCATATTTATGAAATATAAAATAAATTTACAATAGAAAATATTTTGTTAATTTTATTGCTATAAATTATTATAAAACATGGTAATGTTAATTTTTTTTTATAATAATGCAATGTATTATAATAAAATTTATATCAAACAATCCGTAGTATTATTTTAATTACACGTTCTGCATTATTTTATAATGATGTTTATGTTTATGTTTTAAAAATTATTTATTTCATTTCAATTTTTATTTTAATCAATTCATTTTTTTTTTAATTTTATTTTTTTAATTTATTTAATCTTTCCGTATTTGGTAATTCATTAATTAAAGTTTATTTTTTATTAAAGAAAAAAAAAATTTTTTTTTTTTGAATATTTTTAAATGTTCCATATTAGATCATATGTTTTAAAAAAAAATTAAGAAAAAATAATGAAAAAAAAAAAGTTTTCATATAAAAAAATATATATACTTATATACTTATATATATTAATTCTAAAATTATTATATAAATTCTAAATTATTATATAAATTCTAAAATTATTAAATAATTATATCATAGTAAAAGAATTTATATTATTCAAAGAAAATTTTTTTTCTTAAAAATTATTTCATTTTATATGAATGTATCATCCTTTTTTTAATGAATATATTCATATATTATTTATGGAATTAAAAATTTTAATAAAATTTTCATTTATTTTTGTAATTTGGACATTTTTTAAATTTAAATATCTTTTTTTTTTTTTTTTTTTTTTTTTTTTTTTTTTTTTTTTTTTTTTAATTAAACGTATTTATTAATTATTTTAATTTTTTTTTTTCTTTTTGTTTTTTTTTTAACGATTATTTTTTTTTCTAATCAAAAATATATATATATATATATATAAGAGTATAATTTTTTTTTTTTTTATAAAAAATAACTATGAATTAAAAAAAAAAAATAAAAATATTATATACATATATAAATACAAAAATAATACCAATAAAAATAATATAAAATAAAATAAAATAAAAAAATAAAATAAAATAAAAACAAAAAAGTAACAAAAAAATATTTGAAATAAATAAATAAATAATAATAATAGTAATTATTATTATTATTTAAAAAAATAAATATAATTATATAAATTTTAATTACTATTACTATTTTTAAAAAATAATTATTTTTTTTTAATTTTTTTTAAAAAATAATTGAAATGATAAAAAGATGTCTTCAAGAGGTAAATTAAAACTATATAATTAGTAATAAATCTATATAATAGCGAAATGTGACTTTATTTAATAAAAATAATTATAAAATAAAAATATTAATTATGAAGAAATTCAAAATAAAATATATATATGATAATTATTTATCAAATATCAAATATTAATATTAACTTCCATTATTACAATTTTTTAACAAATTTTTCCATTTTTTTTTTTTTTAATATACATTTATAGAAAATTTTAAATCTAATTTAAAAAATTCATTATATAATGGAAATCACAATTCATACCAAGATTATTATTATGAATGGGACATTTCATATTGGAATAATAATATAAATAATGAAAACAGTTCAACTTTTACCGCTTGTGGACATAGATGGTATATTATTTAATAATGAATTTCATAATAATATTCTATATAACATATTGTTATGAATTAACATATAACTATATATATATATATTAAGTTTATTTAAAAAAAATTTTTTACTGAAAAAATTAAGAATATATATCAATATATATTAATAATATTTTTTTATTTTTTAATATTAATTGTTATAAAAGGTTTATAAGTTTATGTCGGAATCAGTACAGTAGTAATTATATTTCACTTCATTTAAATAATGTAGATGCTCAAAATAATAAAGCAGTTCATATTTGTACAAAATATAAATTATTTATTAGAAATTATTATAGTTATGATTGCTATTATTCAAATGGAGGTATTGTGTTATTTTTCTTTGTTTTTTTAACACAAATTTTTTTATCATAAATACATTTTTTTCTTAAATAATATACTATAATTTTAATATGATACATATATATATATATATTTTTAAATTTATAATTCAAAGGAACAAATTTTGAATATTTTAATAATGAAAAGACAAAGAATGGTTTTTCAAGTTTTATTAATAAGCGTTCTCTGAATACTTGGAGAAATGGAAGATATTTAGTTAGTAATAATAGAACCGTTGTTGGTGTCTATATACGTGTTTATGATTATAATAGAGGTAATAATAAAGATAATACATTTATTAATATATATATTCTTATTAAAATGAATTATTATTACATTTTTTTTCTTATCAAAAATATTAAATATTAAAATTTAATTATTAATAAAATGTAAAATTTTTAACATATGTATGTATCTTTTTTATTAAATATTTAGATGAATATATTAATGATATTAAAAATATGATAACAAATGATAATAATACAGTAATAAATGAAGATTATTATGAATTGAATATTCGTAATTTATATTACGGTTATAATGGAGGTCAAGAATTTACACTTTGTAATAATAAATGGTATATTTTAAAATTATACGTATTTGAATATATTGAATGAATATTTTTTAAATTATATTCATTTATTTATATTATTTTTATAAAAACTATTTAATATATATATATATATATAAAAGGAAACTTGAATTAACACAGGATTGGAATAATGTTAAATTAAAAAATATGGATGTTGAAAATAATAAATTTACATATGTGTATGCAAAATGTGTTTTAGTTTTTCGTAATTATAATGATTATTCATACTATGTAACAGACAAGAAAAATGGTAAGAATTCATATAGTAGTATTTATAATAAGTTTTTTTAAAAACAAAAAAAATTTATTAATTATTATTATTATTATTTTTTTTTTTTTTTTAAATTATTACCATTTTTAATTGAAATTTTAAATTATAATGTATTTAGATATTAAATTCTATAATTTTGAAAAGAATAATAATTCATGTAGCTTACATAATGGAGTAAATATGTATGATTTATCGAAAAATCAATATTCCTCATATTCAGCAGTTCAGAATGGAAAAGTTATTGTTGGTGCTTATATTCGTATATATAAATATGATAAAGGTTTGATAAATATATTTTTTATTTTTATTTAATGATACTTTTAATTTTATGTCATATTTTAAATATAGAATTTTCAATTTTTTTTTTATTTTAATTTTTTTTTTTTTACTATGATTATTACTCTTTTTATTATTATTATTATTATTATTATTATTATTATTATTATTATTATTATTATTATTATTATTATTATTTTTCCAAATATATTTATTATTTACAAAATTTTTTTTAATAATCAAAAAAAAAAAAAAAAAAAATAAAAAAATAAATAAATAAATATAAAAAGGAGAATATTTTGAAAAAATAAAAAGTTTAATAAGTGATGAGGGTCAGAAAGTATTGAATGATGACTATTATGAATGGAATATTGATAATTTACCTCTTAAATATTCATATACTGAAGAATTGAGTCCCGAATTCACAATTTATAATTATAAATGGTAAGTTTTATTACATTATATATAGAAACATATAAATAAAATTTAAAGATTTAACGTCACTAATAATATTAATATTTAATTTTTTTATATTAATTTAATTTAATAAATAGGAAACTTGAATTAATTCGATATAATGATGCAGATATTATAGTTCAATTAAAAAATATTGATGCTGAAAACAGTAAATATACTCATGTATATGCAAAATGCGTGTTATCACTTCGTCATTATAATGATTATTCAAAGTTTTATACAGAAAATCCAAGTGGTAATTATATTTAAAAAAAATTTAATAATATATAAAATAATTTATATAATATTTAAATATATAATTAAAGAAAACGTTTTTTTTTTTTTTTTTTTTTTTTTTTTTTTTTTTTTTTTTTAAATTATAATTATTTATATTAGATATAAAATTTCATATTTTTTCAAAAAATAATCATATATATAGTATGAGTAATTATATTAGTAAATATAACTTATATAGTGCTTATACCTCAGGAGGAATTATTGAAAACAAAAAAGTAATCGTTGGAGCTTATATTCGTATATATGAATACAAAAAAGGTAAATACTTTTTTTATAATATTTTAAAAGAATTTTTTAATATGTTTTATACCAATATTTTTAAAATTTTATTGTAAAATTAATTTAATATTTTATAGAAAAATATATTGAAAATATAAAAAAATTATTAAATAATGAAAACTATGAAGTTCTTAATGAAGATTATTATGAAACGAAAATAAATCTATATAATAGTTATTATGGTTCTTATTATTCTAATATTTATCTTTGTGATAAATGGTTTGTAAATAGACATAAATGAATATTTATATAAATAAATACGTAGTATGTATGAATTTAATAAATAAACGTAATTTTTTTAAAAAAAAATATTTATAAATTACTTAAAGGGATTTACAAATAAATCCCGATAAATCAGGTAATATTTTACCTAAATTAATAAGTAAAGATGTTAGAAATAATCATAATACACATATTATTGCAAAATGCATTTTTGTAATTCGAAATTGTAATACATATTCCAATTATTCTATTGAAAGTGATAAAGGTAAGATAAATGTTATATCTTTTTAATTTTAAATTTAATTTTATTTTATTTTATTTTTTATTTTTTATTTTTTTTTTTTACTTTTATTTTTTTTTAAAAATAAAATAAACATTAATAAAAGTATTTCAATTTAATATATTAAATATTTATTTTAATATTTATTTTTTTTTTTTTTTTTTTTTTTTTTGTTTTTTTTTTTTTTTTTTTTTGTTTCATTAAAATTTAATTTTTTAGATATAAAATTTGTTTGTTTTGATAAAGATAATGATACATTCACTATGGATGAATATATTAACAAAAATAATTTAAAAAGCACCTATCCATCTAGATCTGTTATTGAAAATGATAGTGCAATTATTGGTGTTTATGTTCGAATATTCAAATATACAAAAGGTTAATAAAAGTTTTATAGATTAAAATTTATATTATATATATAACTAAATTTTTAATTTTTAATCTTTTTTTTTTTTTGAAAAAATGAATAACTTTTTTAATTTGTATTAATTTATAATATTTATTATTAATGCTTTACTTTTTTTTTTTTTTTTTTTTTTTTTAGAAAAATATATTGAAAATTTAAAAAAATTAATAGATAATGAAGGAAAATCTGTTCTTAAGGAAGATTATTATGAATGGAAAATTGATAATTTTGATAATTATAGCATTATGAAAAATGAATGCAGTTCAGAATTTAATATTTGTAATCATAAATGGTAAATTTTTCTTTTATTATTTATTTTTTAGTTGATAGTTTATATTTTTAACTATAAATTAAATATATATTTATTTATATTGAAAATTACTTTATTTTTACAATAAAAAATTTTATAGGAAATTAATATTAAATAAAAATGGAAATGGACGTATTTCAATTGAATTAAAAAGCGTAGATGCTGAAAATAGTAAATGTACACATATTAATGCTAAATTCGCTCTTGCTATTCGTAATTATTATGATTACTCTTATTTCTATACTGGGAGTGAAGATGGTATAAAAAAATATTTTTCTATCATATTTATATAAAAATATATTTAAAATGGAAAAAATGCTTTTATTTCATTTTATATTTTATTTTATCTTTTGTTGTTTTAATTTTTTGTTTTTAACCAAAGTTTTTTATGTTTCATATATATATTTTATATGATAAATATTAACAATATTTATTCGTTTATTAAAATTCATAAATAATAGATATAAAATTAGTTTGCTTTGATAATGAAAATATTTCATATAGCATAAATAATTATATTACTTTAAGAAATCCTTATAATTTTTTCAGTAACAAACCGTTAACCGAAGATGGTAAAACAATTATTGGAGTGTATATTCGTACATATGATTACAATAAAGGTAATTAAATATATATATATATATTAATAAAAAAAATTATATTTTAAATTTAGAAATAAATAAATATAAAAAGTTAAAGCATAAAAAATAATATATATATTTATTAAAAATTTAATATCGATAATACCTATTTATTTAATTTAATATCTATAATATAAAAATATAATAATATATATATAGCCCAATTTGAAGAAGAAATAAAATCAAAATTATCTAAATATAATATGATTGATGAAGGATTTTATGAATGGAAAATTTCAAATTGGAAATTTATTAAAGATAAAAGTACAGAATATAGTCCTGAATTTACAATTAATAATAAAAAATGGTAAATATAATTAATATGAAAATAAATAAACAATATTTTTATTATTATTATTGTTTTTTTTAATGTTCAATTAATTATAAATTTTTTATTAAATATTTAATGATATTATTTAGTAATAATATTTTTTATTAATATGTAATAAATATTAACATAATATTATATATAAAAATAAATTAAGGAAAATTACGGTATATCCAAATGGAAATGATGAAAGCAATAAAAATTATATTTCTATTTTTTTGGAAAGTGTAGATGCTCAAAATAATGATACTACTCATATTTTAGGAAGTTTTGTTTTTTATATTAGGAATTACAATAATTATTCAGATTATTATTACTGTAAATATTTTATTAAATATATATTTATATAATTTTATATTAGTAATTAAAAAAGAACTAATAAATTTAAAATTTATAAATATATAAATAGCATCATCAAATATAGACCATTTTAATGAAAATTCTACTAGTTGGGGATGGAACAAATTTATACAGAAAAGTTCATTTCTTAATTCTAATAATAAATTAATTTATGATAACAAAACAATCGTTGGTGTTTACGTTTGTACCTACAAATATGAAAAAGGTATTATATTACCTATAATTTTTTTTTAAAATAATAATGCTTCGTTTTATATAATAATTAACATATATATATCATATTTTTATTTTATATTATTTAGAACATTACAATAAAGATTTAAAAGATATAATTGAAGTTAAGACCAATAAATTTATCAACGATGGATATTATGAATGGAATATTGATAATTGGAATTCTTTTATTAATGGTAGTTATAGTCCTGAGTTTAACATTGGAGGTCATAAATGGTAAATAAATATAATTATTTTTTTTAAATTAACTAAATAATATATTATAATTAATATATAATTTAAAATTTGAATTATTGTCTCTCAAAAATATTATTAAAAATATTAGGAAAATTCAATTATATCCAAATGGTGATAATATTAATGGATATACTTCCGTCTATTTAAAAAGTATAGATGTTAAAAGAAATATATTAAAACATATTTATATAAAATTTACCTTATTTATTCGTAATTATATGGATTACTCTACTTTTTATTCTGATGGAGGTATGACATATATTTTAAATAATTATATTTTATAATTTTAATATATTTTAAAAAAATGACCATAATTTTTAAAAAAAATATGAATAAATTATTTTATTAAATATATATAATATTAGTACACAACTGCAGTTTTAGCAATTATAATGATTCTTACAAATCAAGTTTTTTCATTGAAAAAAATAAATTATTTTCAAAAAATAGTGCATCAAATAGATGTTTAGTGGAAAATAATAAAGCAAATGTTGGCGCATATATTCAAATATATAAATATGATCAAGGTTAATAATAAATAATATTTATAAATTAATTATTAAATATTAAATAATTAATAATATATATAATATACTAATTCTAATTTTTTTTGTTTATAATAGAACAATATATAAATGGAATAAAGAGTTTAATACATGACGATAATCATTTAGTGATATCTAAAGATTATTATGAATATGAAATTGAAAATTGGAAAGAAAATTCAAATAAATACATTATTCATCAATTTACAAACAAGAACAAGAATCATTCATGGTAATACCATAATTACCATATATTTTTTTTTTTAATTAAAAAAAAAAAACATATTGTTATTAAAGGAAAAATTTTTTTAAATCTAATATTATCAATATTATTTAATAAAAAAATTAGGGAAATTCATTTAGATGCAAGAGACACCAATTATGTAACTGTTAATTTAAAAAGTCTTACTATTGATAATGATCCAAACTATCATATTAATGCAAAATCCGTTATTGTTATTTGTAATAGCGATGATAATTCTTACTATTATACCAATGGAGGTAATAATAATTTTTAAAATAAAAATTAATTAAAAGTTGTATTTTTCATTTGTTATAATTAATTCAATAATCATAAAATATATTATGATATATATTAAATAATTATTATTATTATTTTTTTTTTTTTTTAAATTACGATTAATTTTTTATATATAACTCCATACGAATAAATTAATTATATTTATATATATTGGTATAAATTTATAGAAACTACATTAAATTACTATAATAAATATAATAATTTACATAGTTGGAAAAGTTTTATTAAAAAAGAAGATTTATATAGAAAAAATGAAGAATTGGATAAATCATTAGTAGAAAATGATAAATTAAAAATTGGAACCTGCATCTGTGAATATAAATATGATAAAGGTTATTATTTTATAATATATAAAATATTTATAATATTATATAATATTTATATATATATTTTTTTTAAAAAAAAATTAATAAAAAAATAAAAAATAATAATTCTATATTCAATAATAGAACAATTTGATGAAGAATTAAAACAATATATAAATGATGATGGATGTAAAAATATCAGAGATGGTTATTACGAATGGCCTATTGAAAGTTGGAAAAATAATAAAAATGAAGAATATAATAATGAATTTATTCTATGTGATCACAAATGGTATAAATAAATAATTAAAAAGTTTAAGAATAGTTTATAAAATTCTTTAAAAAAAAATTGATAAATAAAATAATTTATAATCAATAAAATAGAATAAACTAATCAAATTTAAAATATAATTTAAATATTTAATGTTTATATATTAAAAAAATTTTAGGAATATCAATTTAACATCAAATATGATAAAAAATAATGAATATCTTTCATTTACTTTGAAAAATAAAGATATTGAAAATGATGAATTTATTCATCTTAAAGCAAAATGTATATTAGTTATTCGTAATTATCAAGATTATTCATGCTTTTATTCAAAAGGAGGTAAAAAAAAATTATAATAAATTTATATTTGATACTATATATTTATATTAACTTTCTTTAATCTTATCTTTTTTTTTTCTTTTTTTTTTTTTTTTTTTTAAAAAAAAAAAATGAATATTCAATTATTTTATTTTTTATATATAGAATCTAAATTCAATTATTATAATAAATATAATAACTTATATCATTGGAAAAATTTTATAACAACTGAAAATTTGAATAAAAAGAATATTTCTAATAAATCTATAAATGAGAATAATAAATTTATCGTTGGTATTTACCTTCGTATTTACGAATATACTGAAAGTTAGTATTATATTAAAATATTAAATTTTTTTAAAAAAAAAAAAGATAAAAAAATAAAAAAAAATTTTTTTATATTTATATATATGTATTAAAATCTAATAATTATTAATATTAATTAGATCAATATATGGAAGAAATTAGAAACTATGTAAAAGATAATAATAAAGAACCTGTCAATGAGAGCTATTATGAATGGAATATTAAAGATTGGGATAGAGCTTTAATAGAAGATCTCCATCATGAATTCTCTGATTCTAATACATATAATTGGTAATAATTAGAAAAATAAAATAAAATAAAATAAAACTAATTAGAGAAATTTTAATATAATATAATATAATATAATATAATATAATATAATATAATATAATATAATATAATATAATATAATAATATATTATGTATATTAATATTAATACCTTTTTTTTTTTTTATTATTATTATTATTATTTTTATACATAATAATTACAAAGGAAAATTAATATTTGTTCAAATAATAATAATGAAAATTATAATGATAAGGAATATATTTCAACACTATTAGAAAATAAAAGTGTAAAGGAAGATCCTTATAATCATATATATGCAAAATATTTATTAACTATTCGTAATTATAAGGATTCCTCTTATTTCTTTAGTAGTAATGGTAAAAAAAAATTTTTTTAAATGATAATATAATACTTTATTCAAATTAATAATTTTTTTTTATGATTAATTTAATTTTTTTATTAATAAATAGAATCTGAAATTAATTATTACAATAAATATAACAATTCTTACAAATGGGATCATCTAATTAAAAAGAATGATTTAGTTAATATAAATGAAAAGTTCAATAAATCTCTTATTGAAGATAATAAAACTGTTGTGGGCATTTATGTTCGTTTCTATAAATACAATAGAGGTATATTTTATATTTATAAAAAATGAAAAAAAAAATATATATATATATATATATATTATCTTTTATAATAATAGTAATAACAACAATAATAACAAATTTAGTAAAAAGAAAATAAATTAATAAATATATATTTATATATTATAGAACAATTAATTGAAGAATTAGGAAAATTGGTTGAAACTAATGATAATGAAACTCTTTTAAGCAGTAATTACTATGAATGGGAATTTAAAAATTCCAAAGATCTTTCAAATAAAATGCTTGAAAAAGAGTTTGAAAATAACAAAAATCAATGGTAAAAAAAAAAAATTTCTTTAATATATTTAAATTAATAAAAAGTGTTACACTATATATTTAAAATATATTTTTTTCATTTTAATATGAGAAAATTAAAAAAAATTTTTTTTACATAATTAATTTAAAATAAAATTATTAATAATAATTTTTTTTAAAAAGGTTAATTCAATTTAAGCGTAATATTGATAAAGAAGATTATCTATCTGTTACATTAAAAAATGTAGACGTTGAAGTAAATAAAAATACTCATATTTGTACAAAAATTTTAATAATTTTACGTAATACCAATGATTATTCCTGCTTTTATTCAAATAAAGGTATAAATACTTATTTTTTATAAAATTTTTTTAAGATTAATTTATCAAATTTAAATTTAAACTTTTATAATAATAATTAAAATATTTTTTTTATTCATATTTATTTATTCATATTTATACATATTAGATACAAAATATTATTATTATAGTCATAATATACCATTTTACAGATGGAAAAGATATATACATAATACAAATTCTTCAATTAAAAGTGAATGTTCAGATAAATTATTATCTTTAATAGAAAATAATGATTTAGTTGTTGGTGTTTATATTAATACCTACAAACAAGAAAAAGGTAAATATTTAAAAATTTTTTTTAATAAAAGAAAAAAAAAAATTATAAATAGTTAAAATATTTATTATATAAATTAAAATTTATTAAAATGAAAATTTGAAATAAATTACTTTCTATTATTACTTTATATAATAATATAAAATAATTTTAGAACATTATATTGAAGAAATTAAAAGTTTAGTATATGATAATAGTCGTGAAATACTCACAGATGGATATTATGAATGGCAAATTAATGATTGGAACTCCTTACAAAATGATGAATTTAGTGAAGAATTTGAAATTGGAGATATGCGATGGTAAATTATTTATATTAAGAAATAAAAACAATAATTAAATATAAAAATAATGAATTAATATATATTTAAATTTATATATATATATAAATATTTATGTATATATGTATTTTATTATTATTATCACATTTTTTGATAATAAAAAAATTATATAAAAAATATTTATTTTCAATAAAATAAATATTTATTTCAATGTAATTACAGGAAATTATTATTAAATCCTAATGGATTTGATGATAAAGTAGAAAAAGGGGATATATCTGTGTATTTAAAAAATTTAAATGCTGAAAATAGTATTGGAACTCATCTCTATGCAAAATGTTTATTAAGTATTCGTAATACTAAAGACTACTCAAATTTCTATACAAATGGAGGTAAAATATAAAAAGTTTTCATATAAAAAATTTTTTGTGAACATTTCGAATTATTAATAAATTAATTTATTGATTTCTATAAATTAATACATAAATATATACAATTTTTAATACATTTATTTATATTAATGATTATTAAAGAAACAAAATTTAAATATTATAACCAACATAATAATACATGTCAATGGAAACAATTTATTGAAAAATCTGCTTTAAGTGAAAAAAATATAATTACCAATAATAGTATTATTGAAAACGATCAAGCTGTTATTGGCACATATATTCGTATATACAAATATGGAAAAGGTTATTATATAAAGATAAATAAAAAAAAATCTATATTCACATTATTTTATAACGTTATTATATTTAATTTACATATGAATAAAAATTAAGGATCAATAAATTATTAATAATAAATTTAAATTAAATATAAAAATATAATATTAATTCTTTAGAACAATATTTGGAGGAAATAAGTAGTTCAATAAATAATGATAATCATGAAGTTCTTTGTGATGGTTATTATGAATGGAACATTGAAGAATGGGATAATCTTCAAGAAGAAGAATTTAGTGATGAATTTAAAATTCACGATACTAAATGGTAAAAAATTTAAAATACGTTTTATATATTTCAAATTAATCGATAAGATTTATTTATATAAATATAAATTTATTATATATATTATAAATATATTATAATAAAAATATAAAAGGAAAATGTGTTTATATTCCAGTAATGAAGATAAAAATGGTTTTGTTTCTTTATATCTTAAAAATGAAGATGTCGAAAATGGACTATCTGAACATGTCTATGCTAAATGTTTACTTACTATTCGTAATATTAATGATTATTCTTGTTTCCATTCTAATGGAGGTAAATATTTTAATAAAAAATTATTAAAATATAAATTTCTAAAAAAAAAAAAATATTTTACATAAATATTTAAAATTTATTGATGAAAGTATTAATTTTAAAAATTAAATAACATATCTTTATTTAATATGTAATTTATTTTTATATTTACTTATTTATTTTTTTTTTTTAAAAAAAAAAAAAAAAAGAATCAAATTTCAATTATTATAATAAATGCAATAATTCTAATGGCTGGAAAAACTTCATCAAAAGAAAGAATTTATTTTCATTGAATAAACAATCCAATAAATCCATCATTGAAAATGGAAAAGCCGTAATTGGTGCATATATTCGTATGTTTAAATATGAAGAAGGTCAGTAAAAAGAATAATTTTAAATAAAAAAAAATTTTTTTTTTATATTAATAAATTATGATTTATTTTTTTTTTTTAAATGATAATAATTTAAAATTAAAATTTATAAAAATTGTTAAAATTTTAATTATAGAACAATACTATGAAGAATTGCAGACTTTAATAAATGATGATAAGAATGAAATTATTAGCCAAGGTTATCGTGAATGGAAGATTAATCAATGGAATGAAATTTTAGATGATGAATTTATCAAAGAATTTGAAATTGGGGATCATCAATGGTAATTCATATTAAATATTATTTTTTTTTTATCCTTAAAAAAAGAAATATTTAATTTAATTTATTTATAAAAATTAAATTAATGTGTTAACAAAAATTTAAATAAAAATAATATTTATCTAATTACCTTTATAATTACTAATAAAAATTTTTTTATAATATTAAAAAAAAAAAAAATTATTAGGAAACTTATATTAAATCCAAATGGATTTGATGATAAAGCCGATAATGATTATATATCCGTAAATTTGAAAGATATGAATCCATATACTGAAAATAATTTAAATCATTTTTATGTGAGATATTTAATTACTCTTCGTAATAAAAATGATTATTCATGTTTCTACACCAAAAACGGTAAATTTTTCATTAAATTATTAGAATTAATAAGAAATATATAAATATAAAATATTAAATTATATAAAAAAAAAAAAAAAAATAACATTTACATAATTATATTATATAATTAATAATTTACTTTCATGTAATAATATTTTATTTATTTATATATATAAATATATTTTATAAATAAATTTAATAAATAGAATCTGAATTAAACTATTTCAATAAAAATAATATTT
Organism: Neocallimastix lanati (nom. inval.); assembly: GCA_016946835.1. Taxonomy (NCBI): domain Eukaryota; kingdom Fungi; phylum Neocallimastigomycota; class Neocallimastigomycetes; order Neocallimastigales; family Neocallimastigaceae; genus Neocallimastix; species Neocallimastix lanati (nom. inval.). The sequence goes on along the minus strand of JACVTC010000010.1, from coordinate 1,728,755 downwards.
CTTGTGAAATGAAACAATTTATTAACAAAAAAGATTTATTTAGAAATAATAAAATTACTAATTGTACTTTATTAGAAAATAATGAAATAGTAGTTGGTGTTAAACTCTGCCTATATAATTATAAAAAAGGTATAATTTATAGTATATTCTCTTATTTATAATATTAAACTATTTAAATTTTATTTTGATAAATAAATCCCAAATACTATTAATTTAAAAAAAAATTTATACTAAAACATTAATCATAATTTATTTCAAATACCTTTTAAAAATACTAATTAAAAATGATAATATTATTTATAGATCAATACTTTAATGAAAATAATACTTTATTTAAAGATAATACTTTTAAAATGAATAAAGATAATTATTATGAATGGAAAATTGAAAATATTGATAGTATGAACAGTTTTAATGAGTGTAGTCCAGAGTTTGAAATGGATGGATATAAATGGTAAATAAATTATTTAAGAAAATTTTTTTTATATTATAAATGAAAAAAAAATTTTTTTTAAATATATATATAAATTTTAATTCTCAATTTTAAATTAAAATTATTTTTAATTTTTTAAATATAAAAAAAAAAAAAAAACATAAATAATAAAAATATCTATAATGAACAAAAAGGGAATTACAACTTTATCCAAATGGAAATTCCAATACAAATAACAATAATATTTCTATTTATTTAAAAAATAAGAGTGTTGAAAATAATATTTCAGCCCATATTAAAGCTAAATGTTTAATAAGTCTCCACAATTATGATTATTATTCTAATTATTATACTAATAATGGTAAAAATAGAGAGAAAAACTTTTTTATATATAATTATTTTTTAATAATAAAAAAAATTTATATATATTAAATAAATTTTTTTTAAAAAAAAAATATATCAATGTTCTTATATATATATATATATATAATAGAAATTTGTACATATGAATATAATCAATATAATAGTTCTAATGGATGGGATAGATTTATTAAAAAAGAGGATCTATATAATACATCTATAATAAAGAATGGAAAATTTATTATTAGTGTCAATATTCGTAGTTATAAATATAACAAAGGTAAATATAAATGAAAATAATAATTGTAAATAGTTTAAATTAATTTAATTTATAATTTTATAACTAATTGAATTTATGATTTAAATAGAACAATTTATAAAGGAAATAAAAGATTTAGCAATTAATAAAGAGGGCAATCAAAATCAAATTAAGGATGAAAAATATTTTGAATGGAAAATTGTGAATTGGAATAGATTTTCTAATGGTGAAATATTCAGTTCAGAATTTGAAGATAATGAAAATAAATGGTAAATAATACTAAAAATGATTATATAAAATAATAATAATAATAATAATAATAATAATAATAATAATAATAATAATAATAATAATAATAATAATAATAATAATAATAATAATAATAATAATAATAATAATAATAATAATAATAATAATAATAATAATAATAATAATAATAATAATAATAATAATAATAATAATAATAATAATAATAATAATAATAATAATAATAATAATAATAATAATAATAATAATAATAATAATAATAATAATAATAATAATAATAATAATAATAATAATAATTATACTAATAATAATAATAATAATTTTTAAAAAAAAAAAATTTATTAATATTTTTAAATTTTATTACTTTTAACAAATTTATTATTTAAAAAAAAAATAAAAATAATAAAAGGGCTATCAAAATATCATCTATGGATAAAAATAATGATGAAGATTTAATATTAATTAATTTAATAAATTCTAATGGAGAAAGCATTAATTCTAATTTCAATTTAAATAATGCTAATATTGTATTATTTATTCGTAATTATAAAGATTACTCTACTTATATTGCCAATCAAAGTAATTTTTTTTTATATATATATTTTTTTTTAAAAAAAATATATTATTTTTTATTTTTATTACTATTACTAATCCACTCAATTACTCTAACTTTTTCATTTATATAATAATCATTTTTAATAAAAAAAAAAACTATAGTTTGTAGTAATATTAATAGTAATAGTGAGTTACATGTTAAAAAGGAATATTTATTTTCAAATAATAAAACTAATTTCGGATCTTCGTTAATTGAAGATGGAAAAACAATTATTGGTGCATATATCTGTTATAGAGAAAAACCAGTTTCATTAAAAGAATCTTTCTATTCATCATCATTGGATTATTATAATAATAACAAATGGAAGGAAGTTCATGTTGCTTGTAAAAATGGAAATATTAAACAATTAAATCACTTAATATCTTCAGGTATCAGTTTATCTGAAAAAACCAAAGATGAATGGTTCCCTCTCCATATTGCTTGTCAATTTGGTCATTTGGATATTGTTCAATTATTAATTGAAAATGGAGTTAATATTAATATAACAATGAATGGTAAGAGTGCCATTGAACTCGCCTGTCAAAATAATTATAATGACATTGTAGAATTATTACTTGAAAGAGGAGCCGATATTAATTTAGGAACTCAAAATGAATATAAACTGTTACACATAGCTACTAAAAATAATAATTTAAGGATGGTCAAACTTTTATTAAAAAAGGGACATCTTCCTGTAGATGCTAAAGATTCTAAAGAATGGACTGCATTACATATCGCTAGTCGTTATAATTATTACCAGATTGGAAGATATTTAATAAAAGAAGGTCATTCCTATGTTAATGAAATTAATCAAGAACAAAATACATCATTACATATATCAAGTCAATATGGTAACACTACAATGGCTCAACTTTTAATTAGTAATAATGCGGATGTAAATTATAAAAATGAAGAAGGATGGACACCATTACATGTTGCCTGCAAATATGGATATGAAAAAATTGTTCAACTTTTACTTGAAAATTATGCAAATATTAATATGACTACATATAAATATATGACACCCCTACATATTGCGGTCTATTACAATCAAATTTCCGTTATTAAATATTTATTACAAAATAATAACTCTATAGATTCAGAGAAGGTCAATAATGAAGGAAAAACTGTTTTCGATTTAGCTAAAGAAAAAAATAATAAAGAAATTAATGAATTATTAGAAAAGTATGCAAATTCAGAAAAAGAAAATGCAAATGAAAAAATAAAATTATACAATAGTATAAGAAGTCAAGATATCATTAATTTACTAAATGAACAATTTAATTTCAAAATGAAGAATTAAATAATGTTAATTTTAATATTATTTAATTTTAAAAATAAAGAAATTTATATATTTGTTTAATAATAATAAATAATTATTTATTATTTAATATATATATAAATCACTTTATTTATATAATTAAAAAAAAAAAAAAAAAAAAAAAAAAAAAAAGGTATTTAAATTTTATTATTTTTTTTTTTTTTTTTTTACTTTAAATTTATTTAACTGATTTTGTTTAAATATAAAAAATTGATTAATTTTTAATACATACTATCAAAATCAATTATAATTAAAAAAAAAAAAAATTATTTATCATTTTTCCTAAACAAACAGTTTAAATAAATTTTATAAAAATCAAACTAATGTTTAATATATATATATAATAATATAAGATTAAATAAAATATATACTATTTAATCTTCATTAAAATATATGGATTGTAAATATAAATAATATTATTTTGTTTATATTATAAATTTCATAAAAAAAATTTATAGTAATAGTAACAATTAAAATATTAAAAATTAAAGAAAAAATAAGAATAAAAATAATAATTAAAAAAATAGAAAATATTAAATGATAAATATTAGCATATAATAATGATTATAATAATAATAATAATAAATAATTTTCCTATTATTATTATTATTATTTATTATTAAAGTTAATATTCAATTTATAGTTATAAATAATTTCAAAAGAAAAAAGAAATACCATATTAAAAATTTGAAAGCAATTGTTTCTAATTATATTTTTACGTATATATACATAAAAAAAAAAAAAAAAAAAAAAAAAATTGAACAATTTCTTATAATATTTAAGAAATTTTATTTATTTTATTTATATGTAAATATATGTAAATATAATATGTAAATATTTTAAATATTTTTTAACATCAATTATTTTATTAATTCTATTATTATAATCTAACATTTTATTTAAATAAAAAATCTATTAAAAATTTTTTAAAAAATAAGAAATTAGTTTTTCTGAATTTTTTTTTTTTTTTTTTTTTGTTTTAAAGAAAATAATATAACTTATTTTTTATTAATAATTCATTAATTCATTAGTTTATAAACATTAAAAGGTATATCTCTCAATTTTATTCTTTTCAGTAATGTACCTCCAATTACAGTTTTTTTTCCGTGGGAAGATTATCTGAAATCTTTTTTTAAATTCCATGATATTAGGATAATTTTTTAATAATTTCCAAATATTGTCCAATTTAAAATATTAATTTAAACTCAAGTATGCTGGACAAAATATCAAGTATTTATTTTATTGACTATCTTTCTGTATCTGAACATAAACTGCTCTTAGTTTATTGCAAGAAAAACTACTACAAATAAATCATTTTTGTTACCAAAAAAAATTTGTTTGATGATATAGGTATAAATATCTTGAACTTAAGAAAGAATTTTTTAATCATAATAATAAATTTGAGATTCATAGTGAAGAATTAGATAATGAAGAAATTTACTCCATAAAAAAAATTCTTAAGAATCCTCATATTCCTATCCCTTATAAAAGAATGTTATTTTTTTATTTTAATTGGGTAAGTTTCGTATTATACACATCTTCTTGGATCAAACAAAGAAAGAATAAGAAGTACAAAGACACTAGTTAATACAAGATTATACTGGATTGAAGAATTTTCTAATGGGAATAACTTTACATCTTTATATTGTTTTTCTAAAAAAACTTAACATTCCTCCTCTTTGGGCGAAATATACGATTGCTCAGGTAAGATGTTTTAAAAATCAATCAAGGTTAAGGCTTATAAGAAAAATAAATTTAGATTATACTGGATTGAAGAATTTTCTAATGGGAATAACTTTACATCTTTATATTGTTTTTCTAAAAAAACTTAACATTCCTCCTCTTTGGGCGAAATATACGATTGCTCAGGTAAGATGTTTTAAAAATCAATCAAGGTTAAGGCTTATAAGAAAAATAAATTTGAGAATGCTAGAGATTACCTAAAGCTCGACTTTAGGTATCCCGAATATAGCATTAATTTCCAATGGGTACTTCGTGCCAAATATGGATATAAATTCAATGCTCATGTTGCAAAAAACCGCCAATATGAATGAAGATGACTGTCCAGAAAGGTGTCCTTTTTGTTATAGAAATAATAGTAATCCTTGAATGTAACATTGGTTTTCTAAATTCTATCTTTTCAATGAATTTCGAATGAAATATTTTATGAATATTGAAATTTATTCCAAATTTTTATTTAATTAAAGTAAAAATATATGTATAAATATATATATTTTCTATATTAATTGAATATTTTATAATTACTTCATATATTTATTTATTGAAACAATAATCGAGTTAATTTTTTTTGATTTTCAAAGTTTAATAAAATATTTATATTGTTTATTTAGTTTATTATTTATGAATATATTTATTTTTAATTGTTTTTTTTTTATAATAACTTACTTTTTAAAATTAAATATTTCAAATATTTAAAAACATTTTTCTTAGCATATTACTTTTTTTATATTTATAAGAATCTAAATACAACATTTATTTGATTATCTTATATTGTTATTATTTAATATTAGTTTATATATATATGCTATAAACATTAATATATGTAGATCACGTTACTTTTCATATATGTATTTTTATCGGGGGAGGTTTCGAAAAATGTCATTTCGCAAAATTTCATTTCGGAAAAGTTTCATTTCGAAAAAAAAAATTTTAAAGTTAATAAATAAATAAATTAATAATTAAACAAATAAATAATATATATAATTTAAATAAATAACTAAATAAATAAAAATAAATAAATAAAACTATAATAAATAAATAAATATAAAATTAAATTTTTAAAAAAAGAAAAATATTTATATAAATATATATAATGAATATACATTATATAATAATAAATATTCATTAGAATTAAAGCTTTAAAAAAATAAAATATTTTATCATACATTTTAAACGTTCTATAATATTTCAATAAATATATATAATTAATAATAATTTTATATAGATAAAAATAAGTATTAATAATTTAAAGATGTAAAGAATAATAATTTAAAATATAACTATTAAAATTAAAAATAATTAAAAAATAATTATTATAAATATTAAAAAATAATATCTAAATAATTAATTGATCATTTTACACCTTTTAAGTCCTTGCGCAGTATTTTAAAAAAATCTTAAATTACTAATAAATTTTTTTAATAAAAAAAAATATTTATAAATAATCCAGTAAAAAAAAAAAAAAAGATGAGGACATCATAACAAAAGGGAGTTAAAAGTAGCACAAAGTTAGGATGATTTTAGATGGTAACTATTTTTTTTTATTTTTTATTTTTTATTTTATATTTTATATTTTATATTTTATATTTTTTATTTTTTATTTTATATTTTATATTTTTTATTTTATATTTTATATTTTTTTTTTATTTTATATTTTATATTTTTTTTTATTTTATATTTTATATTTTTTTTTTATTTTTTTTTTTATTTTTATATTTTATATTTTTTATTTTTTTTTATTTTATATTTTATATTTTTTTTTTATTTTTTTTTATTTTTATATTTTATATTTTATATTTTATATTTTATATTTTATATTTTATATTTTATATTTTATATTTTATATTTTATATTTTATATTTTATATTTTATATTTTATATTTTTTTATTTATTTATATATTTATTAAAATTCTGTGAAATGAAACTTTTCCGAAATGAAACTTTTGCGAAATGCCACACACTCATTTTTATCATTATTATTATTTTAATTTTACTTAAAAAATAATTCCAAGACTGAAAAGTATTTAATAAATTATTAAAATATAAATATATATAATGATATAATTTTTTTTTTTTTTATTGATCGTTTAAAAAAATTAGTTAAGCTTTAAAAGTTTTAAAATTTATTTGATCAGTTAAGTTTTTTTTTTTTTTAATAATCTTAATTATTAATAATTTTAAATTATAAAAATATTATATAAACAATTCTTTAAAATTAAAAAAGAAATATAAAAATAAAAAGGAAATATAAAATTAAAAAGAAAATATAAAAATAAATAGGAAATATTATGATAAAAATTAGAATAAATATAATAAAAATTATAATAAAATTATATTCAAATAATACATCTATCCATTTTTTAATGATATAAAACAAATAGGTGTAGTTAACATATTCTGTATATTTAATAATAATTATTAAATATTGAAATTTAATATCTCTTCTGTCAATAATAATATTTGAAATAATTTTATTATTCATATATTATTCATATATATATTATTAATTATAATATGAAATAAATTTCTTTTAAATATATATAAGAATATTATTATTATATATAACTTAAATATTCTTATTTATTTTAAAGTTTATATTAAAAATATATAATACTTCTATAAAATATAATATAATGAAATAATTGTAATTATTTTAATTATAATTAAATATATATAGTTGATATTATTTATTATTATTTATAATATTATATTCATATATATTAATATTTATATTATTCAACACTAATTAATTTTTATATGTAAATAATCCTAAATATAACCATTCTTCATATTTTTATCAAAAAATATATATATATTATTTTATTTATTTTCTTAAAAAAAAATAATTCAAACATTGATTAATATCCAACCATTGTAACAGTTGAATTTTCCTAGTAAAAATATTTAAATATAATGAAATGCTTTACATATTTTTTATTAAACATGTATTAAATTCATCAATAAAAATAAGATAGATATTTTTATCTTCTGTTGCAGCATGAGTTATTGTATTAATATCAATTGCTTTAATAAAACTATGATATAAATAAAATATTTTGTTCAGTTTTTATTATAAAAAATATTATATTGATAAATTATATTAAATTATTCTCTTTTTTTTTAAATTATACATTTTTTAAATATAATATAGTATTATCAAATATCTAATATTTTTAATTAAATTGATACCTGAATCTATCAAAAAAAAAAAAAAAAAAAAAAAAAAAAAAATAGTTATATTTATAAAACTTATTGTCTTTTTATATATAAATAATGTTTTATTTCTTTTAATGTAAAAATTCTAAATTTTTTTTCTTTTTTATTATTATGATATATTTTAAAAACATTTATATAAAAAAAAATTATTATAGCTTTCTTTTTTATTATATATAAATAAGAAAGAAAAATTTTATTTTAAAATAAATAATAAATAGCATCAAAAAATTTAATACTAAATTGGATAATATTTTACTAATTTTATGTATAATATTATATTAATAATTAAAATTAATAACCAAAAGCATAATATTATAAATGTGAAGTTATTAAACTACTTTTATTGTTGAAATATAAATTATTTAAAAAATTTTTTATAATTAAATATTATTATTCATGATTATATTTAAAAAGTAAAAAAAAAAAAATAACAATAATTAAAAAAAAAACATTATTGTTGAATTTTAACCCGATTTCTTTATAACTATGTATTAATTATTCATATATATATTTTCAATAATTTTTTTAAAAAAACATTAAGCAATATTATTAAAGTCAAATCATATATTTTAACACAAATAATAGATTATATAATATATTTTAATTCAAAATTATTTTACTATTAGTGTTGTATTTGGTAATGTGACTTTTTGATAATTTAATTTTACCCCACAAAATTTTTTTCTTATAGACAAATATAAATTAACAAATAAAAAATAAATAAAAATTGAATATTTTATAATTCTATATGTATATGTTTAGATAATAATAATAATAATAATAATAATAATAATAATAATGGATAATAATAATTTTATTCTTAAAGTATATTTTAAGATATATAAATCTTTTTAATTTTTTTTTTTTTTTTTTTTTTAATTTTATTTTAAATATTTATAATTATATATTAATAAATATTTATTTTATTATGTTTAATATTTTATTTCTATTAATAACTTTTATATTTATATCATTAGCTTTATTAATATTTTGATATTGTTAAAATAATTAATAAAAAATACTTTTTAAATTTAAAAAAAATATATTTTATTTTGTACAAAAATTTAAAATTTTATATATCTTAAAAAAAAAAAAAAGAACTTAAAATACTTTTTAAATTTAAAAAAATATATTTTATTTTGTACAAAAATTTAAAATTTTATATATCTTAAAAAAAAAAAAAAGAACTTAAAATACTTTTTAAATTTAAAAAAATATATTTTATTTTGTACAAAAATTTAAAATTTTATATATCTTAAAAAAAAAAAAAAGAACTTAAAATACTTTCTAAAAATAAAATATTTAAAAAATATAAGTTTTGGAACAGGAAAAAAAAAAAAAATTAACCTTTTTGTTTATTTGCTTAACATTTTAGTTAATTTATTTATATATAAGATAAAATACCACATTACATTAAAGAATAAAAATAAAGGATGCAATAATTCATATAAAGTCCAATTGCGAAGTGCAACACTTCCATTCCAATGATATTTATAAAAATTATTTCTGATTAATATATAAATTTAATATAATGTGTTACTATTAGTAAATATAAAATATATATATATAATATAATATATATAAATATAAATTACTTTTTTTTTTTTTTTTTCTTTCTATTAAAAAATAGAAAATAAAAAAAAAAAATTGGTAATTATGAAAATATTTATTATAAAAAAAATAAATAAACTTTTTTTTTTTTTTCTTTCTATTAAAAAATAGAAAATAAAATAAAAAAAAATTGGTAATTATGAAAATATTTATTATAAAAAAAATAAATAAACTTTTTTTTTTAAATTAAATATTTATAATCCTATGTACGAATTTTATATATTATTAAAATGAATTTTTTATATTATTAAAGTTAAACTTTAAATGTTAATTTTAATTTTATAAAAAATATTATGTTGATAAACCTTTTTCTCTAATATAACATTAAAAATTTCTCATTTTTAGTATTATAAAATTTTTAAATTATATAACTATTTTATAATTATTTATAAGAAAAAAATATAAAAAATATTAAAATTTGAAAAAATTGAAAAATAAAGGAAATTATTTTATTTATTTATATTTTTGAAAATTAATGATTTAATTAAATAATCCATTTCAATTAAGCCAAATTAAAATGAAGCATATATTTTATTACATACAATTTTTTATTATCAAATACCTACGTAAATATAATAAGTATAAATGAATTTTGAATTAATGTCAAAGTAAAAAAAATTAATAAAATAATAATTATATTTATATTAATATAATTGAAAAAAAAAAAAATATATATATATATATATATATATATACATATATATACATAAATTAATTAGTGTGTACAAATGCTATAGAATTAAATTTTGTTATAAATTCTTATAGTGTAATGGATGATGTATTTCGTTTGGTTATTAATGAATTTAATAGGTATTCAAAAGAAAATAATTTGAATATTGATTTACACATGACATATTTTATAGATCAAAATAATACTCAAGGATATAATTTTAACGACTACGAGCAAACACTTTCTTTATTTGGAAAAAAGAATAAATATGATATATTTGCATATGATCCACTTTATATTAAAATCTTTTCTCCTTATTTGTTAGAATTAGATACATATCCAGAATTAGAAGAATATCTAAATTTATATTCCTCACCGAATAATGATAAAATAACTAAATATAATAATCATACACTAGGCATGGTAATCATTTTATTTGTAAAATATTAAATAATAAAAAATAATATATGTTATGAACAAATATATTTAAAATAAATAAGCAACTAATATATATATACATATATATTTGTTTCGTATATAAATTAAAATATTATGAATTAACTTTTTATGTTTTTATTTATTTAATTTTTAATATAATACATTAAATAATTAAGCCTTTCTTTTTAATTTTTACAGTATTATTTTCAAATATAAAATATTTAAATAAATATGGAAAAGATGTGCCAAAAACATGGGATGAATTAATAGAAACTTCGAAATATATAATTAATGAAGAAAAAAGACTTTATAATAATACAGAATTAATTGGATATAATGGTCTTTTTCCTGGTAAATAAAAATTTTATATTTAAATATAAATATATTACTGAAAAAGCATAAAAAAATTTTTTTTATGTATTTCTATCCTTAAAACTAATATATAACCAATAAAATTATTTATATATTTTCTTAAATTTTCATTATTGCTATAGATAATGAGAATACATTGTGCTCTATTTATCAATTTCTTTATTCATATAGAGATTCAAAAGACTTACCTTTGCCTGAATTCAATAGTCAAACAGCTTTAGAAGCATTTAAAAAAATAATTGATATACGAGATAATATTTCGTCAGGTATATATTATAATTAATAAAAAAATGAGAGATAGAAATTAATGAAAAAAAAAAAAAAAATATATATATATATATATATATATTAAAACTTATAAATAAATATATACATAATATATATTCATATAAATCTGCCATTTACAACAATAAATTTATTATTTTTACTTTTATTTATTAATTGATATTTTAAAAATTAAAAAAAAAAAAAAAAAAAAAAAAAAAAAAAATTCTCATTTCCATCTTAATATATATAATAAAAAGATGAGATGTTTAAATCAACAGAAATCTATAATATAGTCCAAATGACTTTAGATAATATATTGTTTGTTAATTTTTATTCTTCTTTAATAATGTCAAATTATAAAATAACTACATTACCTGGAAAAATAGAGGGTGTTAATGGATCAGTTTTTGGAGGATTTATTATTGGAATTAATAAAAATATTAAAAACGAAAAAAAAACAGCGGCTTTTGAGGTATTAAAATATTTTTTTTCGGAACAATTCCAAAGAGAAGTAATTGTAAAGCATCTTCATTTAATTACTTCATTAACTAAATTATATGATGATGATGAAATATGCAGTTACATTAATTGTGAAATGATGAAAGAAATTCAATTTTATTTAAGACCAAGTGCTACGATGAAAAATTATGAATCTTTTTCAAGAAGAACTATAAAATACTTTTATGAATATTTAAATGGAGAAAAAACCGCTGAGGAAACATTAAGTAATATTTATGATATAACTTATATTTATAACTTTTCATATCATTCTACCATTGGTTTAATAATGTTTATTTATACAATATCATTACTTCATATAATAATATTTACCATGAGTTTTTTATTCATTCCTAAATTGAAAAAATATTTCTCCTTTTTAAGTTTAGATTTATGGATTGTTTATTCATTAGGAAGCATTTTAATGGTTTTATCATGTTTTTTATATTTTAATGGAAAAACAAAGAAAAAATGTACATATTACTATATCATGTCAGAACTTGGGAATGGATTAGTTTATATTCCCATAATCTATAAATTATTAATTAATTTTCCAAAAAAGAATAAATATTCAGAGTTGATTAAAAGAAAAAAATATATCTTTATACTATTTCTTTTATCAATTTATTTTATCTTATTTACAACAATTATACTATCAGATCTGATTTACGTTAGACAAAATATAGATATTAATAATAAAAATTATTTATCATGTTCCTATAACTATAATAACAAACTAGGAACTATCATGATTCATATTCAATACTTTTTTAACATTTCACTTTATTTAACATCTTATATTCTATTATTTCTAGAATGGAATATTTCAGAAACATTTTATGATATAAGACATTTTTCATTTGTTATGATTATGGATGGAATTAATCAATTAATAATTATTATATTATATTATGTTAATTTGAATAATTATATTTTGCATGGGGTAGTTCATATAAGTATAAATTCACTTTTTGTTATTGTAAATCAAATCTACATATTTATAATAAGAATAATAATATTATCTTTAACAGATACAAATGAAATTACTGAAGAAGAATTTATCAGTAACTTAAAACGTTTTAACGTAAGTTCAACAGATAATAAGTATAGGAAAGGTATATCAGTTCAAAAATCAGAACCTATATCAGATTCTAGTGAAAATTCGACTTCCTTTTCTAATAGAGAATCTGAAAATTCTGGATTATATAAATCAAAATTTATAAGTTATCATTTTTCTACTTCACACGGTAAGAAAATAAAATAATTATATACATATATATATATATATATATATTTATAATTTTAAATTTAATTGAATTTTATTTAAATATTCATATAAATTAATATTATAATTTTATTATATTATAAAAAATTATTTACATAATTTTTTTAATATTTATATATATATTATCTTTATATTTTAATACATGATTTTTAGTATAAATTATAAATACTAAAAAATAGAGGAATTGTATTAATTTAATTACAAATTAATATTGAAAAAAAAATATAAAAAGAAAATAAATAAATTAAAAAAATAATAATAATTGTTATTATTGTTGTTATTATCATTGATAACTGCTTAATAATTCACTATATTTATTCATATTATCATATATATTCATTTATTATGAAATTTATTAAAGTGTATTTATGTAAATTAATACTTTTAATTTACATTGTATATATTTTTGTTTATAATCCTTTTAAATATTTTGCGTAACTTATATATGTAACAATGTATTTACATATATAAGTTACTTATAAAATATCATGTACTATCCACTTCTTTCCTTTTAACTATAATACTAAAGTATTATTATATCAACATTTATTCGATAAAGAGTTTCATTTGATTCTCTTCTAATATTCAAAAATATTTTTTTAAAAAAATCCTTCATATCTCAAGAAACTACTTTAACTAATGACCAACGCTTCCCCGGAAAGTCCAAATATAATGAAATAGTAGTTTCTAATTTCAAATACTACTAAAACTTGTGATATTAAGGAATTTTTGGAAGCTTATTATTAATCATATAAATGATGAATTTTTAATTTACATTCTAAATGGCAATAATGTATTTGGATCTTGGACCTGGAAACATTTCATATATTTTTGTAGAGATTTGATCATTTAATCCATCGAGAGAAAAGCATCCATTTTGACTTTTCATTCAATAATGACCCTGATTCGATTTTTCATAAGGAAGCGATATCACGAATATTAGTTGGATTTAATATTGAAATTTGTTAATAGATTAATCGAAATTAAATTTTGTTATTGACAATTTTATTCAAAGATTTGATTCTACTTGTTTAAAATAATGAAAGATGGACATTATTTTATTGTTATATATTCAGTACATTTATATTTTTTTTGAATTGTCTTTCTTTTTGGATGAAAGATTAAACTTATATTTTCTGTTTAAAATAATTTATTCTTTTAATAAAAATTTCTAATTAAATATTTTAATGATTAATTTTAATAATATATAATTTTAATTATTATACATTTTAAATGAAGATTAATTATTCAAATTTTATTTTTTAATTGTTTTATATAAATAAAATCAATCAAGGCTAAAGCTTATAAGAATAAAAATTTGAAAATACTAGAGTTTACCTAAAGTTCAACTTTAAATATCCCGAATATAGCATTGGTTTCAGATGGGTACTTCGTGACAGATGTGGATATAAATTTAATACTTGTATTGCAAAAAAAAAAAACCACCATTATGATTGAAGATGACTATCCAAAAAGGTGTCTTTGTTGTTATAGAAAAAATATATTATTAACCCTCGATTGGAACATTGGCTTTCTAAATTCTATCTTTTCAGTGAATTTCAAATGAAATATTTTTTGGATATTGAAATTCTTTATGAAAAATTTTTTATAATTTCAAAATATAGTCCAAAATCAAATATTAATGTAAACACTGTTGTCATAAATATAAATAATACCGAATCAAGTACTGATTCTAATAACAATAACGAAGAGTATAATATTAATTATAATAACAATAGAAATAATATTATTAATAATAGTAATAGTATTGATAGTAAAAATAGGATTATTAATATTAGTGATAGTGAAAAATAGTAGTAGTACTGTTACTAATAATGTAGTGAATAGATTAATTGGTGAAAAAGTGTTAATATTAGTGATTTTCTGAATATTGATTGTGTAAATATATATAATGACATGGTATCCAATTATATAACATCCTTCTTGGTGGAAGATATGCATACATTATTGATTTAAATTGTAAAAAGAAATGGGATATTTTGTTTAATAATTAAATCATTTCTGGTGATTATTCTAAAACGCTATTCTGAGTGCGACCTACAGCTCTCTTTATAAAAGTTATTCTAAGGGCTACTACTCGACAAGGGTAGTTGCTATTCTGACGGTATAAACACAAACTAACCAGGAGCGTCAACGCTGCATTAAGACAGGCTAGTAGAATCAATACTTCTGAAGGAGAAGATCATAATTTCTTTCAGAAAGTCAATTCAAACTCTAATCTCGAATAAGAATTCATTTTAAAAAATCAAAATATAAAATAACAATAATAATCAAAATATAAAATAACAATAAAACTTTTTATAAAATTCTAAAAAATTATTATTTTTTTAGTAAAAAAAAGAAAAAGAATATAATAGAATAGAATTTATTTAAAACATAAGAATTATCAAGAATTTCTAGTAATTTTTTGAACTATAAGGAAACTTTTAGATATTCGAAAATAAAATTCTAAAATAGTATTAATAAGTGTTAAGTATGAACCAAACCCTAAATGGTTTAATTCATGGTAATAGTCACTAAAAACTATACCAGTAATAATATTTTTGAAATTTATTTTTTTTATTTTAAAGTTTTATCAAAAAATTTAACTAAATATTAAATTTTAAAAGTATATAATTATTGATTCTGTCAAGTTTATGAGCAACAAGAGTATAAAGAGCCTGGAATTCATTATAGAGGATCTAATCTGGGGATTTTATTTCAATAATGAACCTTCACCGTAAATTTCTCGGCCATATAAAATCATTGAAAATCTTAAAAATGAATATGAGGTTACATCCTGTTTTTGGCATTTCACATTTAGAACTGTACTTTAAAAGAAAAAAATATTTTTGCTTCAAAGAATAAGGAGCTTTCAAATAATTAATTAAATATTTAATAATAAAAAAAAAAAAAAAAAAAAGAATTGCGTATAGATAAAGGACACGAATTAATACCTTCTTGTCATCCTTTGTCCTGACAACTAAGCTAGGAGGTTTCCTCAAAAAAAAAAAAATAATAATAATAATAATATTTACATGAATTATTGGGAAGAGCAACAGTTATTAATAATCCCCTTATTTATATTAATGAATAGAAAGTTAGAAACATTGTAATTTTTATAAATTAAATAAAAATAATTAAAAAAATTATCTTTTGATATTTCCACTAAATTAAATAATACTTTTATTCAAATGATTTGTAAATAATTAAATTTATTGGTCTTAAGTTTTTCTGTTGATCTTTTCCTTAGATTTTTATTTCTAGATCAGCACCCTGTTTTTATTAAATTATTAATTACAAAATTTAAATATAATTACTCTTTAACTTCCAATGTTTTAGAAAAATGTAAAAAAAAAAATTTTTTTTTTTTGTTTATTTAAATATTAATAAATTATTAATAAACTCTATTTTTTTTTAACTAAATTTAAAATAAGTTGTAGATAATCAAAGTTACGTGTTTCTCCAAATATATTTAAATTATATATTTAATTTTATCTAAAATTCTTTTTTATAATTGTTAATTTTATATGTGTTTCCATTATTTTAAGTAAATAAACTTATGGTATTATTATTAATAAATTTTAAATATTATCTTTAAAACAAATACCTTTAAAAAAAAAAAAAAAAAAAAAAAAAAAAAAAAAAAAATTAAATTATTTATTTATTTTATTTCAATTTTATTTATTGTATTTCAATTTTATTTATTTTTTTATTTTTATATTTTTTTATTTTTATATTTTTTTATTTTTATATTTTTTTATTTTTATATTTTTTTATTTTTATATTTTTTTATTTTTATATTTTTTTATTTATATTTTTTTATTTATTTATTTTTATATTATTTATTTATTTGTTTTTATATTTTTATATTTTTTTATTTTTATATTTTGTATTTATTTATTTTAATTTTATTTTTACTTTAGCTTTATTTCAAAAAAAAAAAAAAAAAAAAAAAAAAAGATATTATTAATATTAAAATATTAAAAAAAAAAAAAAAATGATATTATTAATATTAAAATATTAAAAAAAAAAAAAAAATGATATTATTAATATTAAAATATTAAAAAAAAAAAAATGATATTATTAATATTAAAATAAACTATTTTTTATTTAATCTAAAATATATTATTAGCAAGTATTATTTTATTTTATATATAATAAATATGTAATCAAAATTTCATATCTTTTTTTTTTTTTTTTTTTTTTCAAAATTTTGTAAAATTTAAAATCATATATTAAACTTTAAATTTTTTTTTTTTATTATTATTATTATTATAATTTGCAAAGATTTTATTTATAATGATACAACATAAAAATATTTTAATTATTAAAATCTTATTAATTAATAAAAAAAAAATTAACAGCTTTATTGCAATTAATAAAACTAATATACTTATCTATAAATTAGTCATAAAAATTCATAATATTATGTATAATTTTTTTTTATTAATGAGACATTATATATAAACTTTTTTTCTAGATCTATAGTTTTTCAATTTTATAATTTTTTATTATTACTCTTTTTTTTTTTTTTTTTTTTTTATTTAAAATTATTTTAAATCTTCTTTAACATTATTATCAATAAGAATATAATTAAAATGAAATTTCTAGTTACTTTTATAGCATTACTATTTACATATATATGTAATATTGACTATTTTGAATTTCAAATATAATAAAATAATAATTGAAAAAAAAAATTAATTAAAATAAATTTTGATATTCTTTTGATTTTATTTTATTATGTTTATTTTTATTTTTTTTTTTTATTTTTTTTTTTTTTTTTTTTATAAATTTATCTTAATATTTATAGGTTTAACACTTGAAATTGAATTAAATTTTGTAATCAATTCCTACAGTGTATTAGATGATGCATTTCAATTAATTATTGAAGAATTTAATAACTATGCAAATGAAACAAATCTAGATATACAATTAAAAATGACCTATTTTACTGATGAGAATGATGGTGATATAGGATATAATGATTATGATAAAACTCTTAAATTACTTGAAAAGAAAAAAAATAAATATGATATATTTGCATATGATCCATTATATCTAAAAATATTTTCAAATTATCTATTAGATTTGAAAAAATATCCTGACAATACAATAAAAGAATATTTAGATTTATATTCAACTAAAGACAATATAGATTTAACAGAATATAACGGTCATAGAGTTGGATTTGTAATTAAAGAAAACAAAAAAAAAAAAAATTTTTTTTGTTAATTAAATAATATATATATATTAATTTTTAGTTATTCTTATAAAAATTAATCATTAATTTTTTATACTTTATTATTAAAATATTTAGCCCCTTTTCTTGATTATTTCTGTATTACATTCAAATGTTAATTATTTAAGAAAACATAACAAAGATGTTCCAAAAACATGGAGTGAATTGATTGAAACTACAGAATATATTCTAGAAAAAGAAAAAGATGATAACCCTGATTTAATTGGTTATAATGGACTTTTTCCAGGTAATTTAAAACAATAATTGTTAAATTATATCAATATATATTAATATATTAATACTCATAATAAATAATTAATAATATTCAAAATTAATAATAAAAAAAAATCAAAAATTTTTATTTTACACTTTATATTTATATTTCTACTATTTATTTTAAATTATTTTTTTTTATTTTATTCAATCTACACTTTATATTTATATTTCTACTATTTATTTTAAATTATTTTTTTTATTTTATTTTATTCAATCTACACTTTATATTTATATTTCTACTATTTATTTTAAATTATTTTATTTTATTTTATTCAATCCACACTTTATATTTATATTTCTACTATGTATTTTATTCTATTTTATTTTATTTTGGTAGATAATGAAAATGCATTATGTTCTTTTTATCAATTTATTTATTCTTATAGAGAAGAAAAAGAATTAGATATTCCTGAATTTGATAGTCAAACTGCCATTGATGCAGCAGAAGAAATAATGAATATAAAAAATACAATTTCATCATGTAAAAAAAAAAAAAAAAAAAAAAAAAAAAAAAAAAAAAAATTAATTGAAATATATAAAATTATATTAAAAAAAAAATATAAATAAATAATAATATTTCTTTTCCAAATTTTTATTTGTTTATTTATTTAAAATTATACCAATTATTTATATATTTATAAAGATGAAATATTTAAATCTAATGAAAAACATATTGTTGATGAAATGATAACAGAAAATATGGTATTTGTTAATTTTTATAGTTCAGCTAGAATGCCTAATTATACTATATCTGCATTACCTGGCAAAAAACCTGGAATTAATGGTTCCATTATTGGCGGATTTAATCTAGGAATAAATAAAAATATTATAGATGAAAGAAAAAATGCATCAATAGAAGTATTAAAATATATATTTTCTGAAAATTTTCAAAAAGAAATAATTGTTAAAAAATTAAAATTAATAACGGCACTTAATACATTATATGATGATTATGAATGCTGCAACAATATTAATTGTGAAATGATGAAAGAAACTCAATTTTATTTTAGACCAAGTTCAACAATGAAAGACTATGAATATTTTTCAAAGAGATTTCTCCAAAATTTTAATGATTTTTTAAATGGATTAATAACAGCCAAAGAAATGGCTAAAGAAATTGTTGATATTAATAAAATATATTTTTTGACAATGAAATCTACTCTTGGAAAAATATTGTTAGCCTTTTTATTAATGGTATTTTGTTGTTTAGTAGTATCAGTATTGTTGATATTCATCCCTAAATATAAAGATAAGTACTTTAAATTTTTAAGTACAGATTTATGGTTAATTTATATATTAGGATCACTATTATTATTATTTTCCATTTTTGAATATTATAATATTCCTACCAAAAAAAAATGTGCCGAACGTCATGTTTTCATGGAAATGGGATACTCTTTGATTTATATCACCATACTTCATAAATTAATATGCAACTTTCCTAGAAGAAATAAATTTTCAATATGGATAAAAAATAATCAATATATCTATGTTGCTGTTTTATTATCAGTACAGATTTTATTATTAGTAATTTCTGTCGTTTCAAATCTTCACACAATAAAAGAAATAAATTTTTATACCGACAATAAAAATTTTTATGTCTGTAGTTATACTAACGCAGTAGGAAAATGGCTTTCAATGATTCAAACAGCATACAATTTAATTTTGTTTTTCACAATATGTTTCTTAGTATTTCTAGAATGGAATTTGAGTGAAACCTTTTACGATTTGAGATACTTTTCTCTTTTTTTATTTATTAATGGACTTAATCAATTATTAATTATAATATTCCACTTTTTAAATATAAATTATTATATATTATATAATTTATTATATATGTTTATTCATTTTACTTCTATACTTATGAGCCATACATACATATTTTTCGTAAGAATGTTTCTTATGGCGGCATACGAAAAATTTAAATCAAGTGAAGAAAATAAGATGAGTATTTACGTTCAAAATAACAAATTTTCAGCAACAAATAGTCCTAAAACGTTAGATTCATATTCAAATCCAAGCAACAAAAGTTCAAATCCAAGCAAAAATTCAAATTCAAAACTATCTGTAAGAGAATCAACAAATTCAACGAGCTTTAAAGCAAACTTTATACGTTACCACTATCAAACTTCCATTATGTAATAATTTAGCTTATTTTAAAAATTAATATATATATATATATATATTTTTTCTTTTAAATAAAATGTTTTAAAAATTAATGAATTGGTAGTAAAATAGAAGATATATAAAATATATAATAGTTAATAATAAATTATAAAAAATAAATAATAATTATAAATAATAATTGAGTAATTGTAATAAATAAATAATAATAGAATTTATTAATAAATAATAATATATAGTATATAATAAATATTAAATATTAAATATTAAAAAAAAATTATAATATTAATACTTTATGAATATATAATAAAAATTAAATATATAAACGTTCAAATTATTATAAAAATAAAAAAAAAAATATTAATATCAATTATTATAAAAATCCATAATATTAAATAACTTTAAAAATATAAAAAATAAAAATTATCAGATAAAATTAAAATATATATTAATAAATTGAAAATAAAATATTATTTTATGTATAATGAATTGTAAACATATTCATTTGTAAAAAAATTTACAAATATTCAAAGATAAATAAAACTTTAGATTTATTTAATACTTATATTTAAATTTATCTTAAATTCTATTTTAAAATTGTTAATTTTAGATTTGTTTTATACAATAAAAGTAAATAACCTTGCATCTATTATGTCACAAACTTTATTAACCTAAAAATATTATTAACCTAAAAAAAAAAAAAAAAAAAAAAAAAAAAAAAAAATATTGATTTAAAAAAATTACTGACTTAAAAATATTATTAATCTATTTTGCATTATTAAATTATTTGTATTATTAACAATAAATTTGTTTTTACATAGAATAATTTTAAAAAACAAAAACTTTTATTTTAATATAAATTTAAATTTTAAAAAGTTATTATATATATATCATTTTTCATTATATGTAAAGTATTAGCCTTTAATATTTTATTTTAATACCTTTAATTGCTTATGGCTTCATAAAATATTTATTTTCTTTACAAAAATATTAAATAAATAAATATTAAGATAAATTTTAAGACAAAGATTAATAATATACATTAATTTAATGAATTTATATTTTAATTTAAAGTATTTAATAATAATAATTTAATCAAATATTATTGTGATGTTTATATTTTTATCTTATGATGTCAAATAAAATTTATTTTAAATATTATATTGATAAATTATTAATTTTAAATAAATAATTGACTATAGAATATAATTTAAATATTTAATAAAAACTTTAATAATAATATACAAAATATATTAAGATCTATTAATTATGAATTTTTAAATATATTATGTACCTTACCTTATATTAAGCATTTAAAAGAATGTTGCATTTTTTCAGTGTAATAATTTGGAAAGTTTCATTCAATAATACATCCTTTCATTTAGATTTTTTAAAATAAAAAAAATAATATTTAATAAATTAATCATGAATTAAAAATTATATTTTTTTAAATTCATTAAAAAAAAAAAAAAAAAAAAAAAAAAAAGAATATTTAATTTTTGTCTGTTAATAGTAGACTTTAATTTATAAAATTTAAAAAAAAAAAATTATAATTAGAAATCATAATTATAAAAGTAATTATAATTTCTTAAAATTCTTAATATAAAATTCATTTTATCCTTTATAAAAATAGTTAATTATTAAATTATTAAATTTATACTTTTATCTTTTATATAAAATTTTATATTTAAAAAATAAAAGTATAAATTTAAGATATGTATTTCTTTTTTTTTTTTTTTTTTTTTTTTTTATCAATAATTTTTTTATATTATTGATATTTATAAATAATATAAATAAGACTTAATTGATATTAATAATTAATATTATTTTTTTTAGTTTATAATTTAAAATGTTACCACATTTACTATTTGTCTTTACATTTATCACTGTCATAATAATATTAAATTTATATAAAATTTTATTATTATCATTTAAGGTTTAATTTCTTTATCATGTTAAATTTTAATATTTGTATTTCTTTTTTAAAATAATTATAATTATATTCGCTTTATTAATAATCGAAATTTTTATTTAAATTTCATATTAATATTTATTATATTATTTAATTTTACTTTATTATTATCTTATTTACGTTATTTTACCTTAATCTTTTATTATATAATATATTAATAAAGTTGACATAATTATAATCCCTAAATTCATGACTCTTAATATTATTTTATATTCATTATTTTTATTTCAATCTGTACTTCATATTTATATTTCTATTTTATTTTATTCAATCTGTACTTTATATTTATATTTCTACTTTTGATTTTGTTTTGTTTTTGTTCTGTTTAATCTATATTTTTGAAATAAAAAGTTTTTTAAGTAATTATTTTATATTTTTTCTTTCTGAAAACTTTAGGATTCATTCTTTTTTTTTTTTTTTTTTTTAATTATATGTATTTTTTTAAAATCTAATATTGATTTTTTTTAAAATATAAATTGATTTTTTTTTAAAATATAAATTGATATTTTTTTAATATTAAAATTTAATCTTATGTAAATTTGTTTTATTTTAAAATAAGTCTTGTTTCATTTTTTATTAACTTATTTCAATAATAAATAAAGAATAGTGAATATTTATATATTTATGAATAGTTTTAATATTATTTATTAATATATATTAAGAATATCAATATATATATTTACCGATTTGTTAATTTTTTTGAAAATTAAATATTTCAAATTTAAATTATTATATATATGTATATATATATAATTTATTTCTTTTATATTTATTACTTAAGGAAAAAGAGTTTGCCCTATTAAATAATTTAAATAAAAAAGATATTAAATATTAACATAAAGAGTTATTAGGCAAATATAATAATTTATAAATAAAATTTTAATATATTAAACTTTTTTAGATCACAAAAATATTAATAATTTTAATTTTTTAATTATAAAAAAGAATAAAAATCAAATTAAACTATAAATAATAATTTTTTTTTTTTTTTATTTTATATATATATTTATTATTTCTTTATCTGTAAAAATAAAATTCATTTAAAGAAACATTTACCATTAATTTATTCAATAAATTATTATTCATTAATAATTTATTATTTAAAGATATATTATTTTAACTAATGATGGAGAATTTTTGAATTAAATATTTATTAAGATTATAAATTTATTAAATTTCAAATAAAATAATTAACATAATTTTTCAATTATGTTATATTTTATCATTAAATTGAATAATTAAAATTTTAAAAAAAAAAAATTATATTTTTTATTTTTAATAAATCAAATATTATAAATCATAATTTTTAGATTTTTTTAATATAGTGTATAAAATATTCATAATATTTTTTTTAGGAAAAGATAATTTATTTTTAATAAAACAAATAGAAAAATATTATTATTGTGTTTTATCAATAATTCTAAAATCATATAATTATTAAAAGTTTTTTTTTTTTTTTTTTTTTTTTTTTTTTTTTTTTTTTTATTTTTTTTTATTTTTATTTATTTATTTATTTATTATTATCGATTATCATTTTCATTTTATATAAATTTAAAAATGAGACTAATTAATATTATTGGTTTAATCAGTTTTATTAAATTAGCCTATGCTGAATGTGGTACAGCCAATGCCCAATGTGGAGGGTAAATATAAAAATTTCAATAAAAAAATTAAGAAAAAATAATCAGAAATATAAAAATATAACATATAATTAATATCTTATCTTTACTTTTTATACTTTTTATTATTATAATTATCAAGTTTAAATTTTACTGGAGATGATTGTTGTATATCTGGATATACCTGTAAATATATAAATGAATCATATTCTCAATGTATTGAAGATGGTAATACTCTTAATAGTACATCATCCAATGAAACTACTAAAAAAACATCTACTAAAAAAACTACTTCTAAAAAGTCAACTACTAAAAAGTCAACTACTAAAAAATCAACTACTAAAAAGTCAACTACTAAAAAATCAACTACTAAAAAAACAACTAAAACAACTACTTCTAATACAAAAACTACTAAAACTAAATCATATTCTCCATTATCTTCTCAACCATATTGTTTATCAAATCATTATTTGTCTCCATCATCTTCTCTATCAATTTCAACTTCCTCTTCTGATTCATCTTCCTCTTCTGAATCACCTTCCTCTTCTCAATCAACATCATCTTCTAAGCCATCATCTTCATCTTCTTTAACTACTGATGTTGTCTTCCCAACGGCTAAAAAAACTATCATATTCAATGAACCTTATGTCATTAAGGCTGGTGAAGTCTTTGATGGTCTTGCCGTTAATGGAGTTTGGACAAGTTATGGAAGAGGGGTTACCGGTCATGGAGATTGTAAGAATGTTGAAGGTGGTAGTAAGGATGCAGTTTTCAGATTAGAATCTGGTGCCACTCTTAAAAATGTCATTATTGGTGCTGATTCTATTGAGCATGTTCACTGTATTGGAGATGGATGTACTGTAGAAAATGTTTGGTGGGATGATGTCTGTGAAGATGCCTTAACTTTAAAGGGCTCCACTAATAAAAATGCTAAATTTTATTTAATTGGAGGAGGTGCTCGTGATGGTTCCGATAAGATTGTTCAACATAACTCAGCAGGTACTGTTTATATTAAAGGATTCTATTGTAGTAATTCTGGTAAATTATACAGAGCTTGTGGAAATTGTAAAAGTGGTTATCAAGATATTAGACATGTAATTATTGAAGATGTTACTACCCTCAATGTTGGTGTTTTAGCTGGTATTAATACTAATTACGGTGATACGGCAACATTTATTAATGTAAATGCCAATGGTGGAAATGTTTGTAATACTTATACTGGTAACAATAATGGTAAAGAACCACCAAAGACAGGATCTCAATGTAAAAACCAGAGTAATTGTGTCTGTAAATAAATTAAAATTTTATATTAAATAATTGGAAAGAAGAAACAAACTCAAAAAAAAAAAAAAAAAAAAAATTATTTATTTATTTATTTATTATTTATAAATTAATATAAATTGTCTATTTTTTATATTATTAATTATTTATTATTTATTATTTATTATTCGATATTTGTTATTTACTCTTGATTGTTGATTTATTTATTGATTTATTTATTGATTTATTTATTGATTATGTTTTTATTATAATTGATAACATAAATAAAACACATTTAACAAGACTTTTAAATTATTTATTTATATTATTTTAATTTATTTAATTTTATTCATTTATTATACGTAATCTATTTATCTTTATAATTTTATTTTTTATTTATATATTTACTTATTTATCTACTATTTTAATTTAATTATTTACTAATATAAATTATATATATATATTTATTTAAAATTATTATATTGATAATATTGTCTATTTTTTTTTTTTTTTTTTTTTTTTTTTTTTATTTTTTTTATATAAATAATTTAATTATATTTAATTATTAATTTTTAATTTATGTATATATATATATATATATACAAATATATACAAAATTTTAATATAAATAATTAGATATAGTTATATATATATATATAATAATAATAATGTAATTTTTATTACATTTTTATAATTAATTTTTATTGAAGTAAAGTCATGTTATTATTTTGTTTCTCAATTTCTACGTCAAATATACTTTCATCAAAAGCTAAAGCAGAAACTTCTTCGTCAAAAGTTAAAGTTTCACGATTGACTTCATTATCAAAATATGAATTTGAAAGATAATCGTCATCACCATCTACTATTTCAGTTGGATATTCATAAGAAATAGTGGATGCTTCGGTTGGATATTCACTAATAGTTGAGGTTTCAGTTGGAAATTCTTCATTTTCACAAAGCTCATTTATTTTTTGATTCCAAAAATATCCAAATTGTTCTGGATATTCGACATCTTCAGCAACATAATAAATATCATTAGATTTTGGTTTCCCTTTCTCAGTCCATCCCATGGTTTTTAAGATATCAACAATGCCATTACCAATTAAACCGTGTCTATTAATTTTACCGAAATGTTCAAGCATAAATTCATTTGATAAATCAGTATCATATCCTGAATAATACATGATAAAGTCTTCACCAAAATAATCATTTATCTTATCTCCAATATATGTTTCAATATTTGAAAATATATCTTTTTCTAATGCTTCTACTTCAATCTGAATCTTTTCTTTAAACTTTTTACTTTCTTCATTGAATTGGATGCATTTTTCAGAAGTACTATCGTGACAGATTTCTTTTATTAATTCTTTATTATTATATTTTTCAAATTCTTCCTTATATAATTTTTCTAATTTATCTAATTCAACTTTAGTTATATTTTTTTTAAATTCTAAATATTGGTTTATTTTTTCATCATCCATGCTGGGATGACAAATACTACTACTTGAACTATATCCCTTATCAAAAGTTTGAAGTGGAATGATGGTACCATTATTAGTTAAAAAACCTAAAGTATCCTTTTCAAAGTAATATTTGGATGGAATTTCTGATATTATCTGTTGAGTTTGAGGATTTAAATTCTCATAGCAATCTAATTTTTTTTTATCATCAAATAAATCAGAAGTGTCATGGATACAATTAAAATCATTATGTAAATGTCCTATATCTTTAAAAAGTTTCTGTTTAGTACGAGTACTAACAAAATTTTTTTCATAAACTGTTAATGGTGTAAATCCAACAAAATTATTAGCTATAAATACATCTAATTCTTCACATGTTTTCGCTTTATTTAATAATTCAAGATCCATTCTATAAAGTGGGGTTGGGAAAAGAATAACATCGTTAATATTAGTATTTTCATCCATAAGATCAGAAGAGCCAATATTAAAAATATTATTTCCATCATTTAAATAATCAGGAGATTCAAGATTCATGAATCCAAAACCATGAATAATTTCATGAATAATTGTACGAATAGTATCTTTCATACCTACCCTTATTTCAGGATTATTTTTAAAGTTATTAAATACTAAGGTAAAGTCTCTTTTTTTAAAATTATATTCAGTATTTAAATTTAATTGTTTAACTAATGCTTGAGGATAAAGGTATGGAGGTTCATTCGTATCATTAGATGTTCTTAACGCAACAAAATTACTATCAATATTATATGCAATGAATTCATCTTTATCAGATTTGACATATGCGTCAAAATTAATTGGATTATATATTTCTATTTTTTTTTATATATGAAAATACAAAAATTAATAATTAAAGAATAAGTACTTTATTTTAAAATAATAATAATAATAATAATTTATTATATTAGTATTATTATTATCACTATTATTATTATTATTATTATTATTATCACTATTATTATTATCACTATTATTATTATTATTATTATTATCACTATTATTATTATCACTATTATTATTATTATTATTATTATTATTATTATTATTATTATTATTAATTATTATTATTATTATTATTATTATTATTATTATTATTATTATCACTATTATTATTATTATTATTATTATTATTATTATTAAAATAGTAATGAAAAAAAAAAAATTAAAATAAATAATAAGCTTACCAAAAGTACTTGATATAATATCAAGAGCATCGTTTAAATTGTTTTTTATTTCATAACACATATTATCGAAATCTTCTAAGCAATAAAAGTTATATCTAAAATTTTTATATTTTATTCTTTTTTTGAATTCAACTTCATTACCAAATGCTAATTGGTCAAAACTATTAGATTTATTTTTGCATTTAATAATACCCGAT
The DNA here is from genome assembly GCA_016946835.1 of Neocallimastix lanati (nom. inval.). NCBI lineage: Eukaryota > Fungi > Neocallimastigomycota > Neocallimastigomycetes > Neocallimastigales > Neocallimastigaceae > Neocallimastix > Neocallimastix lanati (nom. inval.). The sequence continues at coordinate 1,700,067 of JACVTC010000010.1, read as the reverse complement.
TTTGCAACATTAGTGAATATGGCTAGAAAAAATAAAATACTTGAAAATCTCATTGTTTCTTTTTTATTTACTTTTTTTTTTTTTTTTTAGTATTTAGTATATATATTTACTTATTTATTTACTTATTTATTTATTTATTTATTTATTTATTTATTTATTTATTTATTTATTTATTTATTTATTTATTTATTTATTTATTTATTTATTTATTTTATATTCAATATTTTAATATTGCTATTTAATATTTGTTATTTAATTTTTTTTTTTATTTTAATCATAATTAGTGACCATTGCCCTAACTATTTATATAATTTTTTTTTTTTTTTTTTAAATAAAATAAAATTTTTTATTTTTAAATTAAATTTATATTAATTAATTAATAAATAATAATAATAAAAAAATATAAAAAAAAAAATTAAAAAAAAAAAAAAAATAGTATATATAAAACAATGAAATAATAAATTAAATTTATATATAAATAATCAACTAATTTATATAAAATATAATATAGAAAAAATAAAAATTAAAAGTATGATCCTAAATTATGAATAATTGTTATCCTTAAAAAATTATAAAATTTCCATTAACTATTTTTATTTTTATTTATATATATTATTAATAATTATTTTTTCTTTGAATCATTATTTTCTTTTTTTTTTTATTAACTTTACATTTAAATAACAAAAGAAAAGAATAATAATTATGAATATAAAAAAAAAAAATAATAATAGTTTAACCATTCAATAATATCAATAAAAGAAATTTTGACAATTTTTTTTTTTTTGACAATTTTAACTTTTTTTTTTTTTTAAAAAAAATTAAAATTATTAAATTTTCATTTAATATTTATTAAAATTTAAATTTAAATTAAAAAAAAAAAAATTTTATTAAATTTTCATTTAATATTTATTTAATTATTCCTATTTTCTCATAAATTTTTAAAATATTGTTCAGAACATAAATCATTTTAGAATTATTATTATTTATAGGAAGTCTTTTATTTTTTTTTTATTTAGAACTATTTTATGAGAAAATTTAGTATTTTGAAGTGTACAATTTAATTAATATTCTAATAAACAATTTTATTTTATTAACAATTTTTAATTATAATTTTACATATTAAATAGTATATTACAAATAAATAGAATATATAACATAATATTATAATATTATTATATAGTATGCATAGTTTATGATACAAATAATTTAGTTATAAAAAAGTTTTTTTATTTTCTTAAATCCTCTTTTATATAATTAATATTAAAACATGTTATTATAGAAGACTTATTAAATATATTTTATATATATAAATAATTTAATATTGTTAAATAATAATTAATGTATTATTAAAAAAAAATATTTCAAATAGAGTTTATTGAAGAATTTTTCAAATATTTTTTAATATAAATTAAAGTTAAATAAATATTATTATTAATTTTAATTATTATAAATTTTATTGACATCAATTTAAAAAAAAAAATAAAATAAATAAATAATTAAATAATTAAATAATTAAATAAATAAAAAAAAAAGAGAATTGTAATCAACATACCGCATATTTATTATTCCATTATAATTTCATATTATTCCACTTTGATCAGCAAATTCCATTTATATAAATATAAGTTAAATTATTTTTTTTTTTTAAGTTTGTGTAACTTTTTAATTACACAAAAAAGTTTTATTAAAAATTATCCAATGAATAAATGAAATTTAATATAATAAATTTTTATAATAGTAAAATTGAACGCCACAAATGAAAAACAGCTTTTCTTAATATTTTTATTTTTATTATTATTTTTTTTTTTTTCATTTTTATTGAATATTGTTAAAAAGGAATATGTTACATTTCGAACCGTTACATCTTAAACGTGTCTTAAATATTTAATTCGTAATTGAACGCCCACAATTTTATTTTTTTTTTTTAAATAATTGTAAATAAAACTAGAAATAAAATATAAATAGATTATTTTTTTTTTTATTTCAACCATAAAAAAAATTTTTCCAAAAAGCATTTTATTTATAATTTTTTAATTCAAAAAAAAAAAAAAAAAAAAAAAAAATTAAATCAAAATAAATAAAATAAATAATAAAATTTTAAATTAAATGAATAAATAAATAAATAATAAAAAATTAAATATATTTTATTTTTAACCATTAAAAAATGGAAAAAAAAAAAAAAACCAAAAATTGAAAAAAAAGTAAAATAAGGTTAAAGAACAAATTATTATAAATAATAATCATAAATATAAATATTATTAAATATTATTTTATTATTTATTATATATTTTATTTATTTATTTATTTATTTATTTATTTATTTATTTATTTATTTATTTATTTATTTATTTAATATAATTTAAAACACTTTTACGTAAAGGGTTTCCTTAAGTACACCATATTTCAATTATAGTCACGTTCCGAAATGCAACACAACAATTAAAAAAGGTTAAATCATTTACAGTAAAATTGTAACTGATTTAATCTTTTAGCAATTTATCATTTATTATATTTTGTTAGCTTATAAATATTGATATATAAAATAATTATTACTGTAAATTAAATAATTATAAATATCTTAATATTGATATAAAATGAAATATTCAAACATAAATTAATGTCATAAATCAAATATAAATCTAATAATTTTATAATGTTCTTAATAAATGGCTTGATTTCTAAATATTAATTATCTAGTAATTAATAAAATAAGAAATAATAAAATTTTATAGCATAAATCAATGTTTTAATTATATTCTTTTTATTGGGGATCGTGTATTTCGCAATGTGGCTTATAATTATATTAAAATAAATCCATACATTTTTAAAGTACTCTTTACAATCATGATGATTGTTTCAAAAGAAATAATAATATATTTTTTAATTAAATATTATTAAATAATTATTTCAAAAGAAATAATAATATGTTCTATTAAAAAAGAATTATAAAAAATTATTTTTACAATTGAATATTATTAAATTATATATAAAAAATGAATATTTATTATTATTTAATTATTATTTATTAATTTTTAAAAAAACTATCCACATACAAAAATACGTCACATTGTGAAATGCACGATTGAGAAATGCACTAGATTCTTTTTATTTTATATTTATATTTTTATAGTCATTAAATATTTTCTTAAATAATATTCCCACTGCTCCCAGTAGGGGGGGCTGAATTTAAGGGCAATATTATAGAGAAATAAAAAAAAATAATAATTATTGTTAATATTTATAATAATTAAACATAAAAATTCATTAAATATAAATATAATATAAATAATTAAATATATATATTTATTTAATATATATATATATATATAATTAAATATAAATAGTTTATTTTAATCACAAAAACTGTAGTTAATCATAATCAAATTTAATATTTTCTTTAATAATAATTATTAATATTATTATAACTAAACATAAAAACTCATAAATAATAGTAATAATAGTTATTAAATATAGAAATAAATATAAATTAATTAAAATTAAAATATAAAAATTTTTATACTTAATATATTAAAAAAACAAGCTTATCTCGTAAATACTTTATATTTATCAGTTACACTACTAAAAAGAAATAATATAATATATAAATCAATTAAAAAATAAGATTTAGATAATTAATCTTCATTTAAAATATATAATAATTAAAAAATATATATTATTAAAATTAATCATTAAAATATTTAATTATAAACTTTTATTAAAAAAAAATGAAGAAAAATCATGAAATTGAAATAAGTAAAACTAATAAAGGAAAAGAACAAATTATTTTAAACAGAAAATATAAGTTTAATCTTTCATCCAAAAGGAAAGACAGTTCAAAAATATATATATATAAATATATATAAAGGTACGGTCCATCTTTCATTATTTTAAATAATGAGAATCAAATCTTAGAATATGATGACTCACATAATCATCTTGAAAAAAATTTTGAAGCTGCTAAATGAATTGTATAAAATTAAACTAAAATGAAATTTCAAATAGTTCAATTCCTTTTAATTTAAATATAAAATGTATATGATGAAATTTCTCAAGGTATAGGTCTTATATGTCCTGAATGTAATTCAATTAAATCCCAAGTAACAAGAAGTAGAAAAAAACAGCAGCATTATAAATTCAAAAAAAAAAATGAATTATGTACTAATAAGTTGAAAAAATAAAGGATTTATATATTTACTATCAAAATATTTGTAAAAATAATATTAAAATAATATTGATTATTAATTAAATATTATAAAAAAAAGTATTAAAAAACATATTTTGAATTTTTATATAGTTATTCATTTATTCATTTGTATCATTACTCCACTTAGCAATTTTCAACCTGGTGAAATGAAATTCATCCAATATCAATGTCCATATTTTATCTTATATTGATTATTACTCATTAAAAAAGTAGCAATATCATGTGACACCATACTAATTATTTTAATGTGTATAAATTATTATAATAAGGTAAAAATATAATTATTAAAGATATGTTCTTAACTCATATTGTTAAGAACTAAGGAATTCATGATTTACAGTTATATCAACTTTATTTATAATTTTTTATGATAAAAAATTACTAGCATTTTAATTATTCTAAATTAAATGTTTTTTATACTATTGTATTGTGATTTGTATATTAATTATATTACAATACGTTCCAATACATTTGAAACTTAATTTTATATATTCTACCATTCTCCCTATCGAACCATGTTCTATCCTAGTTGTTAGTCCTTAGGTTAGCATACATAATTCTTCTGGTTTGATCCCGTCCTATGACCATTTTCCAAGGTTTCCCTCACAAGAGGTTTTTATGGAATATGAGATATGTACATCCCCTTATATATATTATTATTAAAAAGAAAAAAAAAATATATATATATATATATATATACCGAGGATTATTGCATTTCGGAACGTGGCTTTATTTTAAAAGTGAGGTTCTTAAATAAATTGTTCATGTAAAAGTGGCATAAATTATATTAAATAAATAATAAAATATATAATTTGAAAGATATATTTTAATATTTTTTGCTAAAATAATAATATATTTAATTTTAAAGATATATTATAGTATTTTTTGTTATAATAATAATAACATAATAATAATATATTTAATTTTAAAGATATATTATAGTATTTTTTGTTATAATAATAATAACATAATAATAATATATTTAATTTTAAAGATATATTATAAAAATTTTTGTTGAAATTATAAAATATTTAATAATACTTAATTTTAAAAATATAAATTATTTTTTTTTATATATAATAATTTGTTCTTTTCCTCTATTTGTTTCACTTTTTTTTAATTTTTGGTTTTTTTTTTTTTTCTTTTTTTGATGGTTAAAAATAAAATATATTTTAATTTATTATAATTTATTATTTATTTATTTATTTATTTATTTATTTATTTATTTATTTATTTATTTATTTATTTATTTATTTATTTATTTATTTATTTATTTATTTATTTATTTTAAAATTTTATAATTTACTTTATTTATTGTTTATTTATTTAATTCTTTTTTTTTTTTTTTTTTTAATTTGATAATTATAATTAAATTTTATTAAAAAAATTTTTGATGTTTAATACTACTGCCCCTGAGGAGGGAGGGTGAAACCAAGGGCAGTACAACACAAGAAATAAATAAATAAAAAAAATAAAAATAATAATAAAAAAAAAAAAAATAACATTCCCCTTAAATTTAGTCATTCTAAAATGAATAAATTGGTTTATTGATGAGTATGCTTATAAAAAATTCACCTATTTTACAATATTAACTTGAAATTATTAAACTATTAATTATTAATATTTGGTATTAACTTTTAATTCTTACATATATAAAATAATTTTTACATTATATTTTATGTTTTTTATTTTATGTTATCCATTCCCCTAAAAAATACAAATTTCTAAAAAGTTTTTATATATTTGAATTTTCTAATCATAAAAAAATTAATGATAGAGCTCAATAATTATAATTTCTTGAATATTTTACAATCAATAAGTATAGTTAGTTGACAGATAAACATCATCTATTTGTATACAACTCGTAGTTGTATTGATTATTTTATTATTCCTTTCATTACAAAGGTTCATATTATGATTATATTAAATCATTTATTGCCTAAATTCATTTCATGCTAGGTTTAATAATACTATTATTGCTAGAATGAACCCATTTTATATTAGGAATTACTGTTCTATTAAATTTCCCGTATATTTGGGATATTTAACAATTTCAACTATTTCAACTTCCAATTAATCATATTTTTTATTTAGTATTTAAGTAACAATAAAAAATATTTATTATATCAATTAGAAAGTATAAAAGTTATCTTTCAATAAAACTATTAATTAATATATTTTATAATTTATTAGTATTTTTCTTTTTTTTTCATTTTCTCCATTGTTTAATTATTATAACATATAATTATTTAATTTAAAAGTTCATTTAAATAGTAAAATTTATTTTTAAAATAATAATATGAAAAAAAATAAATAATAGAATATAAATATAATTAAAATACAGATTGAATAAAATAAAATAAAATAAATAGTAAAGTAATATAAAAAAGTAAAATATTAATAAAAATAAAATAAAATATAATGTAATATAATATAATATAAATATATTTGTAATAAACGAAATAATATATTATATATAATAACAATTAAAAAAAACATATATATATATATTTTTTTAAAAATTTTTTTTTATTAATTAAAATATTTTAGATTTCATTTTAAAAAAGATATTTATAAAAATATAGTAGTTTTTATATATATATACATATATATAAATAAAAAGATACTACTATACTTATTCACATATCAATTAATTATTTATTTTAATTTTTCAAAAAAAATGGTATGTTATTGCTACATCTTCTTTATCAACATTATATTTTGTTAAAACTATATAAAATCTTATAATCAAATATATTTGTTTGCCCTTACAGTATTTATCCTGGTTGGTTAGTACTCTGGATTAACGTACATAAGATTTCTGAATCGACCCGAGACTACCGCCTAAATTTATATGGGGGATTTTTTATCCTTCCAGGGTGTTTTTCCCTATAAATGAAGTTGGCGTTCGTTTGTCATGGTAAGTATTCCTTATGCTAGACTAAATAATTACTAGTGCAAAGAGCACTTGATCTTTGAGTGGATTAGTGATAAAACTCAATATATTTTTTAATAGCTTTATAATCAAGTAATAATTCATTTATATTTATAATAATTTTTAAAAAAAATTATAATTACTTACTATATCCTTTAATATTTGTTTGAAACATTTACATATATATATTATGATTTATTAATTATGATAATTAATTTTAAAAAAAAAAAAAAAAAAAAGGAATCAAATAATATTTAAATTTAAAGGTTAGAATAATTTTTTTAAATTAAGATTTGAAATTAAATTAATTTTATTTTCTTGTTTTAAAATAATTTTCGAAAATTATTTATATTAAATCTTGTTTTATAATAATTTTTAATATATTATATTATATTTGATACTTTATAAATAATATAATTTATACGATTAATTTATTTAAATATAAATTAATTATATAATAAAATATAATGTAATTTTATATAATTAATTTATTAAAGTATAGATATAAATTAATTATATAATGAAATATAATATAATATAATATATAATATATATAATTAATTTCAAAAAATCAATTCAATTAATTTGTTTTAGACATGGTTCATCCATTAATAAACTTTTAATTTTTAAAACTTTTTCAGCATTAAATAGATATATTTGTATTTTATTTCCTTTATTAAAATGAACCTATATAATTATATTATAATAATTATTGTTAAAAAGAAAAAATAAATATTACTTTTTTTATTCCTATATAAAATTTATAAATTTATTATTATATATATAAAGTAAACATATGTTATATTTAATTAATCTATTTATTGAAATTACATACCTTTTGTCTAATATCTGAAAATTTAATAATAATGCCTAATCTTAAATAACAATAAATATTTATTATACAGATATCATAAATATGATAAATTAAAAAAATAATTAATTTTATTATATGAAATATCTTCTCTCTTTTTTTTTTTTTTTTTTTTTTTTTTGATAATAAATAATAAAAAAATAAATGATTGAATATTTTATTATTTTATTTATTCAATTATTCTATTTTACTTTATTCTATTATTTTATTATTATTTATAAAAAAACAAAAAAATCTGTTTTTTATATTTATTTTCTTTATTATAAAATTATTATAATTATAATAATTATTATATATATTGTACTAGCTTAAGGACATTATTATTATTATATTCGATTTTACTTTATTTACTTTATTGATGTCCTTATAAAAGAGAAATGTTTTTTAAACATTTTCAAATTATAATTTATGTATCAGCCAATAAAATTCATCATATATAAATTATGTCCAATAATTAATTTTTTAATTTTTCTTTAGGAAACACATATGCTTTATTTCTTATATATATATAAATAATTAAATTGCCTCACTTTTTTTTTTTTTTTTTTTTTCTTTTTTTTTTTTTTTTAAAAAAAATATCAAAAATAATATTATAACAATTATAACAATATAAAATAAAATAAATATTTTATAATTTTATTTTATTATAATATAAAAAAATTAATTTTTTTTTATAAATATTAAAGTTTTAAAGTAGACAATGGATCCTAGTATAACTCTTTCAGATAATACTGAAAGTCTTATAAAGGACGAAAATAATGATAAAAATAAAAGTATTTCTAATGAAAATAATGATGAGAACTTCGAAAAAACAAGTCAAAATATTCAAAATTTGTCAGATAATGATGATACTGAAGTGATCAATCTTCCTGAAAACAAATTAACCGAGAATAATACTGAGATGGAGACTGATATTACCGAAGAAACAATTCAAAAATCTAGTGAAGAAAACGCCAATGAAAATAATAATAATACTAATAATAGAACTGATTTACAAAATACTACAGTAAGCTTCATTATTTCGTGTTCAAAGAAATCATCATTTAATGATAATATTAATGTATTATTCAAAATTAATAAAGATAATAATATAGATGTTCTAAACTTTGAAATAATTGATGCAACTAAATTTTTATCTCAAAACTACAACAGTAAAAATAGTCAACATAAAAAGAATATTTTCATCTATAAAGCCAATTTAAATTTGACCAATAATACTGAAAAATTCAAAATAATAATTCAAAATAATAAAGATAAACTTATTTCAAATTCAACCTTTGAAATTGAAAAATATCAATATCTCTTTATTTTTAATCAATCTTTTGATTTTTATAATAAATCAAATCAAATTATAAAAAATTTTAAAAAGATAAAAAATTATTTTAATAATAAACCAAATATTATTTTTGATATTATCAATAGAGATTATATTATTCCCGATGAAGTCAAATTCAATATTTATAAAAATTACTTAATAAATAATGATATGACTACTCTAATGGAATTTCTATTAGAAAAAAGTAAAGATTGTATAATCAATACTGATAAAATAGATATTAATATTATTTTAAATTATATTTCTACATTAATTGATAAAGAATATGGTATTAGTAATTTAAATAATTTTTTGGAACCTATTATCATAAATTTATTTGAAAAAGAAGATATTTATTTTAATGAAATGAAGAATAATGATTATTATTCCGAATTGATGAAAATATTGAAAAATTGTGAAATAACTGATTTCAATGATATTTCATTAACAGGATATTATCTTCTTCTTTTGATTGGCGATCAAAAATGTAACAATGAAAATGAATTTAGTGAAACTTTTAACAAAATTCCTTTAAAGCAAAATGCCATTGAATTTATTTTGAAGCATAAAAAAATATTTCAAAATCTTCATTTATTAAACTTACAAACTCTCTTTGAAAATGCTGATAAAACTAAAACTTCATTTAATGATGTATTATCTCATGCTTCAACTTATAATGATTATATTGAATTCTTTTGTCTTAATGAGGATTATATTTTAAGTCAAAATCCAAATATTAAATTCAAGAATGGACCAGAGTTAGATGAAACAACTGATATTTCTCTATTTATTAAATTTTTAGAAATATTATCTAAAATGACATTGAGTAAAAATGATTTAAAAGCGATAAAAGATATTTTTATTAGTTATATCGATATTTTGAGAGGAAAAGATTACAATAAATTACTGACTTTAAGAGAGGTATTTAAAAATTTATCAAATTTTCCTATTAGTGAAGAAATTATAAAAAAAATAAATTATACTATTCATTCTACAGGGAAATTGTTTATTAAGGATGGCAAATTAAATAATTTAGAAATCATTAGCTTTATTCAAGAGGATGCTAAATATTATTGGAAAGATTATGAAAAAAAACCAGACTATGCATCCTTAATTGGATACATCGATTTAGAAAATATTGATGATGAATTTTGTTCAAAATTCATTGGTGATATTAACAATAATTATAATTATGAAAAATTATTCAAGAAACAGTACAAAAATTTTCTTGATGAATTAATTAATAAAGCTGAAAGTATGAAACATTTAAAATCTTTATTTAAAATATTTAATATTGAAAATGAAAAAACAAAAGTAAATGATCAAATTATTAAAAATATATTAGATCTTTTCAATAATAAAAATCTTGAAAAAAATATTCCATTTGATGAAGTAAAATTAGTTATTTATCAATTATTTATGTTAGTCTCTAAGAGTACCAATACTGCTCAGTATTTAAAAAGTTTAATAAATGCAATAAAAAAAAATTTCTCAGAGGAAGAAATCAATGATATGTTTATTTATATTTGTAATATTAAAGATAATAAATTAAGTAGACTAATTATTGGAAAATTAATTGAAAATTTTAATATAGATGTTTCTAATGATTATATTGTAAATATTTTGGATACTTTAGAAGATATAAATATAAAAATGAAATTCATTGGAAATTTAAAGAATAGAGTAATAAAAGAAGAAGATATTTTTAATATAAAATATTCCGAAAACATGAAATTACTCATTGAATTAATTGAAAGAGGCTATTTTAAAATTAATGATAAAAAATTTAAAAATATCCCATATATAAAGAAAACAAATACTATTATTATGAATAATAGAAAAAAATTGGAAGAATTTCAGATTTCAATGGATCAAATGAAAATAATGAATCATTTACTCCATGAAACGAATGATACTTACAGAAATAATTTAAAAAAAAGATTTACAATACTAACTTTAGGGGACTCGACCAAAACTTATATAATTGAATCTTTATATAACAAAATTGAAAAGAAAATCAAGGAATGCATGAATATCTTTGGAAAGATTGACAATATAATTTCTATATTCCAATACTACTATCCAAATGAAAAGAAAATGATCATTGATATATATGAAAGAATAAGAGAGGACATTATGAAAAAACCTATTAAGGATTTTCCACGTCATGATCAACTTTATGATTTTGACAAACTCTGCAAGGAAATCGATGAACTTTCTCAATTAAGAAATTCCAAATTCTTCAGTGAAATTTATAAAAATATTAAAGATAATAGATTTGAAAGTAGCATGGCTAATGAAAGCAACGAACATTTCTTAGTCAAAGAAACAAAGGAAAAATTTGATAAATTGAAAAATCTTTTTGATGAAGAAAATGAAAATAAAATTGATTTAGTGTTTTTGGAAGAAATTTTATCGTCTATTAATAATAATGAAATAAGAAAAGAAATTAATACATTAATCGTTATTTTTGAAATGGATAAAAATAATCTCCCTCAAAGCATTACAAAAATTGAAAATAAATTAAAATTTTTCAAAGAACGAAAAACAAATATTAATAAATTTGAAAAAATATTATTATTCTTAAGAGATTTCAACCTGAAAGAAAAAGATATTCAAATCAAATTATATGAATTAACCGAAATATTAAAAAATAATTTAACCTTTAAGGAAATTATCTTTATTCATGAGGAATTAAATAAATTAGATATAAACGTACTGAAAAAAGACAAATTCAATTCTAATGCACTATCACTAATAATTAAAATGTATGAGAAACCAGAGTTAATCAACTTTATTGATGGAAAAGAGATTAGTGATATTCATCAAATGTGTGAATTTATTGATGATTCAGAAGATTTCTATTTAACTTTAGGTGATATTGGACAACTGGAAACTTGTATGTCTTTTATTCAAGAATTAAGAAAAGAAAGTTCAAAGTGGAAAAGTGAAACAGAATTTTTGGATGCCTTTATTAAAATTACAAAATTGGAATCTAATTATAAGGATATTACAGATAAATTTGAAAATTCTTACAGAAAATTTAATGATATTAAAGTTCTTTACAATAATCACTTAAATCCTAGTGAATTGAATAAAGTCCACATTAAAAGAATCTTTGAATCCAGTGAATTTCATTTGAAATTTGAGAAACAAGATTATCAATGCCGTGCACATTATAGAAATAACAATAGAAATGTTGTAAAAAAGTTTGATGATATATTGGAATTAAGAGAAGTTGCATTATTAAGAAAAAAGGATCAAAAAGAAAAAGAATATTTCCAAATTTGCGATCGCTTTGCAAATATTATTAATAATATTCAAAAAATATTATATTCTCTAAATACTATTTCCTCTCAAGGATATTTTGAAGAAATCGAATATATTATTAATATTCATAAAGGGGAAGCATTTGTTTATAAAGAAAATAGCGATCAAAAGCCGAAAAAATTAAACGAAATTATTGAGGAATTAAAGAATATTCAAATTTTACAAAATAATGAAATTAAATCAATCTATTTCACCAATCCTATTATTCGAATGATATATGGTCGTCAATTTAATTATATCTATAATTATATGAAGGCTATTGATAATAACATTCCATTATCCAATAATTTAAAAAATATATTTAATTATATCACTAATAATAATTGTAAATCAATGCCTACATATATAGATATTAAGGAAAATAGTGAAACTCCATTAAAACAAATGTTAATTGATGTCTGTAACTTTTTAACAAAATTATATGATATTAATTTCATAAAATTAAATCAAATATATGAAAAAGCCCTTTTATTAAATAACATTAATAAAAAAGGAATTTATAGTCATTATTGTAGAAATGAAGATATTGAAAAAAATGCAATTCACTGTTCCTTAAAATTAACTGGAAATTACCCATTGGCTCAAACAGTTTTGTATTGTAATAATGACACCTCAAAAGAAGAGATTACATCCTTTATCTACAGAAGTATAAAATGTGATCAAAATGTTCTTTTCATTCTTATTAAACCAGAAATTCTTAATATTGATAAAAAGGAATTATTAATTAAACTGTTAAATGAACTTTATGCCTCTGAACCCAAAAAAATGAAATCCTGCTTACTTTTCATATATTCTGAAGAAAAAAAGACAAACGAAATTATTACAGAATTCGAAAATTTACCTAATCATAAATATTATGATTTTAATGAAAATAATGAAGAAGATAAAGAAATTTCTCCCCGAAATATGAGAAATAGGAATATCATTGGTAACAACAGAAGTAATGTTAATGAATTTAAAAGAATTTCTGATGTGGAAATATATTCGAGTGAAGTTTCCGGATTAGGTAAATCAAGATTAATAAAGAAGGATTTCAATGAAAAATATCCTGATTATACATATGTGTATTTCCCAGTTGGAGATGAAATCAATAAGAATGATATTATTATGAGATTACTGGAATTAAATCATGGCCAAAAAATAGCTCTTCATTTAGATTTAAAAGATACTAGTAAAATAGAATTTATGAATGAATTTCTTTTCAAATTTTTAATTTTGAAATATTATTATCAAAATGAAAATATGTTTTATTACGGAAATGAAATTAAAATTATGGTTGAAATTCAAAATAGTTTTATTGATTTTAAGATACTTTATCCAATTTTAGATTTTTTTAATGGTCAGAATATCACATTTAATAATATGCCACCATTACATGTTTCCAAAAAAATAAAATCAAAAGTTCAAGTTGTTAGTTTCTACTTGAAGCATTTAAAAGAAATTGATAAGTATGATATTTATATTGATGGTATAAATATAAATATCAGAATGAATGGTATACTGATAAATGAAAGGACAATTAATTTCATTGATTTTGACGAGCCATTACAATATAATGAATGTAGAGAGCTCATTTCTAAATACCTCAATATTAATAATCCAAATTACTATCAAATTAAATCTTATATTAACATTCTATATGAACAATTAGTTCTTTTTTCCAGATCTGATTTCTTGAAAACTTCTATATTAAGTGATTATAATAATGATGAAATATTGCATATTCGACACTTCTTTATTGATTCTTTGACTAAAATTACAAAATATTTTATTACTTCTTCATTTAATAATATTATTAAAGATCAAAATGTAACTTTCAATCAACAAAGAGGAAAATTAGACTGGGAAAAAGCGCATCAAGAAGCATTAACTAATTTAACTAGAAAGGAAACGTTTTCTATTAAAAAAATAAAGCCAAGTCTAATTTTAATTAATGAAGATGGTAATTCACTTTCTATTATTCCAACCTGTGATAAAAAATCAAATGAATATAAACTCCTAAATCAAATTGTTAATACATTAGACCCATTAACGAAGGAATTAATAAATTATAAAAAATTGTCCACAAAAGAATTTTTAAATGAAGTTAATAAAGTACTAAATCTTAATAAAAGTATGGAGTCCTTAGAAGAAATTGTTAAGTCTTATGTTTTTACTGAAGATAATTTTGTAAAATTGATTCTTATTTCATTAAGACTTAGAACTGATATTCCAGTTATTTTAATGGGAGAAACTGGATGTGGAAAGACTTCTTTAATACGAATTATTGCAAAATTTAAGGATATTCCATTACTTACTTTAAATATTCATGCCGGTATTGAAGATGATGATATCATACAATTTATAAAGGAAAATGATTTATACGAAGATATCAATAAAAATGCAAGCAATACAGAAAAAAATGATCTTGTTTGGGTATTTTTAGATGAGATCAATACTTGCAACTCTTTAGGATTAATTAGTGAAATTATGTTGAAACGTTCATGTAAAGGTGAAAAACTTAGAAAAAATGTAAAATTTATTGCTGCTTGTAATCCGTATCGTATTGATACAAGTGAAAAGGAAATTGTTGGTCTCTGTGATGAAAAAAAGAATTTAGTTAGAAAACTGGTCTATCGTGTAAATCCATTGCCATATTCTCTATTAAACTTTGTTTTTGACTTTGGTTCACCAGGAAGAGATGATATTAAGAAATATATCGCAAATATGGTTTCTGAAATGCTTCAACCAATGATAACTAATAACTATATTATAAATAAAGTAAAAGGAATTGCAGAAAGGGCTATATATGATTCTCATGAATATATTAAAAATGCTTATGACATTTCTTCAGTTAGTTTAAGAGAAGTTAGAAGATTTGGAATTTTATTTGAATGGTTTGCTAATAAATTATTAGAGAATCCTTATTTAAAAGAAAAATTAAAATTAACTGAAGAAATAAAGTATATTAATGCTCTTAATTTAAGTATTTACCTCTGTTATTATATTAGAATATTTAATAAAGAAAAAAGAAAAGGTTTCTTGAAAGAAATGAGACATTCTTTTGGGGTATCTTTTAATTTTGAAGAATTCCCCAAAAAAATTCAAAATATTATTGCAAATGCTGTGGAATTAGATAAAGGTATTGCTAAAAATAAAGCTTTATTAGAAAATTTATTTTCCATTTTTGTTTGTTTAAATACCAAAATTCCATTATTTATTATTGGTAAACCGGGATGTAGTAAGTCGTTAAGTGCTCAATTAATCTTCAAATCAATGAATGGTAATACTTCTTCTCATGAATTTTTCAAAACTTTCCCAAAAGTTTATACAAGGTCATATCAAGGATCTGATACCAGTAATTCAAAAGGTATTTTAAATATATTCAAAAAAGCCAGAGACGCTTTAAATGACAATAACAACAACAATAACAGTAATACTAATAATAATGAAATAATTAATGATATTGGAAGTAATAATGATAGAAATAATAATAACAATAATTCTAACGATATTATTTCTGCTATTTACTTTGATGAAATGGGTCTCGCTGAAAATTCAAAAAACAATCCATTAAAAGTACTTCATTCTCAACTAGAATATGATGATAATGAAAAAAAAGTAGCATTTATTGGTATTTCTAATTGGCCATTTGATGCCTCTAAAATGAATCGTGGTATTCATCTTTCTATTCCAGAGCCAGATGAAGAAGATTTAATGGATAATGCATTATCTATAGCAGAATCGTATGATTCAAGGTTAAAACAAAACTATACTTCTGAATTTAAGCATTTATCTAAAGCTTATTTCGAGTACAAAAAATTATTGAAGGATAATCCATTCTCATTTGAAAGTACGAGTGCCACCAATACCAATTTTGAATCCTCTATGAATAATATAAAGGAATTTCATGGAACCCGTGATTTTTATCATTTAATAAAAATTGCTTGTAAACTATTTATGAAACATGGTTTCACTAAAGATACTTATAAAATTGAAAGTATCTTAAATGAAAGTATTGAAAGGAATTTTGGAGGATTAGATCATTCTATAGAAAAATTTAAAGGTATTTTGAAAAGATATTATCCTAGTATGCATGATACAAATGACTATGATGTCATGAAATGTATTGTCAATAATATTCAAGATCCAATGAGTAGATACCTTTTGATTGAAACCAAAAATTCTGTCAGTCAATTTTTAATTATACTTTTCTTAAATAAATTGAATAAAAAATATAATTTTTATTATGGAAGTAGTTTTGAAGAAGATACTACACATGGTTACTATAGTGCTAAAGTTTTAAATAAAGTTCAGGTTACTATGAACGAGGATGGGGTAATGATTTTAAAAAATTTAACAAGTATGTATCCATCTTTATATGATTTATTTAATCAAAATTTCAGAAGAATGTCAGGAAGTAATTATGCAAGAATTGCTTTAGGGGATTCCAATACTCAAAATTATAAGGTCCATGATAATTTCAGATGTATTGTTCTTTTAGATAGAAATGAAATTAATAAACAAGATCCTCCATTCATTAATAGATTTGAAAAGCATATTATCACTTTTGATGTTTTACTTAGTGATAAACAAAAAAATTTATCAAATCAAATTTATAATAGTATCAATAACCTAATCATGGAAGAAAATAATGAAAATTCCGAATTAAAATTAGATTTAAAAGCTGAAATAATTAATTGTGACATCGAAGAAATTCAAGGTATGATGTATCAAATATTATTGAATAAAGCTAATGATGAAGAAAATATGAATAATAAGGACATTAACATTGGTAACAATGATAAGGAAAGCCAAAGTTATGAAAATGAAAATGATGAAAATGGTAATGATGACGAAGATAATAGAAAGGAGAAGAATTCATTAATTTTAACATTTGATGATGACTTAATTGACAATTCTACAATTAAAAAGGAGATTTATAAAAAAATTGTTCCAACATTCCCACAAGATCTCATATTCTATTCTAAAAATTCAAATTATGGTATAAAACATGAAAAGGAATTTCAATCAATATTAGATATCTATTTTCAGGAAGAACATCAGCATAGAAATTTAGAGTCCTATTTGAAATCAATCAAAACTAATAAACATATTATTTATACCTTTTCAAATATCTTTTATGAAATTGGAACTATCAATAATATACATTATGGAACATTTAGAAAAGAAACTACTCTGAATGTTTTAGTTAGCAAATATAATTCAGAACGTTATATCGATGATATCATAAGTGACTACTTTAATAACGATAATCATAATTTATGTATTTTCCATTTCAAACTTGAAGATTGCATTCATTTAAATGATATTAATTATTTAATAGAAAATTATGAAAATCTTTTATTTGAAAATGAAAATAATAATCTTCATAAACGGTCAAAACCAATTCTCTTTATTATACATTTAAAAAGAAACAGTATTCAAGGAAAAAAGAATATAAATATTAATAATTATTTACTCTCCCATTTAACTGAATGGAAGCAATTTTTTGTTGATAACTTAAATGGAAAAGATATTAATTTAAAAGAAATATTACATGCTACCAACGATGAATTATTTGAAAATAAAAATATATTTAATTTAGATGAAGAATTCAATGATAATTTATATCATGCTTTTTCATGTATTAAATATAACTTTAAAGTTAATCTTAGTGATTTTGATTATGATACCTATATTGAAAAAGCTTGTAGATATATTATTAATAATAGAAAATTAAAGAAAGAAATTCAATCTTTAGTTTTAAAGAAAATCAAAATGGTAAAGGAAAATATCATCCATAAGATATTTTATCACTATAATTTTGAAGAAAATGATGTTGATTTTGTTTCTATCATTGTAAAATATATCAAATCTCTATATAATGATGCTTTAATTAGTACCATTATTCAATTTGAACAAAAACAGATAATATCTGCAAAGATGTTAAGTGATTTGAAAGATGATGAATTCACAGAGAAAATTTACCAATCTGAGATTGAAAACTTCGATACAAATTTGAGAAAAAATTCTGCTTTATCTAGAGAAAGAATTGATTTATATTTAGGTATATCTTTTCCTTGTATTATTCAATCTTATATAGAGATCCATAAATATATCAAAAATAAGTTAATTGATGATTATTTCACTAATGAAAATCATAATTACTTAAAGGATAAAAATATTTATGATGAAGAAAAAGAAAACCTTGAAAAAAATATTATTAATGAATTTAGAAAATATAAATTTTCCAAAATTTTCCAATTTACAAATAATGATGATGATAATTATTTAAATGATCACGATCATAATCTTGATCAAAATAAATTAGTTCAGATATTATTTAAGGATTATATAATATATTATTTATCTAATTCAGATACACTATTTAGTAACAAAAATATCATTAATTTCTTTATTGTTTTGTATGAATTATTTTTATCAGAAGACACTGACGATAATAAAATTTTCTATAACGATATAACTTTTAAAGATTTAATAAAGTTTATTCTCTTTATTGAATCTTATAGTAGCTATATATATTCTATTTGTCGGTTAATATGTTCTTTAGATATATACATCTATAATTTTATTGATACATATATATCAAAACTTTCTAATAATATATTTAAATCAAAGAAAAAATCAATTCCCAAAATTAATGCCTTATTCATTAATATCTATGAAAGTCTAGTTTACTGTATTCTTAATATATATAATAATGAAAATGAGATTACAAATGAGCATTTCATATTACTAATGGAAGAATTAAAAATATTTTCTGATTCTTTAATAAAAGTTAATGAAGATTTAAGAATAAAATTGAAACAAATATATTATTTACAGGATTTTCTTAATGTAAAAGAAGCCTTTATAAAAGAAGGAATATCATTTAAAGAAAATTATAAAGAATACTTGAAATATTTAAGTGATGAAAATGAAATGTATTTATTATCAGAAGATTTTGACCAAAATGAAAATAGTGAATTTAATTTTGATTCTGAAGATACTATAGAACCAATTGATAAGGAATTTGATTTTTTGAAAGAATATTTAAGTTCTTCTAAATATTCAAACTTAGTTATTAAAATATTAAATAATAAAATGAAAATATCGAATAATGAAGATTATAGATTGATATTATTAAAAATTCTCTCTGAAAACGATACTGTTATTAATAGATCAAAAATTATTTTTGAAACTCTATTTAAAAATTACAAATTATGTCCAATAGATAAAACAATAGAAAATGATGAAAATAACTCAGATGAAAGTTATTCAGATGAAGAATCCGAAGATGAAGAAGACAACACTAGTAGTGATGAAGAAAACGAAAGTGATTTAGAAGATGAAAATGAAGATGTAGAAGAAACTAATGATGAAGATGAAGAAAATGAAAGTGATATAGAAGATGAAGATGAAGATAATGAAAATGATATAGATGATGAGGATATTGAATTTAGTAATAATGAGGATGAAGATGATAATTATGAAAGTTATGATGAAAGTGAGGATAATGATGAGGACGATGATGATGGAACTGGTGTTAAATTTTTAAATAAATTAGAAAAAGAAAAATCTAATCCAATTATTGCATTTTTAAATAGTAATGAAAACATTAGAATGGATGAAGTTTTATTATCATTATTTGATGGAAATATCTCAAAGTATTTTGAATCCAAACATTCGGAGGATGATCGAATTTTAAATCAATCGTTACAAATATTCAAAAACTGTGTTAATTATATTGAATCTTTCCAATATGAATCTAACTCTGATAAAAGATTAGGAGTACTTTACTGTATTTCATATATTAAACTTTATTGTTACAATCTTAGTAAAATCATTTTTGAAAGAGGCAAAAAACAAGACGATGATTTAATTGAAGAAGAAATATTAGAATTCATAAATGGTAACAATGAATTTAGGAAAGTTATTAAAATATATATACTTAAGGTATTAAATAAAATCGTCATAAAAGATTATAATGCTTTAAAAGATTTCATAAATAAACATGAAATATTTATTAATGATTTCGATTTTAATGAAAAAGTTCCATGTGCTTTAAATTATTTGTTTATTCAAAATGATACATTCAATTCTTACATGGATTACAGAAAAATATATAGAATAAATAAAATGGAGCAATACAGATCATCAAATGAAATTTCAAACAAAATTAAAACGAATGATATTTTAATTTTTTACGATTTAATTATTAATGAAGAAATTTCAAATTTAAGGAATTTAAGGATTAATGGAAACAATAGTAAGATGATTGACAAACTTTATAGCTATATTTCAGATATTTTAAATTATGTTGAAATGCCTGTACTTTCAGAAAAAATGATTTCTATATATTTCAAAATTAAATCAATGAAAAAGCAATTGAGTTTTATTCAAAATATTTCACCAATGGAATATGAAATGCTACTTTATTCCCACAAATTCGCATTTATTTGTTCATTTTCACAACCAAATACATTATATTCTAATATTTTATCTGAAAATTTGAAGCAAAATATTGAAAATATATACATTCCTGGAGGTGAACCAAAGTTCAATTTAAAAATGGAGAGCGCTTATGAAATTAAAAAATTTTTCGAACGAAAAAAGGAAGCAGAGAGTGAAGAAGTCTATATGTGTAGTTGTGGTTATTGGTATGTAATTGGGGATTGTGGAAGACCATGGGATGAAAATAAATGTAAAATATGTCACGAAACCATTGGTGGTAAAAGTCATAAATTATTTAATAGACCTGGACATGTCAGAGTCTGTAGAAACGAAGAACATAGAAGAAAATTCATAGAAGATATTCCATATATATTAATTGATGATTTAATGAATGAAGTAGAAACCTTAAAAAATACACCTATTAAAGGATTCCAAAAAGTATTAAAAAGCAATTTTATTAAAAATAATAAACCAGTTAGATATATTAATCATATTACTTATAGAATTTTAAGTTTTATTTTCTATTCGTGTATTTATTATAGTGAAAAACTGGAATTTATTAAATCGGAAGAATTAAAAATGTTTTACTATGAAGATGCTAAGAAAGAAGATAAATCTATTTTATCGATATTAAAAGATATATGGAAGGCTTTAGAAAAAGAATTATCTAAAAGAGGAATTGATAATATACAAATTTTCTTAAATATGATAATGTCTGAAATTAACGAATTAATTTCTAGAAATGAATATTCCATGACTTCTCCAGAAGAGAGAGAAATTTTTGAACATGAATGTAATAATATTGTTAATGAAGCAATTTCAAATTATATTAATTACCATTTAATTTACATTAATAATAACAATAATATTCTTGAAATCAAGGATGATACTATTAAAGCTATCTTAGAAGAAACGTCCAATTTAAATAATTTATCACAGGAATCTTATCCATTTATTCAATATTTCTATGCTGCAGATTACCCTAGTTATGGTATGTTTATGGATCAATTTTTACAATTACAAAATATTTCAAAATATCCTGTTATTAATAATTATTTAACATGCAGCCTTGAAAAAGTACAAGAAATCAAATTTTTAGAGAATTTCAAACTCATTAATCCACTTATTACATATGCCATAGAAAAATATTCAAATAAAATTTCAAGAGCTCAAGCTAAAGAAACATTAATTAAAGATGAGTTAGAGGATGATGAAGATATGAAAAAATTATTTAAAATGTTCAGGAAAGGTTGGAAGAATATTTACGAAAATCTATCAAACTATGATTGTCATGGTAAATTACCAGAAAAAGATATTACTGAAGAAGACTGTATAGCGTATATTTTAAATGATAATCGTGAAGATAATTTTGGAAAATATATAGCTTCCGCCTATAAAGATTTTATTACGTATCAAAATTCATTTTTACAATCATTAATTGAACCTAACGCTATAAATAGTTATTTAAATCCTTAT
>JACVTC010000010.1:1612500-1672500 GCA_016946835.1 Neocallimastix lanati (nom. inval.) | reverse complement strand
AAAATGAACATATATATATATATATATATTTTTAAAAAAAAAATAAATAAAATAAATAAATAAATAATTTATATTATATATATTTAGTATATATCACTGCTATAAATCTTAATTTTGTAGTAAATTCATATAAAGTATTGGATAAATTAATAATATATATGATTAAGGATTTTAATAATTATTCAAAAGAGAGAGGTTTAAATATAAATCTAAGTTTAACATATTTTTCAGATTTAAATAATACTAAAGGATATTCTGATTATGATCTAACTCTTAGTTTATTAGGAAAAAAACATCATAAATATGATATGTTTCTCTATGATATGAATTATTTAAAAATATATGCACCATATTTACTAGAATTAGAGAATTATTTACCAAAGAAATGTATAGATTTATATTCATCAGAGAACAATAATAAATTAACAGTTTATAACGAACATAGACTTGGTTTAGTAAAGATATATATATATATTCATTATGAATAAATTTTATTTATATATATATATATATATATATATTAAAATATATATTTTTTATAACAATCTGTTTTATATATATATATATATATTTATATAATATTAAATTATATTATATTATGTTATGTTATATTATAAATAAAAAATTTTCATATGAAAGCCTATGTTTTATATTTTTTCTGAATTATTCACTAATAAAAAGTATTACGAAAGATATAACATAAAAATACCAAAAACATGGGATGAATTAATTGAAACTTCTAATTATGTACTTAATAACGAAAGAATTAAATATAATAATACTGAATTAGTTGGATATAATGGTCTTTTCCCCAGTAATTAAAACATATTTATATATACATATATTTTAATATCTTTGACCTTTTTCTTTAAAAAAAAATAAAATAAAATAAAATTTAAAATTTAAAATTTAAAATTTAAAAAAGTTATTTTATTTATCTTAATAAATTAATTATTCCTATTATTTTTTTTATAAAGATAATGAAAATTCAGTATGTTCATTATATCAAATATTATACTCATACAGAGAAACAAAAGATTCACCATTACCAGAATTTACAAGTCAAGCTGGAGTTGATGCATTAAATAAATTATTAGAAATAAAAAATAAAATTTCATCGTGTAAAATAACTTTATATAATATAAAAAAATTATATAAATATCAATAATTATATTTTAAATTTTATATATTGAATATTATACTGATACCTTAAATATATTAATTTTTTTATTTTTTAATTATTTATTTTAAATTTAATTATTTAAAATTCAATTTTTTTATATTCAAAAAAATATATCTATATATATAAACTTTTTTAATAAAAGATAAAATATTTTCAATTGATGAAGTCTATTTATTGGAGCAAATGTATTCAGATAATATATTATTTGTAAATTTTTATAGTTCATTACAAATAGATACCTATATAACATCTCCCTTACCTGGGAAGAAAGAAGGAATTAACGGATCAATTTTGGGCGGATACAATATTGGAATTAACAAAAATATTTCTGAAAAAAGACAAAAAGCTTCAATAAAAGTGATGGAATATTTTTTTTCAAAAAATTTTCAAAAAGATATAGTTGTTAAAAAATTTCATTTCTATTCGCCTATAGTAGAAATTTACAATGATAAAAATGTATGTTCAGTTATAGATTGTAAAATAATTAAGGAAAGTCAATTTTTTATTAGGCCAAGTTCAACAATGAAAAATTATAACAACTTTTCTAAGAAGGTTATAAAAAATATGTTAAATTATTTAGAAGGAAAAAAATCAATAGAAGAAGTTCTAACTAATATTGATGATATCAATCGAATCTATTACTTCACAGTGAAATCCATTCCAGGTTTTATTATGTTTTCATTATTGCTAATTTTATTTATTACAGTAATATTATCTACTAGTTTATTATTCCTTCAAAAATATTGCATACTATTCAGATTTTTCAGTTTAGATTTATGGTTTATGTATACAATGGGTTCAGTACTTATGATTCTATCTAATGTTTTTTATTTTGAAGAAACAACAGTAATAAAATGTTTTTTTCGTCAAATTCTCAAAGAATTTGGAAATGCCTTAATTTTTATACCTATACTATATAAATTACTAAAAATTTTATCACATTTTAGAAAAAAATTCAAATGGATTCAGAAATATAAATTTCGATTCATATTATCACTTTTATCTATTCATATTCTTTTCTCAATTTTGATTATTATTTTTGATACTTATAAGGTTAAGACTATTAATGATATGAATGATAAAAATTCAATTGTATGTCAATATAATAAGATACCAGGAATAATTGTATTCCTTTTACAAATAGCTTACAATATTTTATTATATGTTATCGTTTGTATTTTAATATTCCAAGAATGGAATTTAAAAATAATCCCAATGGATCTAAAACCCTTTACATTTACAATGATTATAGATGGAATTAATCATATAATATCATCTGTATTTTATATCATTAATATAAATAATTACATTGTCAATACTATCGTTCACATTTATATAAATTTTCTTTATATTTTCATTAATCATATTTATATATTCATAATAAGAGTTCTTTTAACGAAAAAAAAATTCCCAAATGAAAATAATAGAAGTTGGGAAGATAAACTTGTTAAAAATGTTTTACTTTCTAGTGAAACATCTTCAAATGTAAAAAATACTATAACTTTCTTTGATTCAGATTCTGATGCCAGTATTATTATTGATGATTTAAAATAATTTTCATGAAGTATTTCTATATACCATAAATATTATTATTAACTAAAAAAAAAAAAATAATAATAATAATAAAAATAAATAAATAAATAAATAAATAAATTTAAATTAAATTATTTATTTTACTTAAATGCTATTACTTTCAGAATTTAATAAATTATTAATAAAAATATAAAAGTTTAGAAAATAAAATAAATAAAAAAAATTTTCTAAAAAAAAAAAAAAAAAAATTATATATATATTATATAATTTTTTTTTTTTTTTTTTTTTTTTTTTTTTTTTTTTAGAAAAAGTTTTTTAAGAAAAAAAAAAAAAAAAAATAAAATTTTATTATCATAATGACTTTATTCTTTAATAATTTTTTCCTCTCCAAGTTCCTCTCCAAGTTCCTAAATTCTTTTTGAAGCAAGGCGGCCCAGTATAACCTAACCCAATGAAATGCATTCATTCTTAGCAAACTTTAGTTTTCATATTAAATATTACTGACTGAATAGTACTTTTATTTCACATCACTACTTTAAATATTATTATGCTTAAGTTGAAAAAAATAGACAAATAATATTTATTTTTTTATTAATTGTATGTTTTTTTATAAAAAAAAAATAGAATCAAGTGCATTTCTCAATTGTACATTTCGCAATGTGGCGTATTTTTGTATGTGGCTATTTTTATTAATAGTTAATTAAATAATGAATATTCATTTTTTTATATATAATTTATTAATATTCAATTTATTCATCGTCTATCACTTAAATATTCACAATTTTCTCTTGGATTTTTTTGGATTGGACGAATTAAATGTGGATTCAAATTTGATGTAAAAACGTATGTTAAAAGTAATCTAGTATCAGAAAATTGCCTAACATACTGCCCTTGTTGTGGTGAGAGTAACAGCATACCTAGTTTTACACACTGGATACTTTTATGTCCAAAATTTGAAGAATTTAGGCAACATTTCATTCCCTTTGTTGATGAAATTTTTATTAATTTTTCTCTAATTATTCATGAGAAATCATTGAACATTCCTGATGATAAAGAGGAAGATTTTGATGATAATATCAATTTTTACGTGCTGTGTCTCCTTCTTGGCGGAAATGCAGTATTTGAAATCTTAAAGATCGGCTCGGGGGAAAGAAGGCGATTTATTAATAATATTTTTCAATCACCTTCGAACGAGTCTTCTTTCCCGATTTCATATTTTGTGGGGCTTGCGGAATTCCTTAATAACGTTATGCCTATTGTGATTGGTGATTTTTACACCATGATCGATATGTATAGATGTATAGTGTTAGACCTACCGTTGTCAAGAGCGTCGACGTCGTAACGATAAGGCAAAGAAGAAATTCTGATACAGATTCGAATGATAATTTTCATCCACATGGAGTTATCTTCGATGAATGGGAAGAGTTAGAGGCCATTTTGTCCTCGAATCTCATAACGTAGTTTTTTAATATTAATATAAAAAAAAATTCATGTATTTAAACTTCATGTATTTTTAAAAAAAAAAAAAAAAAAAAAAAAATATTATTAAATAAAGTTTATTCCTAGTCTAAAAAAAAAAAAAAAAAAAATTCAATTGTAAAAATAATTTTTTAAAATTCTTTTTTAATAGAATATCTTAAAAATGTATGGTTTTATTTTATAATATTTATAAGCAACATTGCAAAATGCATGATCACCAAAAAACTATCCATGTAATTAATATAAAGAAATAAATAAATAAAGTTTAAAGTTTGCAATAATTGTGGTTTAAAAAATTACTGATTAAAGTAATAAATCATCCTGAAATTTGGTTTAGTATGATATAAAGCCTTAATAATACAGGAATATACCAAAATAGAAAGTGGAATCTTCAAAAGAATGAGATTGAATAAAGTTATGAGGTTTAATTACTATAATTGTATATCTTTTTATAATTTATAATAATAACATTTTGTTCTTGTTTGTCTTCTTGACTTAAAGACATAATGAAGAAGAAGAAGTAATTTTTTTTCTATCATTATTCTCAGGGCAAGATCAATTAAAAACAATATCAACTACAAATAAACCTCTATATTATTTTTTGTTTTCAATCCTAACCGTCATATTTATCATATAGTTATTTAAAGCATCATTAATATAAAAATAATTATTAAATGAGTTTTTATCCAAAAAAGTTATATATAATAAAATAAAATTAGAATTTCATAATTCCAAAACTCTATAATTTCATTTCATAGGAACAAAAAAATTTTTTTTTTTTTAATTTTTATTTTTTATTTTTAAATAAATAAAAATTGAAAATAATCACTTTAAACTGTATTTAGATAATCTTAACTCGTTATTTACGGAATACAATAACGATACAAAATTACAAAATAAATCAGAACTATGTGAAAAACCAAAAAAGTTTTATATTCTTTAATGGAATTAAATAAAGTCGGAATTGCATATTCATTCACATTTCGATATATTGAAAAAACATTTAAAGATTTAAAAGAAGACATAACAAAACTAAGTACCATAATAAAGATGAGCAAAAGTCTTAAAAGAGTAGATATCAAAGAAGTATATCAACTATTTTTTTATCGATTATTCTTCATTCACATTATTTTTTCAAACGTTTTATTTGAATTATTTTTTATCAAGATGTTTAATTCTTTAAATATAAAATATAATTTTTTTGAATTTATTAAATTTATACATATATATAATTTTATTATAACATTAATTATTTAATTTGTTTATTATAAATTTATTCTTATATCAAAATTTTATTATTATTTTATTATTAAAATAAAAAATAATACTATTACCATTGTAATACTATTTTTTATTTTATTTTATTTTATTTTATTTTATTTTATTTTATTTTATTTTATTTATTTTATTTTATTTTATTTTATTTTATTTTATTTTATTTTATTTTATTTTATTTTATTTTATTTTATTTTATTTTATTTTATTTTATTTTATTTATTTATTTTATTTTATTTTATTTTATTTTATTTATTTTATTTTATTTTATTTTATTTTATTTATTTATTTTATTTTATTTTATTTTATTTTATTTTATTTTATTTTATTTTATTTTATTTTATTTTATTTTATTTTATTTTATTTTATTTTATTTTATTTTATTTTATTTTATTTTATTTTATTTTATTTTATTTTATTTTATTTTATTTTATTTTATTTTATTTTATTTTATTTTATTTTATTTTATTTTATTTTATTTTATTTTATTTTATTTTATTTTATTTATTTTATTTTATTTTATTTTATTTTATTTTATTTTATTTTATTTTATTTTATTTTATTTTATTTTATTTTATTTTATTTTATTTTATTTTATTTTATTTATTTTATTTTATTTTATTTTATTTTATTTTATTTTATTTTATTTTATTTTGTTCGATCTGTACTTTATGTTTAATATTCTACTATTTATTTTATTTTATTTTATTTTATTTTATTTTATTTTATTTTATGTCTTTTTTTGTTCCACCTTTATTTTTTTTTTTATATTATTAATTTTTTTTTAGCTTTAGATAGATGTTTATACTTTTTTTTGTTTGATTTATATCCGAAATTTCTAGTCATTAAAACTTACTTTTGTTTTATATCCAAAATTTCTGGTTATTGAAACTTACCTCTGATACCTAAGTGATGAACATTCATTAATACATTATATATAAGAAACTGAGTACTACGTTTTTTTTTAAAGTCAAAAAAACCAAGGTACGAAATCTTTATTTGCAAATTTACGTCTCTTACATATAATTCGTAATAAAGTGTAAAGCCATATATATACTCTTCTTGGTTACGAAATCCAAATTGTTTCGGTCTAATAAATCCTTTATTAATTCTATATTTAGAGAATCTATTAGCGACGAACTTCAAGACAATTTTTACAATTTTTAAATCATTATTATGTATTATTATTACTCTTCAGAGGCATTGGCCATGCCGATCCGT
The DNA here is from genome assembly GCA_016946835.1 of Neocallimastix lanati (nom. inval.). Classification (NCBI taxonomy): domain Eukaryota; kingdom Fungi; phylum Neocallimastigomycota; class Neocallimastigomycetes; order Neocallimastigales; family Neocallimastigaceae; genus Neocallimastix; species Neocallimastix lanati (nom. inval.). The sequence goes on along the minus strand of JACVTC010000010.1, from coordinate 1,665,809 downwards.
CTTACTGCATTTTTCAGCGATAACTTTACAAAAAATAAATAGTAGTAGAATTGAAATTTAGATTGAATTAAATAAAATAAAATAAAATAAAATAAAATAAAATAAAATAAAATAAAATAAAATAAAATAGAAGAATATAAATATAATTAAAGTACAAATTTAATAAACTAAAATGAGATTAAATAGTAAGACATAAATATAGCAAAAGTAAAGATTGAATAAAATAGAATAAAATAAAATAAAACTTTGTTTATTCAAAATTAATGTTATTTTTTGATTCAAAAATAAGATTTTATTTTTTAATATTTTTTAATATTTTTAATATAGCTAAAAGGCATAAAATAATAATTACTATAATTTGAATAAATATGAAAATAATGAAAATAATTACAATAAATGCTACAAAATAATAAATACTAAATGTTAAATATTTGTTAAGATATTTTATAATTATAATAATATTAAAATTAAAATTATTTCAAAAAAAAAAAAAGAAAAAAATTAATATTTTTTACTAACTTGTATCAAAAAAAAAAAAAAATTTATATTATTTAACTAAATACTTTTATCGAAAAAAAAAACATCTACATCAGTTCTTAAAATATATACTATAAATTATTATTATATTTTAGTTATATTATTATAATTTATATATATAACAATTAAATAATTTATTCAAATTAATAAAAATAAATAATAAAAAAAAAAAGTATTATTTTTTATATATAATATAAAATACTTTTTGTAAATGTAATTATGGTTATTATTCATATTAATTTATAAATATATATATTTATATATTTTTGGATTATTTTTTATTATTATTTTTTTTTTATAGTTTTACATTTATCAGTAGAAAAAAAAAGAGAAAAAAGAGAAAAAAATAATAAAAAGAAAAATGTTTGATTGCTATTATTTTTAAAAACTATAAATAAAATAAAATAATAAAAATAAATAATTATACTTAACTATTTTAAAGAGCTTTTTTTTTTATCATTATTAATAATACAAGAATATTAAATATTAAATTAAATATATAAACTTTATTCCTAACAATTTTTCATGTTTGGACTTAAAATCTATTGGCTGATCAGATACTTTTAATATTTTTGTTTTTAATCAGTGTAACCAAAGTTTACTTATGGTTATTTTTAGTAACAAAGGATTATTATTATTATTATTATTATTATTATTATTATTATTATTATTATTATTATTATTATTATTATTATTATTATTATTATTATTATTATTATTATTATTATTATTATTATTATTATTATTATTATTATTATTATTATTATTATTATTATTATTATTATTATTATTATTATTATTATTATTATTATTATTATTATTATTATTATTATTATTATTATTATTATTATTATTATTATTATTATTATTATTATTATTATTATTATTATTATTATTATTATTATTATTATTATTATTATTATTATTATTATTATTATTATTATTATTATTATTATTATTATTATTATTATTATTATTATTATTATTATTATTATTATTATTATTATTATTATTATTATTATTATTATTATTATTATTATTATTATTATTATTATTATTATTATTATTATTATTATATTATTATTATTATTATTATTATTATTATTATTATTATTATTATTATTATTATTATTATTATTATTATTATTATTATTATTATTATTATTATTATTATTATTATTATTATTATTATTATTATTATTATTATTATTATTATTATTATTATTATTATTATTATTATTATTATTATTATTATTATTATTATTATTATTATTATTATTATTATTATATATTTATTTATTTATTTATTTATTTATTTATTTAATTTTATAATTTTTAATAATGATATGATATTAAATAGTTGTTTTTTATTTAATTCAAATATGATACTTAATTAATATTAATTGTAAATGCTATAATCGAAAAAACTTTTGTCATTATATAATCGTTAAAAATGAAAATTAATTTTTCTATCTATTTATAAATAGAATTATAAAGCAGATATTGACTTTTTTTTTTTTAATTTTATAATTGTTTTTTTTTTTTTTTGAATATTATTATTTTTTAAACTAATATTTTATATACTGAATATTACATATATATTATATATTGAATATATATAATATTTTAATTAATATATATATATATACATTTAGTTTTCTATTATTACATCAAATTAATATTAACAACATATATTTAAAATATTTAAATATTTAATAAATGGATTAATAAAATAAATAAATAGATATAATAAATAAATATATATGTATTTTAAATATTATAATTTTATTCTTTAATGAATTAATTTATATATATATATATATTTATAAAATCTTAAATATTTATTATTTATTTATGTTTTTCCAATATTATTATTGTTTTTAATTGAATATAAAATAAATATATTCTTATTGCTTTATTTTTTGAATATATCTTTTATTGAAATTCATTTATATGAAAAAATTGCATTTGTAATTCATTAATTTTAATAGAAATATATTAAATTATACAAAAAAAAAAAAAAAAAAAAAAAACTATTAAAATTATTAATTATCTCAGTTATGTATGTAATTATATTTTACATTGCACTAAGCCGTTATTATTAAGTGTAAAATATTTTTATTTGATAACAACATGAAATGTAATGCTAAATGTTACTAATAATTTTAGACTATCATAGATAAGTAATTCTAAATAACATTTTATGACTAATTCTTAAATGAATAAGTCTTCCTTAATGTAAAAGTAATAAATTAAATAAATACAAACATAATAAAAATATAAATATCATTTCTGTTTTTAAATTTAATATTAACAAAAAGAAATATTATAAATACAAATAATTTAAACTTCTCTAACACTTTTTGTTAATTTTTTTTAATTTTAATATTTGTATTATAATTTTATTAAATAATATTTATTAATATACAAATGAATTACTAATAAACATCTTTTATTAAACTATTTCTATTTTTGCTTTTTATTATTAATTATTATTAACATTATTATTTTATTTTATTTTTATTTTAAATTTTTTATTATATAAATTTTTTATTTTTATATTAACTTTTTATTTTTATATTAATTTTTTTTTTTATTTTAATTTTAATTTTTTATTTTTATATTAATTTTTTATTTTTCATTGTAAACTTTACTTTTTATTTATTCAAGTTTAAGGAACTTCTTTCCCATTTTTTTAAGATAATTGACCATATCAGTATCTTTATCATAAATACCATACCATCCTGGATGTTCATGAGCTGGATCTCCAAGATATAAATCACGAGCATCACCTGATGCTGGACGTCCTTCTCCTGAATAAGCCCAAAAGTTTTGGCCTTGGAAGATCTGTTTATCGGTTAATTTATAGACTTCATTTAAAATGGCCTTGTAATATTTAAGTCGGTTAGTAGCTGGAGTTTCTGGATCATATTCATCTTGACCATCCCATCCATCACGAGCCATACCATATTCTTCAAAAATAATTGGTTTATCAATTTTGAGGGCCCATCCAGCGGTTTCTCTTAAATGATTTATACAGTAATCAATAGCATGTTGTAAATTAGCTTCTGTACCATTCTTTGGATCATATTCACCCCAGTTTTGAACCCAAATGTGAGTAGTAGCATAATCAAGATTTTTATGATTATTTTCACGTATGAAAACTTCTTTTCCGAATGATGGATGTGCTTCAGATCCAAGAGTGACCATATGGTTTTTATCAAGTGATTTTATATATCCTGAAATATCTTCTATGAATTCATCAGTCATAGGCATTGATCCATCATTATTTTGTCTTGGTTCATTGGCAAATTCCCATGAAAAAATGGTATCATCATCTTTATAACGTTTTCCTGTGTAAACGTTCTTACGATTAATAACTGTTTTAATATGTTTCTTCCACATTGAAATGCATTTTTTGCATGTATAAAATTCAGCAGAATGGTTAATGAATTCATCCCATGAACTTTGAGCACGAGGATCATTTTCTGGATAACCTGGAGGTAATGGAATAGTAGTATTCTTAACCCATGAAACATATTGAGAAAAACCACCACTCCATTGCCAGAAATTATTTAATACCATAACCGCTTTCATTCCACGTTTTTTCATTTGATAAAGAGCATAGTCAAGACCCTTAAACATATCTTCATTATATACACCAGGTTCAGGCATAAGAACATTTACTGGCTTTTGAGAATCAGCTGGACCTTCAGAAGCAGCAATAATACGAAGATTGTTAATATTCATAGTCTTCATTTTATCAAGATCATGAATAAGACGAGTACGATTACCAGTTTTTTGAGCACCTACAATTATATATATATATATATATATATAGTATTAATTATTAAAATATTTTACAAATTTTATTAATATATATAAAACAAGCTAATTTTTTAATATTCTAACCAAGATTCATAGCTTCCCAATAGTTAGCTCCCCAGACGATATAACGTTTATCATTTTCATAAAAATTTCCATCATCTTCAACACTAACGAAACCAGCGCTAGTAAGGGCAGCAGTTAAACCTATAATCGATAAAGCACTAACTAATTTCATTTTTACTTTTTTTATTTTTTATTTTTATTATTTTTTTTTTTTTTTGTTTATTATTTAATGATTATTTTGATTGGCTTTTTATTAATAGATATTTAAATTTAATTTGTTCATTTTAAAGAATTTTTTAATCTTTTTATACTTTTCTCAAATAAAAAAATAAATATTCTATATACGTTTATGTTTTTATTATATAATTTTATATTATAATATTTTTAAATTAAAGTTTATATAAAAATGTAAATTGTATTGTTATTTTAAGGAATATAGGAGTATTTTAAATAATAATTTTTCTCAACTAAAAAAATAAATGTTCTATATATATTTATGCTTTTATTATATAACTTTATATCATATTATATAAATATTATACTATTTTTTATCTAACAATATTAAAAAATAGACGGACAATAATTAATCCAAAAAAAGTATATAATTATTACTAAATTACATTAAAGTTTATATTAAAATGTAAAATTGCATTGTTATTTTACGGAATATAGGAACATTTTTAATGATAATTATATTAAAAATTTTATAATTTTTTTTAAAATTCTAACATTTAGAACTTTATTTATTATAATAATGGAAAATATTTGATATAATATTTAATTTATATTAATAAATTTTCATTGTTCAATGATTTTTATAATTTGAATGTAGTCCTAAATTTTACTTATTATTTTAATTAAAAATTTAATTAATTAATATTTTATGCCACTACAATATGTATATCATATAATGTATACTTTATTTATAACATTAGTTTATATTAAAAAATATTTTGTCATTTTTACATAATAAAAATTATATAAAAAATATATAAAATAATAAAAAATTAATTGATATTTAACTCAAAAGCTCGAAGTACTATTGTTGGAATTTATTTATGAAATTTATTTATTTAATTAGTTGTTTTTATGTAAAATAAATATTAAATAAATATAAATATTAATAATTATTATTTAAGGAAGTATTTAATAGCTATATAAATATAAATATAAAATAATAAGAATTATAATTAAAACATTAATTTATGCTATAAAATTTATTTATTAATTTTTTATATTTATTAATTTTAAATATAATTAATATTTAGAAATCAAGCCATATATTAAAAATATTATAAAATCATTAGATTTAAATTTGATTTATGATATTAATTTATGTTTGAATAATAATAATAATAATCAAAAACCATAAGAAAGCGAATGAACGATTAAATGTATTGAAGTGAACGGAGACGAGTGAGACTCGAGCATAAAGCTTGCGACTGCGTAGAGTTCGACTTATCTCGAACTCTACCCAACAAAATCAGAGAATGAACGAATGAAAACTATTTTATATTAATTAAGATTTGAATATTTCATTTTATATCATAATATTTATAATTTTTTTAATTTTTTTAATTTCATTAATTTTATTTACAATTTTTTATTATTTCTTATATTTTTTTATTTAATTTTTATAATGTAAAAATATTTTTTAATAAATAGACTTTTTTAATATGAATCTAATAAAAATATATATATATGAAATATTTATAAAATTTAAAAATAATAATAATATACTTTGAAAAATATATATTTGACTTAAACAAAATTTGATAAAATAATATCAATTTATTATTACTTTTTTATGTGTCATAATTTTATTAAACTAAATGATAAAAGATGGTATATATCATGTTTCCCATCTTTATCTAATATACTAAATAAAATTATTTATAAGAAAATAATTAAATTCATTCAATAGAAATAAATTTATTTTATAACCTTTTACGTTATTAATTATTTATTATTAAAACTTATAATACTAATTCTTAAGGTAATTAGTAAACCTCTACTATACTTATCTAATTTTACAGGCTAATTAGTAACCTTTAAACATTCTTTTTATTATTATCTAATTTTACTGGACAATTAGTAACATTTTGTTAAATAAATATTTTATATTCCTATTTATATTAGTTATCTAAATTAAAGTAATCTTTATAAACAATAATTTTTACTAAAGTATTTAACATTTCTAAACAATTACATTTTCAAGTTATTTTTATAATTTTATTAATATAATTTTTTTACTATTTAACTATTTAATAATTTTATACTTAAAATCTATATAACTTTAATATATTTATTTTAATTTATTATTTTTTTATGTGTCATAATTTTATTAAAAAAAAAGTTTTTGTTTCAATTATGTTAAATAATAATTAATAATAGTATTGTATATTCCGTATTTATAATTATAATTTATGATTGAAATATACATTTTGTGACGTAGCATTTATGTCACAATAACAATATTAATTTATAGTTAATAAATAAAATATTATGTATTCCATGATAATAATAATTTTGTAATAAAAATATTTAATAATTAAAACCAATTAAAAAATTGAAAACTTTAATATATAACAAAAATGTAATTTAATAATAAGTATTTCTTATTCCAATACTTTTTTTTAAAAAAAAAAAAAAAAAAAAAATTAAAACGAACAATCAAATATAAATAAATAATAATTAAATAATTAAATAATTAATTTATAATTAATTAATTAATTAATTAATTAATAAATAAATAAATAAATAAATATAATTTTTAAAATAAGCTTTTTATTGTTAAATTATTCTTTAAAAGTTTTAATGGAAATTAGGAATAATTAATGTTATATATGTAACCTTAATAAATATTTTAAAATAGATATTAGGTTTATTGTTTAAATTATGTTTTAAGTTTTTTATAATTTCTATATTCATTAAACTTTTTCTAATATGTAACTTTATTTATAATAATCAAAATAAATTTATTATTATAATCTTATGATAAATTAATTTTTCTATCTATTTATATATAGAATTATAAAAAAGATATTGACTTTTTTTTTTTTTTAATTTTATATTTTTTTTTTTTTTTTTTTTTTTTTGAATATTATTATTTTTTAAATTAATTTTTTAAAAAAATGAATCATTACTATTTTTTTCTTTTAACAATATTGACTAATAATAAAATTAAACAATAATCATTTTACAAATAATTATTATATTATTGACAAAAATAAAAATTTCAATATTATTATATATAAATAATTTAATTTAAAATCCTAACATTATTTCACAATTAAATATATATATATATATTCAATATTATTATTTAAAAGTATATATATATTCTTTTTAATATTATTAACTTTTTTTTTACTTATATTGTAACATAAAACAATATAAAAAAAATTATATTTATTATTTCTTTTATTTGTATTATTAAATTTTTTATTTTTATTAGTGATATAATTTTTTGAATTATGGAGTATTATTTTTATTATTACTTGTCAGTATTAATTATCATCGTTTGTGCTTCTAATTTGGTTAGCATATTTTTACCATTTCTTAATATTAATTAATCTCTTTATTATAAGTTATTTACTAAAAACATCATAATAATATTTATAAAAATTAAAAAAAAAAAAAAAAAAAAAAAAAAATTATTAACTTTGTGAAACAAAATAATATAAAATGAAACAACTAATATAATTGATACATTCATACTGTTTTGACTTTTATTATATCAAATTAATATTAACAACATATATTTAAAATATTTAAATATTTAATAAATGGATTAATAAAATAAATATATATATATAATAAATAATATATATGTATTTTAAATATTATAATTTTATTCTTTAATGAATTAATTTATATATATATATATATATATATATTTATAAAATCTTATATATTTATTATTTATTTATTTACGTTTTTCCAATATTACTATTGTTTTTTTATTGAATGTAAAATAAATATATTCAATGGTTTATTTTTTGAATATATCTTTTATTAAATTTCATTTATATGAAAAAATTGCATTTGTAATTTTAATATTTTTTTTTATAACAACATGAAATGTAATGCTAAATGTTACTAATAATTTTAGACTATCATAGATAAGTAATTCTAAATAACATTTTATGACTAATTCTTAAATGAATAAGTCTTCCTTAATGTAAAAGTAATAAATTAAATAAATACACACATAATAAAAATATAAATATCATTTCTGTTTTTAAATTTAATATTAACAAAAAGAAATATTATAAATACAAATAATTTAAACTTCTCTAACACTTTTTGTTAATTTTTTTTAATTTTAATATTTATATTATAATTTTATTAAATAATATTTATTAATATACAAATGAATTACTAATAAACATCTCTTATTAAACTATTTCTATTTTTGCTTTTTATTATTAATTATTATTAACATTATTATTTTATTTTTATTTTAAATTTTTTATTATTTTATTTTTATTTTATTTTTTTTTATTATATTTTATTTTTATATTTATATTAATTTTTTATTTTTATATTAATTTTTTATTTTTATATTAATTTTTTATTACTATTTTAATTTTAATTTTTTATTTTTATATTAATTTTTTATTTTTATATTAATTTTTTATTTTTCATTGTAAACTTTACTTTTTATTTATTCAAGTTTAAGGAACTTCTTTCCCATTTTTTTAAGATAATTGACCATATCAGTATCTTTATCATAAATACCATACCATCCTGGATGTTCATGAGCTGGATCTCCAAGATATAAATCACGAGCATCACCTGATGCTGGACGTCCTTCTCCTGAATAAGCCCAAAAGTTTTGGCCTTGGAAGATCTGTTTATCGGTTAATTTATAGACTTCATTTAAAATGGCCTTGTAATATTTAAGTCGGTTAGTAGCTGGAGTTTCTGGATCATATTCATCTTGACCATCCCATCCATCACGAGCCATACCATATTCTTCAAAAATAATTGGTTTATCAATTTTGAGGGCCCATCCAGCGGTTTCTCTTAAATGATTTATACAGTAATCAATAGCATGTTGTAAATTAGCTTCTGTACCATTCTTTGGATCATATTCACCCCAGTTTTGAACCCAAATGTGAGTAGTAGCATAATCAAGATTTTTATGATTATTTTCACGTATGAAAACTTCTTTTCCGAATGATGGATGTGCTTCAGATCCAAGAGTGACCATATGGTTTTTATCAAGTGATTTTATATATCCTGAAATATCTTCTATGAATTCATCAGTCATAGGCATTGATCCATCATTATTTTGTCTTGGTTCATTGGCAAATTCCCATGAAAAAATGGTATCATCATCTTTATAACGTTTTCCTGTGTAAACGTTCTTACGATTAATAACTGTTTTAATATGTTTCTTCCACATTGAAATGCATTTTTTGCATGTATAAAATTCAGCAGAATGGTTAATGAATTCATCCCATGAACTTTGAGCACGAGGATCATTTTCTGGATAACCTGGAGGTAATGGAATAGTAGTATTCTTAACCCATGAAACATATTGAGAAAAACCACCACTCCATTGCCAGAAATTATTTAATACCATAACCGCTTTCATTCCACGTTTTTTCATTTGATAAAGAGCATAGTCAAGACCCTTAAACATATCTTCATTATATACACCAGGTTCAGGCATAAGAACATTTACTGGCTTTTGAGAATCAGCTGGACCTTCAGAAGCAGCAATAATACGAAGATTGTTAATATTCATAGTCTTCATTTTATCAAGATCATGAATAAGACGAGTACGATTACCAGTTTTTTGAGCACCTACAATTATATATATATATATATATATATAGTATTAATTATTAAAATATTTTACAAATTTTATTAATATATATAAAACAAGCTAATTTTTTAATATTCTAACCAAGATTCATAGCTTCCCAATAGTTAGCTCCCCAGACGATATAACGTTTATCATTTTCATAAAAATTTCCATCATCTTCAACACTAACGAAACCAGCGCTAGTAAGGGCAGCAGTTAAACCTATAATCGATAAAGCACTAACTAATTTCATTTTTACTTTTTTTATTTTTTATTTTTATTATTTTTTTTTTTTTTTGTTTATTATTTAATGATTATTTTGATTGGCTTTTTATTAATAGATATTTAAATTTAATTTGTTCATTTTAAAGAATTTTTTAATCTTTTTATACTTTTCTTAAATAAAAAAATAAATATTCTATATACATTTATGCTTTTATTATATAATTTTATATCATATTATATAAATCTTATACCATTTTTTATCTAACAATATTAAAAAATAGACAATAATTATTCCAAAAAAAGTATGTAATTATTACTAAATTACATTAAAGTTTATATAAAAATGTAAATTGTATTGTTATTTTAAGGAATATAGGAGTATTTTTAATAATAAATTTTCTCTAAATAATATTCTATATATATTTATGCTTTTATTATATAACTTTATATCATATTATATAAATATTATACTATTTTTTATCTAACAATATTAAAAAATAGACGAACAATAATTAATCCAAAAAAGTATATAATTATTACTAAATTACATTAAAGTTTATATTAAAATGTAAATTGCATTGTTATTTTACGGAATATAGGAACATTTTTAATGATAATTATATTAAAAATTTTATAATTTTTTTTAAAATTCTAACATTAAGAACTTTATTTATTATAATAATGGAAAATATTTGATATAATATTTAATTTATAATAATAAATTTTCATTGTTCAATTAATTTTATAATTTGAATGTAATCTTATATTTAATTAAAAATTTTATCACATTAATATTTTATGCCACTACAATATGTATATCATATAATGTACACTTTATTTTAATAATAGTTTATATTAAAAAAAATTTTGTCATTTTTACATAATAAAAATTATATATAAAATAATATATAATATAATAAAAAATCAATTGATATACAACTCAGAAGTTCGAAGTACTATTGTTGGAATTTATTATTAAATGTATTAAAGTATTATTTATTTATTTATTTATTTATTTATTTATTTATTTATTTATTTATTTATTTATTTATTTATTTATTTATTTATTTATTTATTTATTTATTTATTTATTTATTTATTTATTTATTTATTTATTTATTTATTTATTTATTTATTTATTTATTTATTTATTTATTTATTTATTTATTTATTTATTTATTTATTTATTTATTTATTTATTTATTTATTTATTTATTTATTTATTTATTTATTTATTTATTTATTTATATTATTAAGATCACATATATTTAAATACTTTTTAACAACTATCTTACAGATTCAATTTCTTACTAACTTACATTACTCTTAATTCAGAAAAATGCTTTATTTTTATGTTATTTAGTTATAATTTACTATTTAATTAGTTGTTCTTGCGATTAAAAAAAACTATTAAATGAATATAAATATTAATAATTATTATTAAAAGAAATATTTAATAACTATATAAATATAAATATAAAATAATACGAATATAATTAAAAGCAAAGATTTATACTATAAAATTTATTATTAATTATAAATATAATTAATATTTAGAAATCAAGCCACATATTAAAAATATTATATTGATTTATAATATTAATTTATGTTTGAATAATAAAAACTATTTTATATTAATTAAGGTTTGAATATTTCATTTTATATCATAATTTCTATAATTTTTATAATTTTTATAATTTTATTAATTTTATTTACAATTTTTTATTATTTCGTATATTTTTTTATTTAATTTTTATCATATAAAAATATTTTTTAATAAATAGGCTTTTTAATATAAACCTAATAAAGAAAAAAAATATGAAATGTGATAAAATAATATCAATTTATTATTTTTTTATGTGTCATAATTTTATTAAAAAAAGTTTTTATTTCAATTATGTTAAATAATAATTAATATAGTATTGTATATTCCGTATTTATAATTATAATTTATGATCGTGATAAAGTATGGTATATATCTTGTTTCCCATCTTTATCTAATATACTAAATAAAATTATTTATAAGAAAATAATTAAATTCATTCAATAGAAATAAATTTATTTTATAACTTTTTATATTATAAATTATTTATTATAAAAACTTATAATATTAATTCTTAAGGTAATTAGTAAACCTCTACTAAACTTATCTAAATTTACAGGCTAATTAGTAACCTTTAAACATTCTTTTTATTATTATCTAATTTTACTGGACAATTAGTAACATTTAGTTAAATAAATATTTTATATTCCTATTTATATTAGTTATCTAAATTAAAGTAATCTTTATAAACAATAATTTTTACTAAAGTATTTAACATTTCTAAACAATTACATTTACAAGTTATTTTTATAATTTTATTAATATAAATTTTTTTACTATTTAACTATTTAATAATTTTATACTTAAAATCTATATAACTTTAATATATTTATTTTAATTTATTATTATTTAAAGTTTCATTCTATATCAATTGAAATATACATTTTGTGACGTAACATTTATGTCACAATAATAATATTAATTTATAGTTAATAAATAAAATATTATGTATTCCATGTGATATAAAACGTAAATAAAAACTTTAATTATTAATAAATTATTTTATTAATAATTACATAAAAATAAATTAATAAATCATTTGCAAATTCGTGACATAAATAAAACGTGATCGAAAATAACGTGAGAAAATTAAAATTATGTAAAGACATAAAATTATGAAAGAACATAAAAATTAATGTAAACATAAAATTTATTACATAAATTTTATGTTATGTTAAAATTGAAATAATTTATAAATTTCTTTTTATTATTTTTATTATTTTTATATTTAATATTTTATTTTATTATATTTTTAATTATTTTAATAATTATTATTTTATATTAATATTTTATTAATTATAATAAATTTATATTTTTATTAATATTTTATGAATATTTTATATTTTATTTTATACTTTTATATTAAATACTTTAAATACTTAATAGTTACTCTAAGAGAATTAATTAATTAAATAGTTTATTATGAATTTCAAATATAAAAACAAGAATAATTCTTTATAATTATTCTTTGCAGCACAATTTTATGCCAAATTTATATTATAATTATTTTATATTTTCAAGATAAATATTGAATACATGTATTAATTAATTTTATAATTATTTTTAAATAAATAAATAAATTTTATAATTAAATAACAATTTTATAAAACTTCTCCCAACAAGAGAACTTGAACCAAAGGCGTACTTTATCATTTTGGTGGAGATATCGGGGATCGAACCCGAGGCTTCCTGACTATAAATAGTCTATATTAAATTATAGTGAATTATTATTATTATTAAAAAAAAAAAAAAATTTTTTAAACTTTAATAAATATTAAATTGATTTCCATTGAAGAAATTTTGGAAAAACTTATTGAAATACGTAAAATCAAAAAAATGTCCGATTTCAATGAGGCTATGCTCTTACAACAACGCTTCATGTCCTTGCAAGCCATAATTAATGTTACAGACAAGGAACATGATGTAGAGCGTTGGTACGACCAATTCGTAACATGGATTAGAATGCAAAAAATAACTAATTCTACCGATATTTACGATTGGTGTCGTATGAAAGTTCAAGGTCAAGGTTCCAAAAGTATCCAAGCATTAGTAACTAAGGATGCTAGCTGACGCTTAGTTTATCCTACTCTTGAGCAAATGAGAGATGCATTGCTAAAAACGTACAAATTAGAAAAAGATCCTGATGATATTATTAACGAAATAAAATCTATGAAGATTAATAAACAAGAAGATGTAAAAGAATTCAATCAGAAGTACCTGAAATTATATAATGATTTAAATGATGAATACAAATTAAGAATTACTTCTTATGACTATTTAGATGCAATAATTAGTAAACCTGCTGTGTGGCGTAGTGTAAAATCGGAAATTAAAAATAAGAAAATTACGCTATCAGAAGCAATGGAAGCTGTAGAATTTTATGACAAAATGGAGAATGAATTAAAATTGAAAACTCAGAATAATAATAAAAATTCCAATTATAATAGATCCTCTAATTATAATAATCTAAGTGGTTATAATAATAATAATAATAATAATAATAATCATAATAATCCTAATTTTAATAATAAACACAAAGTTTCTTTTTGCAAATTTTGTCATGAGAAAGGACATTCAATCTCCGACTGTTCAGGTTATGCTAAATTCCAATACTTTAAATATATGGATTCTAGGATGAATAACGATTTTAATAATTTCAATCCTAATTTAAACAATTTTAATAACTTTCCTAGTAATAATTTTAATAATTCTAATAATAGTAATAATAATAATTTTAATTTAAATAATCCAAATTGGAACGGAAATAATAATAGAAATAATGGTCACAAGAACAGTAATAAACATAATAAATTTAATGGCTTTACTTATTTAAATAATCAAAATTTTAATAATCAAAATTTTAATAATCAAAATTTTAATAATCAAAATTTTAATAACCAAAATTTTAATAATAATCAGCCATTCTATAACCAAAGTTATAATAATAATCCAAATTATAGTAATAATCAAAATTTTAATAATCAGCCTCTTAATAATTATAATTTCTATAATCAGCCACTTAACAATCAAAATTTTAATGGAAACCTTAATTACTATAATTCTCAATTTCATAATCCCGATTTTAATAACTATTGTAATGGCAATAGTAATGAAGAAAACTCCGACGAAACTAGTTCTTTAAACTAGTAATGGGGAGTAAGTGCTCTCCCCTAAACCAAAACACTAAAAATAGGAAACATTATTACGTGGACGCAGTGAAAAGAAAAAGTGTAGAATTA
The DNA here is from genome assembly GCA_016946835.1 of Neocallimastix lanati (nom. inval.). Classification (NCBI taxonomy): domain Eukaryota; kingdom Fungi; phylum Neocallimastigomycota; class Neocallimastigomycetes; order Neocallimastigales; family Neocallimastigaceae; genus Neocallimastix; species Neocallimastix lanati (nom. inval.). The sequence continues at coordinate 1,650,496 of JACVTC010000010.1, read as the reverse complement.
CCTCCAGGTACACCTATTAGAAAATCAAAATCCAATTCGGCTAAGAAAAGTACTTTTAAAACAAATGAAAAACAGCCGGAAATGGAAGACCAAACGAATTTTGAAGTTGATGTACCTAATAGAAAAATAATTAATCCTCACTTACGTAAGCGTACCACTGATAAAAATTTTAATAATTCTACTAATAGTAATAATGATAATGATTTTATTAATAATTCTAATATTAATTCTAATAATAATTCTAATAATAATAATTCAAATAATTTAAATACTTATAATTCTAATAAGTCAAATGATAATTCAAATTTTAATAAAAATTCTAATAATTCTAATAAAAATAATAATATTTCTAATAAATTTAATAATATTTCTAATAATAATTCTGAATTAAATTTTTTTAATACTAATAAAAATTCTGATATTTTAATTAATAATAATTCAAATAAATTAAACTATAATTCTAATACTAATTTAATTAATGATTCTAACAAAATTTCCGATAATAATAATTCTATAAAAATGAATACTAATGAAGAAAGTTTATTAATTAATTCTAATAATAACAAAAATTTTTTTAATAATAATTCTAATGATTTTAATAATAAAATTTTAATTGATAATAAATTTAATAATCTTAAAAATACTAATAATGATACTTTAAATAATTATTCTAATTCTAATCAAAAATTAAATAACTTAAATTATTCTACTGATGATTTTAACCCTAATGATCTTAATAATTTTAATAAAAATTTAATTAATCCGAAAGAATTAAAAGTTGGGACCAATAAAAAGAAAGTCCGATTTAATATTAAAGATCCTCCTGATACACGTGATCATGATGAAGATACTAATAATAATAATAAAAATGAAAAGATAGAAAAACATATATTATTAGCTAATAAATATTCTATTGAACCTTATAATTTATCGAAAGATTTAGCAAATACTAAATGTGATATTACATATGCTCAATTATTAGATATTTCTCCCAAAGCAAGAGCTGATTTAATTAAAAATTTAAAATTAGAAAAATTAAAAATTTCTAGTACTATGAATATAGAGGATAATTTTGTCTATAATTATGAATATGATGAAATTAAAAATAATAACAATTTCAAAGAAGACGACTTAGGTATTGTTCTAGCCTCTGTCGATAATATTGAAAATAAATTGCTCATAGATTCCGGTAGCAATTTAAATCTTATTTCTGTTGATTATTTTAATTCTCTACCTGGTCAATATGAAACGGTAGGTGTTTGTCATGGTCGTATCTACGAAGCTTTAGGTGATGACACAGTCACTGACGCCATAGTTATCCGTTTAAATGTTCTTATTAATACTTATTCTTTTTCTGCAAACTTTTGTGTTATTGATCATAATACTAATTATTTTGATTTGCTAATTGGTCTTAAAACTATAGCTGATAATTATTTATTTATTCATCCTATGGCTAAAACTTTATGTCGTTTTACTTCCTATGATTCTTTTGATATTATTACACCTTTATTAGAAAATCAGGAAGCCGAATTAATTAGTTGTTTTGTTAAATATATTAATCCTAGTAAATTAATTAATACTTTAAATTATAATGATAATATTAATAATAATAAATCTAATAATTTTACTACGGATACAAGAAATAAGAAATTAAAAGAGTCAAATACGCCACATATTAATATATTAAATAATAAAAAAATTTCAAGTTTAAAAATTAAGAAAAATTTAAAATTTAAAAAAAAAAAAAAAAAAAAAAAAAACATAGACTTGCACATATGGGTACCCATCTCCCATATGGCCATACAGTTATTAATTAACTGTAAGGTGATGAGTTATTGGCATACTGTATCAGCTTCGCCGCTCTCAATCGTCGTTACACACTGCCCGGAGATGCATTCCTAACGTTCCTACATATATCTCTAATGACCACGAGCATCAGAACGGAACCATTAACTCCTCCCTAGTGGGTGTAATCATTGGCGATTGGAAATTTTACAATCATCAAGGTCTATGCTTCAATTCAAAGCGTAGTATCAGGGATGGGTGAAATAATCATTTGAGGGAAAGCCTTATGGACATCACGTGTGGTCTCATGATATCCCAGGATAGAAACCTCATCCGATTATTTGGTGCCATGCCGAGGATTCGAACCCCGCCCTCTACAGTGACCTGTATCGTCCTAACCGACTGGACCAACATGGCTTAAAATTTAAAAATTTCAAATTTCAAAAACTGAGGGAAAAATGGTGGTATATAGACAATTTGAAATTTTCAAAAATTTCTAATCTTTTTACTGACAATATGGATTTCAATAAATTACAATATAATCCTAATATATGGCTCAATATAAATTTCAATAAATTAAAATTAAATCAGAGTAAATTAAAAAAATTTTTAATTCAATTACTTCAATTAAAAAGAAATATAATTGAATATTATTCTAATATATTAGCAAATATAAATTCCTATATATTACAATATAACCAAGGTAATTCTTCTATGTACGAAAAACATAATTTTAATGATCTATGTCAATTAAAAGGACAAATAAATCAATTGAAAAATAATACAATAAAATATATTGATAATATACTTGATAATAAAAGTGAAGAATATAATAATAATACTTATAAAATATACTCCATTAATACTATTAATTCTAATAATGTTAATAATAATAATAATATTGAAGAAAATGGAAATAATAATGAAACTATTAATGAAGAAAATTCAAATATTACTGAATTTATGCAAAAATTCATTAATGATCATATAATAACTATTGATGGTAGTAAATATTTGAAAGAAGAGGAAAATTTAAGAAAAATTATTACCACGAATGAAGAAAAATTCAATCTTATATGGAAAGCCCATGCCATCGGTCATGAAGGTTTTGATAAAACATATGAACGATTAAGAAAATCTTTCTACTGGAAAGGAATGACAGTAGATATAAAAAGATTTATTGCAAATTGTGAAAATTGTCAATTAAACAAAAGAAACGAAATTCCGGAACCTACCGAAAAATTTGCAACACAAGTAGAAGCTCCTTTTACGCACTTGGGTTTAGATATAATTGGACCACTACCAGAAACCAGTAGTGGAAATCAATATATTATTGTTATAGTAGATTACTTTACAAAATGGGTAGAAGCACAACCGCTATCTACCATTACTTCACGTGACGTAGTCAACTTTTTGTCTCAAATTTTTGCAAGATTTGGTACACCAAATACAATTACAACTGATAATGGTGTACAATTTAATTCAGATTTTACAAAAATATTTTTGGATTTGTATGACGTATACATTAAATTTACTGTAACGTATCATCCTGAATCTAATGGTCTAACTGAAAATCGTAATAGAGAAATAGGAAAATTATTACATCTATTAGCAAGTAAAGAAAAAGAATGGGATCTTGTCCTACCTTTTGCTTTATGGGCTTTAAGAACTTCGAAAAATTCAGTTACTAAATATTCAAGTTTCGAATTGCTTTATGGAAGAAGAGATCAACAACCATTTGAATTAGCTTCATCTCTTCCAACTTCGAATGTACAAGGAAGCAAAGAAGAATTATTAATTGAAAAATTTATTAATCATAATAAATGGGTTATAGACGCATGTAATAATATAAAGAAGAATAATAAATATTGGGAAACTCGAAGAGAAGAAATTACTAGTATGAATAAACAAAACCAAATTAAAATAGGAGATTTAGTGAAAGTTCGAAATTTTTCTAGATATAAACTTGATCCTTATTTTGTAGGTCCATTTGAAGTTACAGGAAAACAATTTAATACCGTAAAACTAGTGGACCCAAATACAAAGCTACCTTTGGAAAGACCCGTACATATTAAAAACATAATAAAATTTAATTCAACAACTATACCATAGTTGTAACTAAAGAAGGGACGAATGATATAAAACGTAAATAAAAACTTTAATTATTAATAAATTATTTTATTAATAATTACATAAAAATAAATTAATAAATCATTTGCAAATTCGTGACATAAATAAAACGTGATCGAAAATAACGTGAGAAAATTAAAATTATGTAAAGACATAAAATTATGAAAGAACATAAAAATTAATGTAAACATAAAATTTATTACATAAATTTTATGTTATGTTAAAATTGAAATAATTTATAAATTTCTTTTTATTATTTTTATTATTTTTATATTTAATATTTTATTTTATTATATTTTTAATTATTTTAATAATTATTATTTTATATTAATATTTTATTAATTATAATAAATTTATATTTTTATTAATATTTTATGAATATTTTATATTTTATTTTATACTTTTATATTAAATACTTTAAATACTTAATAGTTACTCTAAGAGAATTAATTAATTAAATAGTTTATTATGAATTTCAAATATAAAAACAAGAATAATTCTTTATAATTATTCTTTGCAGCACAATTTTATGCCAAATTTATATTATAATTATTTTATATTTTCAAGATAAATATTGAATACATGTATTAATTAATTTTATAATTATTTTTAAATAAATAAATAAATTTTATAATTAAATAACAATTTTATAAAACTTCTCCCAACAAGAGAACTTGAACCAAAGGCGTACTTTATCACATGATAATAATAATTTTGTAATAAAATATTTAATAATTAAAACCAATTAAAAAATTGAAAACTTTAATATATAACAAAAATGTATTTAATTTTCACTTTATAAATTTAAAATATTAATTTTTAAGTAGATATATTTATTAAAAAAAATCTAAATTCCCTTATATTAGATTTAAAGTTTAACAAAATAAGATTAAAAATTATATAATAAAGTTAACATTATCTATATAAATATATTAAAAATTTATAAATTATTGTTTTACTAAATTATCAATTTTATTTCAATAAGCTGAAACTATTGTTGAGTTAAAATAAAGTATATAACTTGATTTTAGTTACTTATTACTTATCACTTTCTGAATTAGTTTACATATATTAAACTAAGCTACTAATCTACAAGTTATTCAAAAATTCAAGTAATATATTTTTATAAATAAATTAAATAATGAATTATAAGTAATCTCATAATATAAAAATTTTTTATTAAAAAATTTAATTACTATAATGAATATTAATGAATACAGACAATAATTAATCCAAAAAAGTATATATTAGTTTCTAAATTACATTAATGTTTATATTAAAATGTAAATTGCATTGTTATTTTTCGGAATATAGGAACAATTTTAATGATAATAATATTAAAAAAATATATATAATTTTTTTAAAAATTCTAACATTTAGAACTTTATTTATTATAATAATGGAAAATATTTGATATAATATTTAAAATATATTAATAAATTTTCATTGTTAATAATTTTTATAATTTATAAATATATATAGATATATAATAAATTATATATCGAATTAAATGAAATAATATATTAAAATATTATTTTATTATTATTATAAATTAATTGTTATTTTATTTATATATTTGTCTTTTTATTTCATTATTTTTTGAATATATTAAATACTAAATACCAATGTTAATTTTGATTATTTTCTTTTTTTTTTTTCTTTTTCATAAATATTATAATTTTTTATTTTTATGAAATTTTCATTTTTATTGTAGATTATTTTTTATATTTATATAATATATATACATATATATGATTTATTTAATAATATTGATAATAAGTAATAATAAATGAGTGAAAATTGTTCCAAAGATGAAAATGAAAGAATTAAAATGGAGGATCAAACTATATCAAAAAATATTTACTTCTCAAATCAAACTATTTCAGTACTTATTATTAATAATACAATTCATAATATATATTATATTTATATATATATATATATATTTAATTATATATTAATAATTATATATTAATATATAATATATAATCTATGGTTAGAATGCATGCGGTACAATGGCTATTCATCATGCATTATTAAATAATACTAAATTAGTAGATATTGGTATATATTCATATATATATATATATTTTATAATATAATCTTTTTTTTTTTTTTTACCAATGATTATATAGTAGTTGTAATATATATACTAGATTGTTATTTTTTTTTTTATTTTTAATTTTAAAATACTATAATTATTTTATTATGTTGTTTTATAAATATTAATAATAATTATATTAGTAATAATAATAATTTAATTATATTTAATTAAATATAATTATATATAATAAAATATGTATATTTAAATTTTGTATTGGATAATATTAGGATTTAAAAGGAGATGGTACCTTAAAGATATGAAGAAACTTAAAATCTTTCCCCCATGGAAAAAGTAAGATATTTGGAACAAAGTAAGGATTTAGCTTCTGTTCATTCAAAGTATTCAGTAAAGGGCCAAACCTCAGTTTCAGAAGCAGAGAATAATGTAGACATACATTTTATTTGCTTCATTCAGAGCGATGGTGACCTCTATGAATTGGATGGTCGAAAGGAATTCTCAATCAATCATGGAAAATGTGATGACTTATTAAAAGTAAAAAGATTAAGCTAAACTAATCTAATCATGCTATATTTTATTATGTTATAATAGTTAATTTTATTCAATTCAATTTTTTTTTTTTTTTTAATTTTTATTCTTTATTTATTACCTTTTTTAATTATAAATATATATATATATATATTATTATTATTATTATTATTATTATTATTATTATTATTATTATTATTATTATTATTATTATTATTATTATTATTTTATTTTATTATGTTATTTTTTATTTTACTTTTTATATTTTTATGGATTTGTATTTTCTATCAGTTATTATTACTTTTATAAATATTTTACAAGTCAACTGTAAAAAATTAGTTTTTTTTATATTGATTACATAAATAATACATATTTAAATATGTATTATTCTTATTCTTATTTTTTATTTTATTTTTTATTTTATTTATTTGATTTTTATTTTTTTTTTTTTTTATTTTTCAAAATGTATATATATATTTATTGAAACATATTATATTATATTGTATTATATTATATTACATTATTTATTTCAATTGATATATAAACCTTCTTTATGAATAGGGTGCTGTAAAAATAATCAGAGAGGTAATTAAGAGAAATCCAAATTCCAATGAAATTACAGCTCAAGTATTTACTCCAATTAAATAAATAAATAAATAAATAAAATAATAATAATAATAATAATAATAATAATAATAGTCAAACAAATAAAAAAAATTGCTTACTAAAAATAATCATAATAATAGTAGAAAAAAAAAGGTATCAAAGAAAAACAAATACAAATAAACTTCACAAGTAAAGTTTTAACAACAAAACGAATAATAAAAGAATTAAATATATATATATATTTATATTTAATTTTTAGTTTTAATTTTAATTCTGTTTTTTTTTTTTTTTATTTTTTTGTTTTTATTTTATTTTAACTTATATCTTTATTATTATTATTATTATTTTTATTATTATTATTATTATTATTATTATTATTATTATTATTATTATTATTATTATTATTATTATTATTATTATTATTATTATTATTATTATTATTATTTATTTTTTTATTATTATTACTATTATTATTATATTCATTGTTATTATTATTATTATTATTATATTGACATTTTCCAATTATTGATCGTAGGTATTTACACTTTTTCTGTTGTTAAAAAAAAAAGACTTAATTTAAATTGAAGGAAAATATTTAATAATAATTTATTTATTATTATTTTACTTTATTTTCTTTTATAATATGAAGTTTTGCTAATCTAATATAATAAAAAGGACTTTCTACAGTGCTCTAATCCGTATACATACCTTGGAATACCTTTCATTGAATCATTGGATTTAGAACCTATTATTGCAATAAATATCACCAAAAAAAAAAAAAGACCAAATTATAACATTTGCAGTCAAACCAAGCTGTAAGATTTTCCGAGAATCTAACAAAAGTTGATTTAAATACAGGTATTCAAATATTTAAAATACCTTGAAAAGTACAAAGGACTATTCAATTCATGAATCACGGAAAAAAAATTTTTTTTAAGAACTTATTGGTATGACGATTTCGCTGGTTGATGAAATTAAAAAAAGATCTCACTTCAGGATATAGTTTTGTTATAGGAATTAGTTTAATATCATAGAAATCAAACTCAGAAAAAATATAGCCTTATCAACCACAGAAGCCGAATATTTCAGCTTAATAAAATGTACAAAACAAGTCATATGGATAGAAAGATTGGTAAATGAAATATTCAACAAAAAAAAATATTAGTATTAAAATTGAAATAAATAATAAACCAAATAAGGATATAGCTGAAAATAAAAAAAAAAAAAAAAAAAGGACGATGTAAATATATGGACATAAAATACAAATATATTCAAGATGAAATTATTAAACAAAAAAAAAATTAAATTAACACTCATTAATTCTAACTCAATGATGGCAAATCCATTAATCAGAAGTATTTCTGGACCCAAGCTTTAAATACTTTGCCAATATAGGGGGAATATTAAATATCAAAATTAGGTGCTTAATTACATTTTACATTATACTACATTATTAAGTGTAAAGTATTTTTACTCAATAGTATAATAGAGTGTAACGTTAAATAAGTGTTATAATGTTAGACTGTTATAGAAAAATGGTTATAAATAAGATATTATGATATATTCTTAAAAGAATAAGGTCTTTCTTAATATCTTAATGTAAAAGCAATAAAATAAATAAATAAACACTTAATAAATATATAAATATAAATATCATTTCTTATTTTAAGTGTCATATTTAACATATAAAAATATTAAGATAAAAAATATATCAACTAAAAAAAAAAAATTAAAAAAAAATTTTATTAAAAAACAAAGTTAAGATTAATATAATGAAAATAATAGAGAAACTTTTAAAGTTATTATTGTATTATGATAGGAAAAGAGAGATCATATCTACAAAAAAAATTAATAAAATAAAATAAAAAAGGTACATTCCGTAAAATAGAGAGTGTGAAGAGATTAGAGAAAAAGTACTCCAGTATTTGTAAAATTGGTTTTTTAAACTTTTTTTTTTTTTTTTTTTACTTCAATAAAAATTTGGAATGGTTCCTTTCCTAAGAAATGGAAAACTGCTTTCATTGTATCTATTTCCAATAATAAAAATAAAAATAAAAAAAAAAGAAGGGTGACCATTCTAATGACAATAATTACCACAGGTATTTCAGGTATTTCAGGAATTAATGTAGGTTTAACAAAAAAAAAAAATTTTTTTTTTTTTTTTTTTTTTAAAGGTAATAAATGATAGAATCTCAGAATATGTATTTTTTTAAAAAATAAATTTATTAGACTCGAAGAATTTGGTTTTCAATAATCATGAAGAATGTATGTATTAGTAATTATACTTCTATTCAGAGAAATCTATCTAAGAAGGAAGTTTAATAATGAGTTTACATAGGTAGCCTACTTGGGTCCAAAGAAAGGCTTATGATTTAGTAATCTGTTTTCAACATTTTATCTAAACTGTTTCATCTTTCTTATTTTTATTTAATTATATTTATTAACGTCATTTTAGATAAATGTGATAAATTTGGTGTCAATATTGAATATATATAAATACTTTGGAGGTTTATTTGCAGATAGATATTTTTGTAATTGCTCACATTTAAGAGAATATAATTTCATTTCTTTGATCATGCCCTTAAAATGGGTTGACAAGAACAAAATGTCATTTGGAATTAAAATAAATGTGTAACTATGATAATCAAACCTCTTTTTTTCTGTTCAATCAATCTCATTCTTTTGAAGATCTTACTTTCTAATCATAGTATATTCTCTATGCTTAAGGTTTTATGTTATAATTATTTCAGAATTCTATTCAGCGTTGATCTATCCCTTCAACCACTTACAATCTAATATGTACCTAAGCTAAAAGTTAGGAGAACTTTATTATTTGCAATTTTTCAATTATTTTAACGATCAACAAGATACCTTTAATCTTTTTTTTTTTTTTTTTTAAAAAAAAAAAAAAACTACAACCACAAAACAACATATTCTACATTCTTTTATTATCAGTAGAGCCATTTTACTATGACTCCTCTACCTGGTTCCAATAAAATTACTTAGGAGAAGTATTCAATCTTTAATTAATAATGAAATAAATAAATCAAAGAATACTTTATCATAGAATAGTTACATTGAAAAAAAAAAAAAAAGTGAATTTTATTTATTAGTACTAATGCCTTTTCTCAAGACCTTCCTATTTTCCCTACTACTGGTTTCTGTTCGTCAATGTGAACTAAGTGCTTCTTTAAATGAATTAATTCTAATTGCATTATTAAAGAATCTTTATTAAAAAAACATTTCTTCTATATGTAAATATTCTTAGACTAAAGAATCTCGTACTTTATATAGAAAAATCCAAAAAAAAAAAAAAAAAAAAAAAAAAAAGAATTATTAAAAAAAGTTTAGAGAGGCTATTGAAGTATATTAGTCTGATATTACTACAAAACAAGATAATAAAAGAACTGGCTAGGATAAATCGAAAATTCATTCAATACAAAGAACCTTATTCAATCTTAATGGTTAATTCACTGAGTTTAGTCTGGGATTTATTTGAAAAAGAAAAATTACGATTAAAGGTTGTGGGTATATAAGTATAATACCAACTATTACTTTCAGAAGTAGTAGAGTTAACAGAAAAAAAAATTATCCTAAACTAAAGGTTGTCCATGTTATGGTAAAAAAAAAAAGGTGATCTATTATATATCTCCTTGGATAATTTTTTTTTTTTTTTTTTTTTTTATATTTTTCTTCCAAAGTCATCATTTTATGGTTGTTGCCAAAAAAATAAAAATTAATGAATATATATATATATATATATATATATATGTTTTTTTTATCTATTTTTTTATGCTCCTTTTTGATGAAACTTTAGTTTTAGATGAGCTTTGTAATTCAATACTGAGGAAAAATGAAACTATTTTCAAAGAAAAAAAAAACTTTTATTAAGGTGCCCTGGACCTAATGTTTTATATATAGTAAGCCTTGTGGAATTTACCTTAACTAATACATACTATACCAGGCTTTAGTAGCTTCCTTGAATTACTCATTGATTGATATAAGTAAAATAAAAAAAAAAAAAAGACTTTCACAACCATGAGAGTCAACGTCGAACTGATAAAGGAAAAGAAGAACCTCAATTACTGCTCCTTCCAGTACATCTTTTCCAACATATAGTTAATAATTGTACTTTACACAAAGAATCTAATGAATTTTGAATCTCCTGATAATATTTTTCTTGGTTCGAACGAGAGTTTAGTGGTCTAGTTTCAAACCTGTAAAAAAAAAAAAAAAAAAAAAAAAAAAAAAAAAAAAAAAAAAAAAAAAAAAAAAAAAAAAAAAAAAATGCTTTGCTTAATTCAAAAAGGGAATAACCAATCATGACCCCTGAAGCCCTATTACTTTTCATCGATTCGGGAACAAGCATTTTCTAAATTTCTAATTTCGAAGATCATGAATAGGATTATTCATACATACTTCCATGACTGAGAGGGTATCTTCTGATTTTTATTTTGAATGAAAGTAGCCTCTCAGTAATTACTATTTAAACTAATTGGCCTGTTAATATCTGAAGCTAAATTTCCCTATAAATACTCAGTCAAAAATGAGTTAATGGATCTTTAATAGAAGGAGAAAAAGTAATATTAAAGCCTTCCTTAGATTTGATAATAGTAGAGAGAAGAAAAAAAAAAAAGAAGGAATAAGAAGGTTTAACCAGTTTCTTAAAGGCCACGCCAAACCATGTTTATAATTTTCTTTTTTTTTTTTTTTTTTTTTTTTTTTTTTTTTAGAGACATAATAATTAACCTAGTGAGATTAAGTTTTACTTTTATATAGATTGGAACGAAAATTACTTTTTTTTTAGGTTTCTTATGAGTATTATAAAATTTTATGATTTAAGTAGTAGTAGTAGTAGTAAAATTGATTAAGATAGGAGACAACATTGTGGACAATCAGAGGTAATGGTTTAATATTATCGTTAAAACTAAATGTTTTTAAAAAAAAAAAAAAAAAAACTTTAATATATTTACTAAAATTTATTTAAAGTATCTAAAAAAAAAAAAAAAAAAAAAAAAAAAAAAAAATGTCAATCATTTCATCAGCAAACAGATTATTCTTGTTAAGATTTTAATTCATTCACCAAAAATAGAGAAATAGTTATGGGAGGAAAAAATATTCTTGCATTTATTTAGTATTACAAATAGGTGTTTGACCATCTTTTTTTTTTTTTTTTTCATTCGATTATCTTTTTAACATTAACAAAAGAACCTTTTATACATGAGACAATTTATATGAATTATGATCAGAGACATCGTATAAAGGAAAAAAAAAAAAAAAAAAAAAAAGTTGAGGTAATATGAAAAGAGTGAAACCATTACTCTATTATTAAGATGTATTGATCAATACAAGAAGAATTTATAACCTCTTTGTTTTTTTTTTTTTTTTTGTTTTGTTTTTTTTTTTTTATGAATAAGGAAAGGTATTACCGGTTAAGGTAGCAACAGTCCAATCAGAAAAAAAAAATATACTTGTGAATGCAATTAGAGAGTTTGATAAAAGGCAATATTTTAAGTCACCAATTAAGATAGCGGGTGTGTTTTATTTTTATTGTTGTTGAGAATTAATTTATTTTTCAAGTTCCCCAAGGGAAACACAAAGAATAGAGCATTCTTTAAACTTTTTCATAGGCAAATATATATTAGAAAAGAAGCATTTTTGATCCCAAAAAAACAAAAAAAAAAGAAAAAAATTATATATACTGAGATGATACATTTATAATTATAGGTAAAAAAAAAATTAAGGAATGAATGAACAAATAAAGTATATGAATTATATGAATTATATGAATTATATATATATATAAAATATATATATTTAAACCCATGTTTTCCCTTTTTAATCCATTTTAAATTTATCCTATGTTTCTTGAGTGTCCACGTCCAAAAAAAAAAAAAAAAAAAAAAAATGAAATGAAATAAATAAGTAAAATAAAAATAAATAAATAAATAATAAAAAAAAAGAAAAAAGAAAAGAGAGAATGTGTGTGTGGAATCTTTTTTTTTTTTTTTTTTATTTTATTGTATTGTATTGGAGTATGTTTACTAAGTAGTTCATGGATCAATCAATTGATCATAAGAAAAGAAAAATAAAAAATAAAGGAAATCAACAACCTTCCATTTGAGGGGATGGACTGACTTTAAATATTATAATATTATGATTAGGGTAGAGTAGGATGGGGTAGCATTAAACATTGAATCCTAAAGTCTCTTCCTTTTTTTTTTTTTTTTTTTTTTTTTCATTCGATTACCTTTTTTAACATTAACAAAAGAACCTTTTTATACATGAGACAATTTATATGAATTATGTATCAGAGACATCGTATAAAAGAAAAAAAAAAAAAAAAAAAAAAAAAAAAAAAAAAAAAAAGTTGAAGTAATATGAAATGAGTGAAACCATTACTCTATTATTAAGATGTATTGATCAATACAAGAAGAATTTATAACCTCTTTGTTTTGTTTTTTTTTTTATGAATAAGGAAAGGTATTACCGGTTAAAGTAGCAACAGTCCAATCAGGAAAAAAAAATATACTTGTGAATGCAATTAGAGAGTTTGATAAAAGGCAATATTTTAAGTCACCAATTAAGATAGCGGGTGTGTTTTATTTTTATTGTTGTTGAGAATTAATTTATTTTTCAAGTTCCCCAAGGGAAACACAAAGAATAGAGCATTCTTTAAACTTTTTCATAGGCAAATATATATTAGAAAAGAAGCATTTTTGATCCCCAAAAAACAAAAAAAAAGAAAAAATATATATATACTGAGATGATACATTTATAATTATAGGTAAAAAAAAAAATTAAGGAATGAATGAACAAATAAAGTATATGAATTATATGAATTATAAATATATATATATATATAAAATATATATATTTAAACCTATGTAGACCCTTTTTAATCCATTTTATATTTATCCTATGTTTCTTGAGTGTCCACGTCCAAAAGAAAAAAAAAAAAAAAAAAAAAAAAAAAAAAAAAAAAAAAAAAAAAAAAAAAAAATGAAATGAAATAAATAATAAAATAAAAATAAATAAATAAATAATAAATAAAAAAAAGAAAAAAGAAAAGAGAGAGAGAGAGAGTAATCTTTTTTTTTTTATTTTATTGTATTGTATTGGAGTATGTTTACTAAGTAGTTCATGGATCAATCAATTGATCATAAGAAAAGAAAATAAAAAATAAAGGAAATCAACAACCTTCCATTTGAGGGGATGGACTGACTTTAAATATTATAATATTATGATTAGGGTAGAGTAGGATAGGGTAGCGTTAAATATTGAATCCTAAAGTCTCTTCCTTTTTTTTTTTTTTTTTTTTTCATTCGATTACTTTTTAACATTAACAAAAGAACCTTTTTATACATGAGACAATTTATATGAATTATGTATCAGAGACATCGTATAAAAAAAAAAAAAAAAAAAAAAAAAAAAAAAAAAAAAAAAAAAAAGTTGAAGTAATATGAAAAGTGTGAAACCATTACTCTATTATAAGATGTATTGATCAATACAAGAAGAATTTATAACCTCTTTGTTTCTTTTTTTTTTTTTTTTTTTTTTTTTTATGAATAAGGAAAGGTATTACCGGTTAAGGTAGCAACAGTCCAATCAGAAAAAAAAATATATACTTGTGAATGCAATTAGAGAGTTTGATAAAAGGCAATATTTTAAGTGACCAATTAAAATAGCGGGTGTGTTTTGTTTTTATTGTTGTTGAGAATTAATTCATTTTTCAAGTTCCTCAAGGGAAAACACAAATAATTGAGCATTCCTTAAACTATTTCAAAGGAAAATATATATTAGAAAAGAAGCATTTTTGATCCCAAAAAAAAACAAAAAAAACAACAAAAAAAAAAAATTATATATACTGAGATGATACATTTATAATTATACGAAAGAGGTAAAAAAAAAAAAAAATTAAGGAATGAATGAACAAATAAAGTATATGAATTATATGAATTATATAAAATATATATATATAATTATATAAAATATATATATTTAAACCCATGTTTTCCCTTTTTAATCCATTTTATATTTATCCTATGTTTCATGAGTGTCCACGTCCAAAAAAAAAAAAAAAAAAAAAAAAAAAAAAAAAATGAAATGAAATAAATAATAAAATAAAAATAAATAAATAATAAAAAAAAAAAGAAAAAAGAAAAGAGAGAGTGTGTGTGTGGAATCTTTTTTTTTTTTTTTTTTATTGTATTGTATTGGAGTATGTTTACTAAGTAGTTCATGGATCAATCAATTGATCATAAGAAAAGAAAAATAAAAAAT
This sequence comes from Neocallimastix lanati (nom. inval.), assembly GCA_016946835.1. Taxonomy (NCBI): domain Eukaryota; kingdom Fungi; phylum Neocallimastigomycota; class Neocallimastigomycetes; order Neocallimastigales; family Neocallimastigaceae; genus Neocallimastix; species Neocallimastix lanati (nom. inval.). The sequence continues at coordinate 1,635,102 of JACVTC010000010.1, read as the reverse complement.
AAAGGAAATGGAAATCAACGACCTTCCATTTAAGGGGATGGACTGACTTTAAATATTATAATATTATGATTAGGGTAGAGTAGGATGGGGTAGTGTTAGATATTGAATCCTAAGGTCTCTTCCTTTTTTTTTTTTTTTTTTTCATTCGATTACCTTTTTTAACATTAACAAAAGAACCTTTTTATACATGAGATAATTTATATGAATTATGATCAGAGACATCGAATAAAAGAAAAAAAAAAAAGTTGAGGTAATATGAAAGTGTGAAACCATTATAAGATGTATGATCCATAAAAAAAAAAAAATAAGAGAGAAAATGACCAAATGAAGAAACTACTAGTGATAAATAAAATAAAAATAAAAACAAAAAAAACTATGGAACTTGTTTTGAACTTGTTTGAACTTGTATTATAATTAAGCGATCCCAATCATCATGATAGAAAGATCTTGAGAAGCAGTGAAGGTATTGTTCGATGTAAGAATTGCATCGTTCAACTTGACCTACGGTTTCATGGTGGTCAGTGGTAGCTATTTTCGATTTAATATTTAATAAGAATAGAAATTCTTGCCTTTTTTGTGTTCACAGTTCACAGTTTACGAGTGAACTGTGAACCTCTATCCGTAATAATATCATAGGGCCCATTAACTCAAGAAACTTTTATTAAATTAATTATAAAAAAAAAAAAAAAAAAAAAAAGCATACCTATTATATACCCTATATGCATACATATAATTTTTTTTTTTTTTTTTTACATAAAAAACAAAAAGAAAAGAAAAGAGGTTACCTGCTAACCACTACCGTCATAAATTTTAATTATATATAGATTTAGAAAAATAAGAAAAAAAGAAAAAATATGATATATTAATGTTTTTGAATTTATTTTAAAATAATAATATAATAATAATATAATAATAGTAATAAATAAAAATTATACTAATAAAAAAAAACTATTAATTAATATACACATATATATAATAGAGAATAAAAAGAAAATAAGAATAAAAAAAATAAAAATAAAAACTGACCTGATTAAAATAACAATTTCTTTTCTTTTTTTCTTTTTTTTTTTTATTTTAAATATATTTATATTTAATATGAACAAATAGAATTTATTCCTCAATCTATTGAAATAAAAAAAAAGATATTTAATAAATTTTTTAAAAATAATAATTACAATTATTTCCATTATTATTTATTATTTATTTAGTATTATTATTATTATTATTTTTCCTAATGAAGAATTATTAATAAATTAAATAAATTAATAAAAAATAATAATAATAATAAATAAATTAAATAAATAAATTATTAAGGCATAATACATTATAATAACTATACATTATCCATATCAAATAATATTATATTAATATTATATTTTTACACCTTATATATATATATATATATATATTTTTTTTTATGTTACTATTAAACATGAATCTTAATGCAACAAAATTTAGTACTATTTCTTAAAACAATGATTTTACATATTTTATAATATGGTGACTACTATATTTAATAAATTTACTTAAGAGTTTATCATTCATTAATTAAAAAAACATCCTCTATATCCTATATTAATTTATATATATTCATTATTATCATTATTTTATATAATAATAATTTTTCCTCAGTAATTTATTTTATATTTTATATATATATATTATTGATATTTAATATTGATATTATTATTTAATAAGATTTATATTTAAATTATACATACAATTATATATATATTATATATTTTATATTAATATTTATTTTGACAGTTAATGTGTAATTATTGATATTTTTATATTTATTATTTATAATATTTGTTCTATTTATATCTATTTATATATATTTATGTATATTTGTATATATTTATGTATATTCACATATATTTATATTAATATATATTATTCCTTTATGATATCTATGTATTATATTGATATATTATAGTTTCTAAAATTAAATATATAAAAGGTTATATATATAATATTTAATCATATTTTACGTCTACTCCAATATTTATGTATATTAATGTAATATATTCATATTTATGTATTTTATATATATTTTTATATTTTAATTAATAAGATTTATATTTAAATGTATTATATTTATGTATTATATTTCTAATATTTATTGGTATTGTATTTATTATTTATTATATGTATTTCTATATATAAGATTCGTATATTAATAATTTGTATGTATTCTATTTACTATGTATATTATATTTGTATTTAAATATTATTTATCCAAATATTTTAGTTTGACTACAATATACTATTTGATATACTTTATTATATATATATATTCTTCCATTCATTTTATTCATTATATATTAATATTTATATTATATTATGTCATCCATTGATGATACTAAATAAGGTTATTAATTAGATATATATTATCTTTTTCTTTTTTTTATTTTTATTATTTTTTTATGTAAAAGGTATCATCCATTATAATTTATAATAATTGCGTACCGAAGATGATGTATTATTACAGAAAATCTTTTTTTTTTTTTTTTTCATTATGACCATTAGCATTATAAAGGTATCATCCATTTCATTGAAAAATATGTAACCTTTCTATATTTTTGGTATCATTCTTTTCATTTACTTACGGAAAAAAAAATTTTTTTTTTTTTTTTAAATATTATATACTCTAAATATTATTTTAAATTTGTAAGGTATTATCCATATCATCTAACAGATGTAACAATTCTTGATTTTAAGGTATCATCCATATCCTCATCAACCTACAAAAATTATGTATTATTATACAAATTAAAATAAAAAAAAAAAAAATTTTTTTTATAGGGTATCATCTATTGAAAATTAATATATTATATAAAATAAAATATAAATATATATTATATATTTTTATAATTAAAATTTTTTAAAAGTAAAAACTTTTAAATTAGTTTTATATAATATATATAAAGAACTACATATATAAATATAAAATAAAATAGAATAATATCCAAATGAATTAAACATTTGATTATTTTCAAGTGAATTATTAATTATATATATTAATAAATAAACCATTAAATTATTTTTATTAATGGTTTTTAAGTTTCACTGAGACTATTTGTTATTGATTCCTTCTGAATTGTCTATGATTATCAATTATTAATGAAAACAAAAAAAAGTTTTCTTTATTTAACTTTTTTGATTTAGTCCTTAACAAAGTAGTTTAATTTTTGAAATATCAAAAAAAAAAATGAGGCTTTAATTTTTAATATCTACATATTATATGGTTTATTTATTTTTATTATTTCAATTTCATAGTCTATGGAGAGAGGGAGAAAAAAACAAGAAAAAAAATATCATTAATATTAATTAAAATTATTTAAAAATTATATAGTATCTATTATTATTATTTATTATTTATTATTATTATTACTATTATTATTTTAATAAATAATTAAAAAAAAATTAAAATAATAAATGATATATCTATAAATATTCCTTTTTTAAATATATAAATATTCTAATTTTTATTTTATTTTACTAATCCATACTTTCTGATCAGCATTTATATGATTCTATAATATAATATTATTGATAAACTAAAATATAAATATAAATAAATGATAGGCAATAAAATTTATTAATTAATAATAATAAAAATTTAATAATAAATATTGAATATTAAATAATTAAAAATAAATAAATACTATTTAGTATTAAAGAATATAAAATAAGGAAATATATAATAAATAATAAATATGTAATATTCTTTAGGTGTTTTCACTTCTTCCTCTTTTTTTTTTTTTTTTTTTTTTTTACTATTAATAATAATAATATTATTATTAATATCCTTAGTTATCCTATACCTATAAATGAATAAAAAAAATAATATATATATATATATATATTAGTCTTTGTGAAATAACTACAAGTTGTCAAAAATATAATCCAATAATATATATATATATATATTTAGTTTCGATTTTTTTTTTTTTTTTTATTAACAATAATATAATAGTTAATAATGATTGTGTTATGATATATTATTTACTTTTATTATTATTTACTATTATTTATTACTATTTATTATTATTTACTATTATTTATTACTATTTATTATTATTTATTATTTACTTTTTTATTATTATTTATTATTTACTTTCGTTATTATTTACTATTATTTACTATAATTATTTATTATTATTTATTATTATTTATTGTTATTTATTATTACTTATTATTTATTATAATTTATTATTATTTATTATTTATTATTACTTATTATTTATTATAATTTATTATTATTTATTATTATTTACTATTTATTTTACTATTTATTTTTATTATTTATTATTATTATTTATTATTATTATTTATTATTTATTATTTATTATTTACTATTTACTATTGATTTATTATTTACAATTTATTATTTATTATTTACTATTTATTACCGTTATTTATTACTAAATAAAAGTAATTATTAATCATTTATTATTATTATTATTATTATTATTATCTATTGTTTATTATTATTTACTATTATTATTTATTATTTATTATTATTATCTATTGTTTACTATTTATTGTTTATTATGTATTACTACCAATATAGTTATAATAATAGATAAAGATAAAATAATAATACATATTAAGTTTTTCATATGATTGCTTACAATATGGTTTTATTCATTCATACATATTACTCCATGGCTTTTGCCATAAGTAGTGAGTGGTGTTATGAGCTATTCTTTAGTAGTAGTATAGAATGACTAAAAATGGGAATCACACCACTCTATGGAGGAACCTGAATAGTAAAGTCATCCCTATTTTTTTCCTTTTCCCCCACTTTAATTAAACATAATAAATAGGTCTATGTATTAATGTAAACAAAAAGAAAACAAAAAAAAAAAAAGTAATCCATAAAAGTATATCATTAATTATTTTATAATATATTTATGTTACTTTATATTCATGTTTATATTCTTATTTATGTATATATTCATGTTTATATTCCTACTGAATATTACTTAATATTGATGTATAAAGTCCTTCTAATATATTTATGTTTATATTCCTATTTATGTTTATATTCCTATTTATGTTTATATTCCTATTTATGTTTATATTTCTACTTTATTCTTTCATTCTATATTTAATATTTACACTATTGTATATATTTAATGTTTATGTTATATATATAATATATATTGATTATTTAATATCATTATTTAATATCTATATCTCTATGTTGTATTGTTTAATATTGAATATTTATTATTTTATTATTTATTATTTATTATTTATTAGTTATTAGTTATTAGTTATTATTTATTATTTATTATTTATTATTTATTATTTATTATTTATTATTTATTATTTATTTATTATTTATTATTTATTATTTATTATTTATTATTTATTTATTATTTATTATTTATTATTTATTATTTATTATTTATTATTTATTATTTATTATTTATTTATTATTTATTATTTATTATTTATTATTTATTTATTATTTATTATTTATTTATTATTTATTAGTTTAATATTTTATTATTTATTATTTATTTATTATTTGTTTAATATTTTATATTTTGTTCCTTTTTTTTTTTTTTTTTTAATATTTAATATTTTGTATCTTGTATCTTGTATTCTTTAATATTAAATCAATGATTACTCATCATATATAATCTCAACCAGCCAACCAACCACTCCACCTTCTATAATTTTATTTAAATTATAGGCTAATCTACATATGAGAAATGAAAAAGAAAGAACATCTCCCACACACAAACAATAAAATAAATTAAAGAACAAGTCAACAAAATAAGAACAAAAAAAATGAAAAAAAAAATGAAAATAACAATAAAAAAAAAAAAAAAAAAAAGAAAAATAAGAAAAAAAAAAGATTTTCTGAATTATTAATTATTATTTTATCATTTTATTATTAATTAATATTTTATTATCTATTAATATTTAATACTTATTTATTTATTATTATTATTCAATTATTTATTATTTAATTATTTAATATATTATAATTATTGCTATTTCTATTTATTTTAATATATTAGTTATATTTAAAAAAAGAAATTCATAAATATAAAACTTAATATATATAAATATATTATCTATTAATTATTATATATTTATATAATATATTATGAATATATCATGGACTAAATAGTAATAATTATTTTATTAATTAAGAATAATTAAAATTTGAAATATTTCAAATATTTTATTATTTTATTATTTTATTATTTTATTATTAATTTTCGATTTAACTTTTTATTTCTTTCGTCCATTATTCTAATTATATTGTATCTCTAAGGTAATAAAAATAATAATAATCATAATTATAATGATATAATAATCATACTATTTATTGTTATTTGTTATTATTTATTAATATCATGACTATAACTTTTATTATTTATTTCATTCTATCTGATAAATGCATTTGATGTCCTTTGGTTTAAATAGAAATAAGGATGAAAAGGTGATTTGTATCGGCACTGAATTTATAATTTAAATAGATACGTATATATATTTATATATATTTATATATATTTATATATATTTTTTTTAAACATTAATAAATTAACAAAGGATCAAAAAAAAAAAAAGAATTTAATGATTTATTTTTATATTTAATATATAAATATAATATATTTATATTTATATTCATATATATTATTTATATTTATATTTATATTTATATTTATATTTATATTTATATTTATATTATCTACATATATATATATATATTATTATATTTAATATCATTTATATTTAATATTTTTTATATTTATATATTAATATTATCCTTATATTTAATTTTATTTATATTTATTTAATAATATTGTTTTTGTCTCTATTACTTATTTTTGTCATATTCCTCCATATCTATCTTATTTATTGTATTAATATCTATTTGAAATGGTTGCATTTCGAAAGATTGCCTGCTTTCTTTCTTATCCTCTAAAAAAAAAAACTTTTTTTTTTCTTTTAACTTTAAAAAATTAAAGAATTCATTTTATCACCCATTAGAAAGAAGAAAAAAAAAAAAAAATTAAATTTTTTTTGGGCAGGATCACCAGAAATTAAACCAATAAAAATTTGGTACAACCTTTAACTTCATAGCTGAAATTGTTTTTTTTTCTTCTTCTATTTTATTATTATTGTTATTATTATTATTCATGACTTTAACTAATATCATATTTATATTAGATTACCATTCATTTATTTATTTGCTATATTTATTTATTTATTTATTTATTTATTTATTTATTTATTTATTTATTTAATAACTTCACAACTGTGGATAATATTTTTATTTTTATATCAATTAACTAATTTTGATTTTTTTTTCATAAAACTGACTTTTTATTTCTCTCTTTTTCTTTTTTCTTTTATTTAATTATTATATACTCTATAAAATAAAAGCATTTACCTAATAATGATATTCAATATTTATTATTCAATTATTTACTATTTATTATTTATTATTTATTAAATACTCTTTTTTATTATTAATTATTTATTATTTATTAATAAATACTCATTTTATTATTAATTATTAAAATTATTAATTATTATTTTATTATTTTATATTTATTATTTTTTTATATATGTTTAATTAAAAAGAGTCAAAGAAAAAAAAAAAAAAAAAAACTTTTTTTAATTTCTTATTAAACATAATTTGTGGCGTATTTCAAATGTTTCAACCTGGCAAAAAAAAAAAAAAAAAAAATAAAAGATAAAAGCTATATTAACTTTATAACTTAATATAATTTTTTTACTATTTTTTATTTATTTTATTATTTTTGTACTTGGCTAACATAAAATAAAATTATTATTTATTATTATTATTATTAAATACTCTTTTTATTATTTATTAATAAACACTTTATTTAATTATTATTTATTTATTATTTATTATTATTAATAAACACTTTATTTAATTATTATTTATTTATTATTTATTATTATTAATAAACACTTTATTTAATTATTATTTATTTATTATTTATTATTATTAATAAATAGTTTATTTATTATTTATTATTATTAATAAATAGTTTATTTATTATTTATTATTATTAATAAATAGTTTATTTATTATTTATTATTATTAATAAATAATTTATTTATTATTTATTTATTTAATTATTATTTATTTATTTATTATTTTATTATTATTTTAATTTCTTTTAATTATTTTAATTTGTTTATTTATTCATTCAACTTTTTTTTTTTCCTTTTTTCTTTTCTATTTTGTTTACCTTTTCTTTTAAGTATATTGGGAATTTGTCTCCTTTCCTCCCTGCTTGTGATCGTCTTATGACATTTTTTCATTTTATCTTGTTTTATGACTTAATTTACCTTTTTATTTTTATGATTATTTATTATATATTGATTCAATTATTTATTTTATTTTTATTATTATTTCTATATTTATTATATCTATTAATATATTATTATATTTTATATATATATTTTTATTTATATTTATTATATATACCTTTATTTATATTTATGTTTATATCTCTGTATATATTTATTAACTATCTTTGTTTATATTTATTCATCTTCATCTATTTATTTTGTAGTCTAGTTAAATTGAGTCAATTCATATTATATGGTGATACCAATAATAAATATTGGAGTCTCTATTAATTATTAAAAAAAATAAATTTTAATTAATATTATTATTCATTTATTATTTAATTATTTATTATTTATTATTTATTATTTATTATTTATTATTTATTATTATTTATTAATTTTTAATATAATTTAATATCTAAATTGATTTATTATCTCATAATATAATTTCTAATATATGTAAATTTCATTTATATTGTTGTTGTCATTAATAATAAATATTGTTGATACCTAAAAATAATATTTAGTTTGGTACAAAATAAAAATAAGATTTAATAATGAAACATAACCCTTGAGTGAACAATTATTATTATTATTATAATTATTATTATTATTATTATTATTATTATTAACATATAAGATAAATCATTTAAAAATAATATAAAATAATAATATTATTTAAAATAATAATAATATTTAAAATAATAATAAAAATAAAAATAATATTTAAAATAATAATAAAAATAAAAATAATATTTAAAATTTTATAATAATTCAGTATAATTAAGAATGGAAGATCTTTTAATAATTCAGTTAAATTAATTGAAAAGAAACAATTTTGAAATTAATAAATTTTTATATTTATTCATAAATTTCATTTAATTAAAAAAAATAATAATAATAATAAAATTTGTCTACTATTTTATTAGTGATATGTAGAATATGACAAATAAATAATAACATTAACATTATACGAAAAAAAAAAGTTACTAATAATAATAATAATAAGAATAATATTAATATTATATTATATATATAAAGTGAACTTGAACTGATTGAAATTAATATACTATGATTTTATTATTATTATTATTATTATTATTATTATTATTTGTTTTAAAATTTAAATAAATAAATTAACAATAACTAAAAAGATACTGGTTCATTTTTAAATCAACAAAGAATAAACAATAATTAAGCAATTAAAAATAATTAAATAATTAAATAGTAAATAATAATTAATAAATAATTAAATAATAATAAATAATAAATAATACATAATAAATAAATAATAATAATAGATAATAAATAGTAGTAATTAGAATATGTAGCAATACTAATAATAAATAATTAAATAAAAAATAATATTAAATAGTAGTAATAAACAATAATAATAATTACAATAGCTAAATATATAGAAATTAAAAATAATATAATAAAATAATATAATTTTATAATAAATGTAGTTTAGTGTTGTTGTTAAGTATCTTTCTTTATGGAGGGAGGGGAGAAGAATTTAAGGTTTAATTTGTTTATTCCGATTTTCATAATTATTATTTATTATTATTATTTATTTATTTATTATTTATTATTTATTATTTATTTATTATGTATTATTTATTATGTATTATTTATTATTTTCTATCAATAAGTTGAATGGCTTTTAATTAAATAATAATTAAATAATAATAGCATTGAAATGATATGGCTAAACAACACATAGCAGATACTAATTAAAATAATAAATATTTAACTAACTAAATTAATAAAGAGGCGATAGTTAATAATAAAAAAAATTAACTATATAATAGATAGACTATTCAATCTTCACTATTTAATATTCATTCGTCACTATTTAATAATATTTATTATTAATTTCAAAAATTAGATTAATATTAACTTTATTTATAAAGATAATATAAAATTGAGAATAAAAAATTAAAATAAGAAATCAAAAAAATTAAAATCATATATTTTTTTATTTTTTTATTTTTTTATTTTTTTGTCAATGGTTAAAGGAAACGATGATGATGAGAATGAAGGATGAATATTTTTAATTTTTAATTTAATGATAGCTAGACTAGACGGATGGAAAAAAAAAAAATTCTATTCTTTGTTTTTTCTTTTGTTTTTTTTTCGCACTGTTTTTGTTATTTTATTGTTTTTCTTTTATTATATCCTTTAATCCTGTTCCTGCTTCTTTTCTTTCCTGTTATTCATTTTTATTATTATTAATTATTAATTATTATTCATCTATAATTCATTTGCTATTATTATTTGTTATTATTTGTTATTATTTATTATTATTCAATTATTTAATATTTTTTTCCATTTCTTTTTAATCATTTATTCCATACCTCAATATATTCTGTTTATAATGCAATTTATAAAGTATATATCTTTTAAATCAATTGATAATAAATATTTATCCAATATATAATAAAGAATAAATAAACTTAATATATAACTAGTTCTATAGTTGATATTTCATAATTCAACAGTTCTCTCTCTCTCGCTCTATCCAGTTCTATACAATTTATTACATTTTTATATATTATATATTTCTATATAATTTTAATATAATAATAATATAGTTTATATATTTCTATATAATAATAATATAGTTTATTATTATGATATAATTATAATATAGTTTATATATTGCAATATGTCTATGAAAATTTAATTATAATTATTAATTAATATTCTATATAAGATATAAGGATTATTACTTATTAATATTGATATATATGGGAATCAATGAAATTAAAACGTCATATCAAATAATAAATTAGTAATAAATAAATAGATAATAAAAATAATAAAAAATAAAATGTCTAAATTAATATAAATAAAATTAATAATAATAAGATTATTAATATTATTTATTATTACTATTATTATTACTATTTATTAATATTAAGATGATAATTATTAAATATATATTAATATGTATATTAATGTTAATGGTGATCGATTGATTTAAAGTGCCAAAATATATATATAATTTTATTTTTATTTTTATTTTATTTTATTTTATTTTATCTTATTTTATTTTCAATTTTGGTTTAGATTAAAAAGATTAAACTATTTAAACTTTATTAATTTTATATTCCTAATTTATACAAAAATGAAATAAAATTATTTTTAGGTAAAATAAAATAGATTAATTAAATTTTTATTGATTATTTAATTTATTAATCTATGAATGGAATATTAATCATAATATATGGATTATTTTATTAGAGTTTGTTAATTTATAAAAAAAAAAAAAAATTATATTATTTTTTCTTTAAAAAGAAATTTAATAATAATAAATAATAAATAAACAGCTAATAACTAATAAACTAATAAACTATTACTATATCTATTGATTATTCCATAATTTATTATTTATTTATTTATTTACTATTTATTATTGGAAATAATTGTAAAAAAAAAAAAAATTTTTTTTCATATAAAAATAAAGAGTTTTTCTCTCGAAATAATTTTTTTTTTTCTTCATCATATCTATATATATTTAAAATGGCTAGTATTCAAAAGATTCCTTTAGTTACTGACACTTACACCGCTGATCCATCTGCTCACGTTTTCAACGGTAAAATTTACATTTACCCATCTCACGATCGTGATATCGAAACTATCGATAACGATAATGGTGATCAATATGATATGAAGGATTACCACGTCTATGAAATGGACGATGAAAACACTCTTCCACGTGACTGTGGTAAGGTTTTAGATATTGCCGATATTCCATGGGTTTCCAAGCAACTCTGGGCTCCAGATTGTGCTGAAAAGGATGGCAAGTACTATTTCTTCTATCCAGCTCGTGATAAGGAAGGTTTCTTCCGTATTGGTGTTGCTATTGGTGACAAGCCAGGAGGTCCATTCAAGCCAGAACCAAACTACATTCAAGGTACTTACAGTATTGATCCATGTATCTTCCCAGATACTGACAAGAACTACTACCTTACCTTCGGTGGTATTTGGGGTGGTCAACTCGACAAATACCGTAACAATGTTTACGATGAAAAGAACGAAGAACCAACTGGTGAAACTCCAGCTGTCTGTGCTAAGATTGCCAAGATGAACCCAGATATGAAGACTCTTGCCGAAGCTCCACGTGATATTGTCATTTTAGATGAAAACGGTAAGCCACTTGCCGGTAAGGATCACGACAGACGTTACTTCGAAGATCCATGGCTCTACAAGAAGGGAGACACTTACTACTTCACCTACTCTACTGGTGATACTCACTTCTTATGTTGGTCTACCAGTAAGAACGTTTACGGTCCATACACCTACGGTGGTAAGATCTTAACTCCAGTTCTTGGTTGGACTTCTCACCACTCTATTCTTGAATACCACGGAAAGTGGTGGTTATTCTACCACGACTGTGAAATTTCTAAGGGTGTTAACCACAAGCGTAACGTTAAGTTCAGAGAACTTAAGTACGATGACAAGGGTGGAATTATTACTATGGATGGTACCTTAGGTGCTTAAATGTAAAAGGAATTAAAAAAAAAGAAAGAAATTTTTTTGAAAACATAGTTTAAAAAAAAAACAAATAATTTTAAATATATAAGAGATAGTCTTTTCTATTTTTTTTTAAAAAAAAATGGAAAAGTTTTTATGAATCCAATGAAAACTATCTAAATTTAATTTTTTTTTTTATATAAATTTTTTTAAAAAGAAAAATTAAATAACAATTTTGAAAAAAAAAAGTCACTCAATAAAAAGAAAAAATAAAATATTTTTTTTTTATTTGAGGAAGCATATTTTTATATATCTTGTTTACAAAAAAAAATTATTTAGAAGAAATAAATAATAATAAGAAATAAATATATAAAAAGAGCAAAATAATAAAGAAAATAAATAAATAAATATTTGTTTTTTTTATGTAATAAACAATGTAAAAAAATAATACGAAAAAAAAAATTCTTATGTAATATATCTTTTAATATTAAAATAGAATTCAATATATAATATATATTGAACTATTTAAAAAAAAATTAGCAAAATAATTAAGCAAATAAAATAAAATAAAAAAAATAAAGCAAATCAAAAAAAATTTTTTTTTTGAAAGTATTGTTTATTTAGAAAATTTTTGGGTACTTTTTTATTTTTTTTTTTTTTTGATTGAATAAATATAATTATTTTGAACATAATTCAATGCGATTTCTATACAATAATGAAGTTATTTTTAATATAATTCAAAATAATTTCTCTATAATAATAAACTTTAAGAATTATTAAATCAAAATTTTTTATGATTTATTTTGCCATAAAGGTGTTTCAAGAAAAGGAAAATGACAACGTAAGAAATACTACAACAACAAAAAAAAAAAAAAAATGAAATTCATAATGACCAATTTAAATGATAAAAAAAAAAAAAAAAATTTTTTTTTCTATTCCTAATAGAGTTTATCAAAAGAGTGAATGAATGAATGAATGAATGAATGAATGGAGAAAAGTTTTCGATTTTTTCATCCCCTTTTGAAAAAAACTCAACCGTAAATTAGTTTTTTTTTTTTTTTTATTATTTTATTTTATTATTTTATATTTTTTAAATATCAACATTAATAAATAAATAAAAAAAAACTAACCTTTTTTTTTTAATAAAAATGAAAATCTTTTATTTAATAATAATAATATAAAAAAATATTTTTTTTTATTTTTATTTTTATTTTTATTTTTATTTTTCATAAACAAAACCTATTAAATTAAATTAAATTAAAAAAAAATTTTTTTTAATTTAATTTAAGAAATCAATCTTTAATAAATGTTAAGTCAACCATTTAAAAAAAATAAATAAATAAATAAATATAAATATAAATATTAAAATTAAATTTATCATCTAATAGATTTATAATAAATAGATTATAAATATATTATGTATATTATATATTTATATATATCTTATATTAATCATGTTATTAGTCAATTTATTGGATTACTTCTTCGATATATAAAAATTTTTAATAAAATGCTATTATTAAATGAAAGGAATACCATAAGAAACAAAACAAAACAAAAAAAAAAAAAATCTCATATCCTATTGTTGTAAAAAAAAAAAAATAATAATAATAATTGAATCATCGTCACATGGGTATTATTAATAAAATGTATTATTCATTTTATATTTTTTAATTTAAATTAAAAAAAAATAAAATTACATAATAAAATACAAACAAAAAAATAAAATAGTTATAATTTAATATATATATAATTAACAATAGATACAATAATAGCTATTTATTAATTATACATTTTTGTATATATAGTGATATTAATAAATAGTATAATATATATCTTTATATATAAAAAAATAATTTTTTTTTAATTTAAATTTTTTAAAAAAATAAAAAAAAAAAGGAAAAAAAAGAAAAAGGAAAAGAGAGAAAGAGGGAGACCTTTTAAAAAAAAAATTTTTATTTTTTGTGGACACACCACTTTTTACAAAAAAAAAAATAAAAAATAATAAAAAATTAAAAATGAGATATTTTATTTTTTTAATTTAATTTTTAATTTTAATTTAATTTTAATTTTAATTTAATTTTAATTTTAATTTAATTTTTAATTATTTTAATTTAAACTTTTTTTAAATTTTTAAATTTTTTTAATTTTAATTTAAATTTTGTTATTTTTTAAATAATATTTAAAAATAATAAATAAATAAATAATCTTTTGGTAATAATATATAAGGATAATTCATTTATATATATTTATATATAAATGAATATGGAATATAATATTAATAAGATATAAACCATTTAATTTTAATTTTATTCTATAAATATTTTATAGCGACAATATTAAATAATTAATAAAAATTTTAATTAAAATCAATTGATTTAATAGATTATACTTGAAAATAATTTATTTATTTATTTATTTATTTATTTATTTATTTATTTATTTATTTATTTATTTATTTATTTATTTATTTATTTATTTATTTATTTATTTATTTATTTATTTATTTATTTATTTATTTATTTATTTATTTATTATGAGGAATAAAAAAAAAATTCAATTCTGGGAGGCCTAAACCATATTATAAAACAATAATTTAAATTTAATTATCGATTTGGATAATAATATAAAGAATAAAAAAAAAAAAAAAAGAATAATAATAAGAATAAGAATAAAAAGAGGAATATAAGAAATAAATAAAAAAAAAATAAAAAATTATTTAATTTTTATTCTATTTACAAATATAAAATATATAGATATCTATTATTTTTATTTATTTGTTCTATAGATTTACTGGGTTAAGGCAATAACTTTATTATATTAAAAATAAATAAATAAATAAATAATTTGAATTTTTTTTTTTTGTTGTTGATTCTTAACGATGATTTAATTTTTATAACCTAAAAAAGAAAGAAATTTATATATAAATATATTTATATCAATTGGTATCCATTGACATGTAGGATTAGGTATAGATGACACTTAACAATAATCTAACCTATATGTATTTCAAAAACGATCAATTAAGTTTATAAACTATGATATTTTAAAAAATTTTAATTATTATTATTATTATTATTACTATAATTATTTATTATTATTATTATTTTTGTTTTGTTTTATGAATATCTCCATCCAATCCATAACATATTATAACTATATTTATCAATATTAACAATATTATATATAGTGTATATATGTATTATAATTCATATATATATCTTTATATACGAATGTATTTAGGTTAATATCCATTTATATATATACATTTGCATATAGATACATTACTATTATGTATAAAGTAGAATTAAGTTTTTTTTTTTTTTTTTTTTTTTTATTATATCCTATGAAAATGTCTACATTTACATTATCTCTATTTATTCTATTTATGATTTCTTTTCTTTTCTTTTTTTTTTTTTTTTTATTAAAAATTTAACCATATTCAATCATTATACGTGTATATATATATATTTGTATATTTTAATTTCAATTATTTTTTCTATAATTTTTTTTTTCCCATTTCTCCATTTCAATGGATTTAAAGGTCTTATTTTCTAAGTTAATTCATTCTATGAAATATTATATATATAGAAGTGTATAATCAAATATGCTGATTACTTTATACATTTTTTATATTTATACATTTATATAAAAAATATAATTTTTTCTATTTATATAATCCTATGTACATTATATGTATTTGATTATAATAAAAGATAGAAAAAAAATAAATAAATAATTTTTTTTTTTTTTTAATTTTTTATTTTTATTTATTTAATTTATTTATTTATTTATTTATAGATTTATAGATAATTAATAATTAATAATTGATGATAAAAAAATTTTCATCAATTTTTTTTTTTTTTATTTTAAATAAAATTGTATATTTAATATATGAAATATAAAATAGTATCCATCTATATAAAATATAATAATAATAATATCAAATAATAGTACTTTTAATAACAAAATCAATTTTAATTATTTTCATTTATAATTAAAAAAAAAAGGGAAAAAAAAAGAGAAAAAAAATAGTTTATCTATTCATTAGAATACTATTAAATTAGATGTCTTCTCATAACCCTTAACTAACCATTTGATTTTAATGGATACTCTTTTTTTCTCTCTCTATATATATATATCATAATATATCTATAATATAATAGAAAATTATTAAGCTTTTTTTTTTTACTAATATCATTTAAAATAGTACATGAAATATTAAGTCATTTAACCATTTTCATCACTCTAAAATCATTATATATTTTATTATTAGTTTTATTATTAGTTTTTTTTTTTTTTCTTTTATTCAATTTTTTTTATTTTTATTTTTATTTTTATTTTTATTTTTTTTGTTATTATTTTTACTTTTTAAAAGGTTTAATTTAAAGTTTTATCATTTATTATCATTTTATTTTATTTTTTTTTTTTTTATTTTTATTTTAAATCCATTCTATTTTATTCTATTCTATATCTTTGTCTCTTAACCTTCATTTATATACTTTTTTTTTTTTCATATTCATACACATTTGCATCTATATAGTTCTATATTCATTTCCGTTTGCATCTATATATAGACTTTTATATTCATATTCATACATATCCATACTTTATGAATATCCATTTGTATCTATATATAGACTTTTATATTCATACACATTTGTATCCATATATGTATATATTTAGATTTAGATTTAGATTTATTATTTTTTATTATATTTTAAATTAAGATGAAAATTAAACTTTTTTTTTTTTTTTTTTTTTAAAATTTTAATAATATTAATATTATTATTAATAGTAAATGTATCCAGTATTCATGATGAAAAGGGAAAAAAAAAAAAAAAAAATTAAATAAGTCATTATAATAATATAAATATATTAATTGAAAATATACTCTATCTATATATTTAATATATATATTAACAAAATAAAGAATATTTTAATTTTTATTTTATTTTTTTTCTATTTTTATTTTTTCATTTCAATTAACTTTTTTATATGAAATATTTCATATAATATATAAATAAAAAAAATTAATATATATATAATATATAATATATATTATATATAAATGATCCCATTTTGAAGATATGATTAATCATTAATTCTTTAATTTTTAAATTTTTAATTTCATCCCATTATTAAAAGTTTAACTATTTAAGAAATGAAATATTTAAAAATGTTTTTTTTATCTATTTTCATTATTTTTATTTTAAATATTAATTATAGTTATATTCAATACTTTTAACATCCTTATTAAGTATATAATTTATTTTATATATGTGTCATATATTATAAAAAAATATATTATAAAAAATACAATAAAATATATAGAATGTATAGTATATATATATATATATATATATTTTTTTTTTTTTTTTTTTTTCAATTTATTTTTAATTGAACTCATCATCATCGTCATCATCATCAATCATTTTTTTTTATTAAAATAGAATTAAATTATCCTTCTGAATTTCTTTCCTTTTTTTTTTTTTTTTTTATTTCTTTATTTGTGAAAGTCTATTTACATTTTTATTATATATTATATTATATTATATTATATAATTACCTAACCCTATCCCTAACATGAAATGAGAATAAAGAGAGTTAACAGTTCTATTGAATGTATAATACTTGAACCAAAATAAAAAAAAAATATATATATATATATATAATTTATCCATATTTCATAATTCATTTCATTTAAAATATTAAATATATATATATGTATATATATATGAAGGTTTATAGATATAAATTGACTATAAATTTTTTAATTCCTTAATTATTTTTAAACTCTATCCTATTTTTAATTTATTATGCTATGATCATTCTATGGAATAAGTTATATCGATTATACAATTAAACTTTTTTTTATTTTTTTTTTATTTTTAATACCTTTCCAATTTAAATTATTATAATAATAATATTATTATTATATAATATATCCATTCTTAAAATATCATGGTAATTAGTATAGAATATTATGTATGTATAAATGTATATATATTTTTAAAGTATATTGAATATAACATATATTAAATATATTTATATATATATACATACGAATATACATATGCATTAATATACAGTACAGATATAAAAAAAATAAGATTATGATACTTTCATTTTTTAAAAAATCCATAATAATAATAATAATAATAATATATCCATATTCATCATTAATATATTAAAGTTTTTATTTTTATTTTTTTTTATATTATATACTTAACAAAAAAAAATAATAATAAAAAAAAAAAAATAAAATGATTAAGGTTAATCTCTTATTATGAAATAAAAAAAAAGTCTACTTTTATTTATACTTTTTTATATTATTCTTTAAATAAAAAATTAAACTTTTTTTTTTTTTTTTTTTAATCTTTTTCTTTTCTTTTGATGGTTTAATTTAATTAATATATATTCATCAAAATAAAGATCATAAACTTTGGAGAGTTTATCTTTCATTTTTTTTTTTTTATTATTACAAAAAAAAAAAAAAAAAAAAAAAAAAAAAAGGAAATTAAAGTTAATTAAGGTCATGTTATGGATCTCTTATATTGTATATATTAATTATTATATATATTATATATAATCTTTAATAAAAAAAAAAAATTAAACTTTTTTTTTTTTTTTTTTAAAAAAAATATTTTAAAATTTAATAATAATATAATAGATCCATATAGATCATTCAAAATGGTTATATTATATTATATTTTAAATATTTATTTATAATTTTTTTTAATTCCGTTATTTTAAAGTTAATTTTATTATTATTATTATTATTTTTAATTTATTCTATCATTCTATAAGAGAAAGAGGGAAGAGGGGGAGAGAGGAGAAAAAAAAGTATAAAAAATAGATTAATTTACACGTTAGAAATAAGATTAAAAATAATAAAGTTTTTTTTTTTTTCTTTATTAGTTTTTTTTTTTTTTAAAAAAAAAAAAAAAAAAAAGTTGAGATTAATGAAAATAATATATCCATATTCATATTCATATTCATCATTTGATAAAATATATATAAAAAAAAAAACGTTATTAAAGTTTATTTTATTAAATACATATATGATTGATTGTATATGTATAATGAATATATATATATATATTCATTTTTATCCGACATTTAAAGTATATTTAAAGTATTCTATCTATCGATCTTTTATATCATTTAACCTAATAGATATATTAAAAATATATATAACCTTAAACTTTCTTTTTTTTTTAATATAAAATGAAAAAAAAAAATAAACTTTTATGAAATTCTAATTAAAAAAAGAAATATGTATATATATATACATATATAATATATATGATATATATATGATATAATATACTATATCCATTAAGGATCACTGGAATACTACCATCATTTTTAAATGATATTAAAAAAAGTTTATTTTATATTGATATGTCATGTCTCGTTTTTTCTCTTTCTATATTCATCATTGAATATTATATATTTGTATATATATATACATTAATATATATATATGTTGATTTATTTCTTTTACTGAGTACTAATGATCCAAAATTTTTTAATAAAAAGGTATATTTAATAATTTTTTTAATTATTTAATATGTATACCACCATAACCATACAAAAATAGATAATTATTATTTTTTAATTTATATATATATGTATCTATCTATATCTATAGAAGATAGCATAAGATATTATAAGATGATATATAAGATGGAACAAAAAAAAAAAAAAAGGAATTAAAATTTTTAAACTCTATTCATTTAATCAAACACTTTCCATATTTTAACTATTCTTACTTTATTTTATTTTTATTTTTATTTTATTTTATATTAAGAGTTTATTTTTAATATTAAAGAGTTAATCTTTAATTAACTTTATCTACCTTGGCTATATATATATATATATAAATATATTTAAATGTATTTAGATTATAAATATTGGTATATAAGATATGCCATGCCATAGATGACCATAGATTTATTAAATATAGAGTTTGGATTACACTATACATCTATGCTATATAGAGATAAATCATTTGGTAATTAATTTTTTTTAATATCTTAATGTCTCTCATTAATAATGAAAGATATACATTAAATACTTTAATTTTTTTTTTTTTTTAAAAAAAAATATTCAATAAAAAAGTAAATATATAAAGTTTTATGATTATATTAAAAAAAAAAAAAAAAAGAGTATAGTATATCCACTATATTCACTATTCAATAGATCTATATTTTATTATTCCATTTAGAGTCTTTCTATATCATGTTAAAAGTTTTTTTTTTTATTTAATTTATTAATTAATCCATTTTTATTTTTTTTTTATTTTTTTTAATTTTATTATTATTATTATTATTATTGTTTTTTTTTTTAAAAAAAAGTTTATATGTTTATATAGGTACAAATAAATAATAAATATTTAATATTTAAATATATATATATACATACAAAAGAATTGATGATGATTTTTTTTTCTCCCTTTTTTTTCTTTCTCCTCCTCCATTTTCATTTTTTTTAAAAAAAAAAAAAAAAAAAAAAAAAAAAAAAACTTTATCCTCTCTCTACTGAAAGAATGTTTCCAATTCATGAGGATTAATTTTTTTTTTCTTTTTTGTCTTTATCGTATATTTTTTAAGTTGATTATTACAGCATTAAAATTAGATTAAGTTTTTTTTTTTTTTTTTTTTTTTTTTTTTTAAACGCATTGTTTTTAATTAAAAATAAAAAATAATTAAAAGATAAAGATTATATATATATATATATATAAAAAGAGATCATTTATTATATTAATCAATGAGGATAAAAAAGTTTAATGAATTAAGGTTAAACAAAGTTTTTTTTTTTTTTTATTACTATTAATATAATTGTAATTGTTTTTTTTTTTTTTTTTATTTTATTTTAATCATCATAAAAAAAAAATTAAATAAATAAATAAAAAATAATAATAACCGAGGCATTCAATTTAAAAAAAAAAATTAATTTTTTTTAAAATTTTTTGTTTATTTTTAATTTATTTAAAAATAATTCTATTTATTCATTTATTCATTTTAAAATTTTATATATAATTATTTTTTTTGTAGTCATTTATTTATTTTATTATATTTATTCATTTATTAAAAGTTTATTTTTAAAAATTTTTTTTAAAATTTTTTTAATTATATTTATATATATTTTTAAAATTTTTTTAACTCAGTCTCGATCATTTCTTGGATAATAGATAATATTAAAGAAAATAAAAATAAAAATAAAAATAAAAAAAATAAATAATAATAATAATATTTATACATATATATATAAAAAATTATTATTGATCATTTTCATTTATTCATTTTATTTATTTATTTTACTCCTTCATTTTTTAATTTTTTTTTTTTTATTCTTATCCTTCTAAATTATATATATATATATATATATATTTTTTTTTTTCTTTCTTTCTTTACATTTTTTAGTGTTAACGATTAAAAAAAAAAAAAATTAATAATAATAATTAAAGTGAATTGAAGGTGTACTCTTTGTAATTCATTTTATTTTTTATTTTTTATTTTTCCTTTTTCCTTTTTTTTTTTTTTTTTTTATCATATTGATAAATTATTAGTTATTCATCCATCATTGTTCTGCCGGTCTGCCAGTCGGTCTGTCCATTCCAACAATCATGATCTGTCATCATCATCATCATCTACTTTTTTTTTTTTTTTTTTTTTTTTTTTTTTTTTTTACTTTCAATGATGCCATTCTATTTATTAAAAGAAAGAAAGAAAAGTTAAGAGAGAAGGAAAAAAA
>JACVTC010000010.1:1490000-1607500 GCA_016946835.1 Neocallimastix lanati (nom. inval.) | reverse complement strand
TTTTACTTTTTTTTATATTTATTAATTTTTCCATCATTTTCTATTTATCTCTCCTTTTGTTCCATCATTATTTCTTATTATTATTTTTGAACTGCATTGCTATGGAATGGCGTTATTAAACCAATAAAATAAAAAAAAAAAAAAAACATAAAGTTTGATAAAAAAAAATATTAAAATATATAGAAATATTAAAATATATAGAAATATTAAAATCTATTATTTATTATTCAATTATTCAATTATTCTATTATTTATTTATTATTCAATTATTTAATTATTTATTATTCAATTATTCTAATTATTTATTTAATTATTCAATATTTATTATTCAACTATTCACTGAGTGATTAA
Source organism: Neocallimastix lanati (nom. inval.) (assembly GCA_016946835.1). Taxonomy (NCBI): domain Eukaryota; kingdom Fungi; phylum Neocallimastigomycota; class Neocallimastigomycetes; order Neocallimastigales; family Neocallimastigaceae; genus Neocallimastix; species Neocallimastix lanati (nom. inval.). The sequence continues at coordinate 1,607,149 of JACVTC010000010.1, read as the reverse complement.
TAGTATTTTAAATTAGAGCATAACTATAAAAGTTTAATAATAATAAATACTGTACTGTAGGTTATCAAAAATTTAATAATAATAATTTATTTATTTATTTATTTATTTATTTTCTATGCATTCTGTACAGCATTAATTAAACCTAAAAAGTTTAAATTAAATATTTAAAAAAAATTAAAAATCAATGCATTAAAATAAAAAAAAAATTTTTTTTTTATTTGAAGAGAAATTTTAATTATTTATTTTATGTTTAGTTGTTTGTTTGGTATTTCCTTTCTGATTTCTGTTTTCTTTATTAAAAAAAAATTAACTTAAATAATAATAATAAATAATTGAATAATAAATAATAAATAATAAATAAATAAAGAGTATTTATTAATAAATAATAATTGATAATAATTGTACAGTCATACCATAACAATGTATGCATACAATACATACAACGCCTATAATACAATACAATATAATAGATAGATAGATAGATATCGAAAATAGAACAAAAAAAAAACTTATTTATTTAATCATATAATTATTCTAATTTTATTTATTTATTAGGATGAAAATAATTTTTTTATTATTTAATGTTATCATTATTATTGAATTAATAAAAAATGGGATCTTTTTACTATTTAAATAAAGATTATCAATTATTATTTATTTAATATTTAATATTATTTAATATTATTTAATCTTTATTTTCATTTTTATTTTTATTTCAATTGTTTATGAAAAGACATGCTAAAAAATCTAAAAAAAGTAAATCAATCAACAATAATTGAAATATCATCCTCCTAAATAATAAAAAATTATATATATTGTTGACCCTTCAATAAAAAAATTAAAAAAAAAAAGATTTTATTTTATTTATTTATTTCTATTATTTATTTATTATCATATAAAATAGTATTGTGTCAAAAATAATAAATAATAAGTAAATAATAAATAATAAATAATAGAAATAAATAAATAAATAAATAAATAATAGAAATAAATAATAAATAAATAATAGAAATAAATAAATAATAAATAAATGAATAATAATAATAAAATAAATAATAAAAATAAATAAATAAATAAATAATTGAAATAAATAAATAAATAAATAATTGAAATAAATAAAATTAGGGAAAATGAATTTAAATTTAATTCAATATTGGGTTTATTTGAAATAAAATTATTTTTGTTTTAATATATGAGTAATTATTTTTTAATTTAAAAACGGTTAAGATTTAATTTATATATTTTTATTTATTAGAAATCATTCTTTTATTATTTTTTATTTATTTAAATAATAATTAATAATTAATATGATAATTATAATAAAGTGATCATTATTATTTTTATATATAAATAATAATTAATATGATAATTATAATAAAATAATTATTATTACGATAATACTAATGTTGTATATGTATAAGTATATTTATACCTAGTTATGGTTATAAATTTCTCTATTCATATAGGTAGGAATTAAGAATATAGAGTTGTGGTGTAGGTAGTTTGATGATGTTTACATGGTAATATGGGTGGAGCCTATAAGCAAAACATTAGGCTTTCTTAATGATAGCCAACAACTAAGGAGAAAATAAGAAAAGAATCACCTGTTCGACGTAGATTAATGTCATCGGAATTATTAACGATTCATGATTCAAGCGTAAAAATGAAATAAATGAAATCATCATTAAAAAAAAAATGAAATAAAAAAAAAAAGTCTAAAAAGTCTAAAAAAAACATTGATTAAATGAATGATAAAGTTTAAATGAATTGTAACATTTATATTGTAATATAGGATACAATAGATTAACATCATCAATTATATATTTATATTTCTATTTCTATTTCTATTTATATTTATATTTATATTTATATTTATATTCATATATATTATTTATATTTCTATTTCTACTTCTATTTATATTTATATTTATATTTATATATATATTTATATATATATTTATATTTATTGCTTATATAGAATATGTAATAAAGTATTGAGAGTCTTCCACATATTATAATTAATTCTTTAATATATTAATAATTTAATGTGAATAAGTCATAAAAAAATTTTTACGCACTTTCATAAAGGATTATAAATATCATTAATTCTATTTGAAATTAGAAATATATATTTTTTTCTTTTGATTCATTTCATCATAGATTTAATAGTATTCTAATATATTATTCTTTATATTGATGGTATTTAAATGCAATTATTACACACATATAAAACTCTATTGATTTTATACCAAATTTAGTATTGAACTCGTGATCACCAAGGATTGAGGAACATTTAAATTTATAAATAATAAAATAAATAATAAATAATGAAATATGAAATATTAAATATGAAAAATTAAATAGTAAATATGAAATATTAATTATTAATTATTAAATATAAAGTAATAATTATTAAATAATAAATATTAAATATTAAATAATAAAATATTAAATATTAAATATTAAATAATAAAATATTAAATATAAAAATATAAGAAAAATATAATAAAGTAATAAGAAAATATTAATGAATAATTATTTATAATTAATTATTAATAATTAATGAAAAGAAAAAAATATAGATATTATTATTATTTTAGTAATTAGTCATTAACATTTCATTTACTTTTTTTTTCTTCACTATAATGTATTTGGTATGGTATCAAATATTCATATATCGGCCGATTACATACAACCTATTTGTATATCTACTTTTATTTATTAATTATTGTTTTGGATAAAAGTATGATGGAATAGAGAGTAATTTTTTGTTTTTGTTTTTTTTTATTTATTTTAAAAAATAAATAAAAAAATTATTATTATTAATAATAAATAGACTGATTAAGATATATTTATAATATAATGATTGTTTTCGGATTTCTTTTTATGTTATTAGTTATTTAGTTAAATCAACAAAATAAACAAATACGTTTTTTTTTTTATTTTGAGTTGGAAAAGAAATAAATAAAAATTTTTATTATGAGATTATATACTTTTGCCTTTACTAAATTTTAAATTATTAATAATTAATAATTAATAATTAATATTATTACATAGTATTAAAAATAATGGAAATAATAATAATAATAATAGATAATAATAATAATAATAATAATAATAAATAATAATAAATAATAAATAATGATAATAATAAATGTACATTTATATTTAATAATAATTATAATAATAATAATAAAGTATAAAAATAAAATAATAATAAAAAGAAATAACACAAATAAAGTTTATGTAAATAAATATGGTAAAATTTCTCCCCCGTAAAAGGACAATTATGAAAAGTTGAGTGCAATGATAGGTGCCGTAGATCCTATCTACATTCATACATTCTTACCTACATTCTTACCTACATTTATATATACATTTATATATACATTTATATATACATTATTTTTTTATATACATTTTATTTATTTATTTATTTATTTTTATATTTTTATATTTTTATATTTTTATATTTTACTTTTATTTTTTCTACTTTTATTTTTTTTATGGTTATTTTTTTTTAAACTCATTAAATTAAATTAATAAAATGTTGATTATTAAATTTTATATTAAATAAGGTTTGTAATGTTAAATGTTTATTTATACAAAATTAATAAGCTTTTTTATAATTGATGGATTTAAATGTCTTTCAATTAATATATATGAAAGATCAATATTTATAATATAATATATTAATATTATATATCCATTGTAATATATAGATATATTTATTAATTTTTATTGTTTCAATAAATTAATTTCAATTTTAATTTCAATTGAAATTGAAATTAAAAAATATATAGAGTAATATATAATATTATATAATAAAGATAAAGATAATAAAATTGATTATTAATAAATAAGTTTATATTATGATTATAATATATCATAATTAAATAGTATTATAATTGTGTTATATTATTTTATATTATTATATTATAATTCATAATATAATGTATTATATTATTTAATATAATTATTTAATAAATAAATTTAATATTTGGAAAATAATCCAAAGAAAAATAAAATAATAATAAAAAATATATAATAAAAAAAATTATATTATTAATTAAATAATATTTAATTATTTAATTAATAAGTAAAACGAAACAAAACAAAACAAAAACAAAAACAAAAAAAAAAAAAAAAAATATAAATAGTCAAATAATTTCCCAAATAAATTAAAAAATCATAACTTTATATATTTTTTTACCAATATATTATTAATAAATCAAAATGACTAAGGAATATTTCCCAGAAATCAGCAAGATTAAGTTCGAAGGTAAGGATTCCAAGAATCCATTAGCTTTCCACTACTATGATGCTGAAAAGGAAATTATGGGTAAGAAAATGAAGGATTGGTTACGTTTCGCCATGGCCTGGTGGCACACTCTTTGCGCCGATGGTGCTGACCAATTCGGTGTTGGTACTAAGGTTTTCCCATGGAACCAAGGTACTGACCCAATTGCCATTGCCAAGCAAAAGGTTGATGCTGGTTTTGAAATCATGACCAAGCTTGGTATTGAACACTACTGTTTCCACGATGTTGATCTCGTTTCTGAAGGTAACTCTATTGAAGAATACGAATCCAACCTCAAGGCTGTTGTTGCCTACCTTAAGGAAAAGCAGAAGGAAACTGGTATTAAGCTTCTCTGGAGTACTGCCAACGTTTTCGGTAACCCACGTTACATGAACGGTGCCTCTACTAACCCAGACTTTGATGTTGTTGCCCGTGCTATTGTTCAAATTAAGAACGCTATTGATGCCGGTATTGAACTCGGAGCTGAAAACTACGTCTTCTGGGGTGGTCGTGAAGGTTACATGAGTCTTCTTAACACTGACCAAAAGCGTGAAAAGGAACACATGGCCACTATGCTTACTATGGCTCGTGACTACGCTCGTTCCAAGGGATTCAAGGGTACTTTCCTCATTGAACCAAAGCCAATGGAACCAACCAAGCACCAATACGATGTTGATACCGAAACTGTCATTGGTTTCCTTAGAGCCCACAACTTAGACAAGGACTTCAAGGTCAACATTGAAGTTAACCACGCTACTCTTGCTGGTCACACTTTCGAACACGAACTTGCCTGTGCTGTTGATGCTGGTATGCTCGGTTCTATTGATGCTAACCGTGGTGATTACCAAAACGGTTGGGATACTGATCAATTCCCAATTGACCAATACGAACTTGTCCAAGCTTGGATGGAAATCATCCGTGGTGGAGGTTTCACTACTGGAGGTACCAACTTTGATGCCAAGACCCGTCGTAACTCTACTGATCTTGAAGATATCATCATTGCTCACGTCTCTGGTATGGATGCCATGGCTCGTGCTCTTGAAAACGCTGCCAAGCTTCTTCAAGAATCTCCATACACCAAGATGAAGAAGGAACGTTACGCTTCCTTCGACAGTGGTATTGGTAAGGACTTTGAAGATGGTAAGCTTACTTTCGAACAAGTTTACGAATACGGTAAGAAGAACGGAGAACCAAAGAAGACCTCTGGTAAGCAAGAACTTTACGAAGCTATTGTTGCCATGTACCAATAAATTAATTAATTTTAATTTATCCTTTTCGTTTTTTTTTTTGAAACTCTTTTTTCTTTTAAAAGAGAAGAAAGAATTGAGAAAAAAAAATTCAGAAGCCTATTAAAAGGAATATCTTTTTTTAAATTTAAAATTAATACTTTGTATATATGTAAATAAAAAAGAAAGATATCCTTTTTTTAAATATTAGCATTTAATGAAAAAAAATATATAAAATGAAAAAAATATTTAGTTATTAATAAATTGGTAAAATAAAGTTGTAAAATTTTTTTTTTTTGATCTATAGATTGAATTTCAATTTTGATTAAAAAAAGAAGAAAAGTACTAATTAAATTAATAGTACTGGGAAAATAATCCCCTTTTCTACTTAAAAAGGGAAAAGAAAAATTGTAAAAAAAAATTTAAAAAACTACAAAAAGCAAAACATTTAATTAATAATCCTTTATATTAGAAGAAAAGACTTTTATAAATTTTTTTATTTTCATTTCTAAAAAAATATAAAGAAAGTAAATAAAATAAAATAATAGAAGTAGTAAAAAAAAAACAATGCAAATAAAATAATTAATTCATGTATAAAAAAAATTAATTAATAAAAAAAATAATACAATTAAAAAAAAAGTTGATTTTTGGCTTTTTAATTAGTAAATTATTGTGTAAATAATATTAAAAAAAAAGACAATGAAAGTGAAATTGAAATTTTTTGGATTAGGGTATTATTACAAATATTTTCGGTGGAAAATTTAAATTTAAAGTTGATTTAGAATTTTTGAGGAGAATTAATTAATAAAATTTTTGTAAATGTTACTGAAGGGGAAAAAAATAATTAGTTGTTATTAGGTAGGATTAGTTTAAAGTAAAAAATAAAGTTTTTAATTTGATTTTATTAATTAATTAATTTTTAATGGTATTGTATTATCCAAGGTTTATTTCTGAGGGGTGGAAAGCTATTTTAAATTTTTTTTTTTTTTAAAAAAGAATAAAAAAAGAATAAAAAAAAAAAAAAAAAGGAAATCCTAATAATATCGACTTGATAGAATGATAAAAGTAACAATCAACCAATTTATTTATTTCTTATTAATTAATTAATTAATTAATTAATCATTTAATTATTTAATTATTGAAGATTAATTATTATTTTTTAAAGGAAAAAAAGAAAAAAAAAAAAAAAAAAAAAAAAAATTAAACTAAAAACTTTTTATTTATCTATGATTAATTTAATACCCCCTCTTATATTCTATAGAGCTGTTTTGTGGTTTTAATTTAAAGATTTATCTATAATTTTATTTTTATTTTTATTTGTATTTTATTTATTACATTACATTAAAATGATATTAATATCAATATTTATTCTATTCTATTCTACTTCTTTTCTACTTTATTTTATTCTTCTCTACTTTTATCTATTCTTTTCTTTTCTACATTATTTTATTTTATTTTACTTTCATGTTTTTTTTTTTTTTATTTTTATTTTTTTTTTTTTTAACCTAAAAAAAAAAATAAAAAAAAGTAAAATAAAAGTTTTAAGTTTTAAATTAAATTTTCCTTTTTATTACTCTTTAATTTTTTTATTATTTTTTTCTTTTTTTTATTTATTAATAAATATTCTTATTACTCTTAATATATATTCTTATTATTCTTATTACTCTACTCTTATGACTTTTTATTAATTCCTACCCTTATAAATCCCTACTCTTATTAATAAATAATCAGTCTTATCATTACTCTAATGTATTTTTATTGTTATTTGTATTGTCTATTGATGATTCTATTCTCCCCTCTATCAATTCCTTTAGTATTCCTTCTTATAAAATAAGCATCATTTAAATCATCTGTTAATTTTTTTTTTTTTTTTTTTTTAATTCTTTTTTAAACCACATAAAAAACAAACAAACAAACAAACAAAATTTAATTTTGTTGTCATCGATAACCTATTAAAAAAAAAAATATGTAAAAAAAAAAAAGTAAAAAAATTTTATCATTTATAATTTTGTAATTGATAATAAAAATTTTAAAAATTTTTATAGTACCATCTTTTTAAAAAATAATAATAATAATAATAAATAATAAATAATAATAATAAATAATAATAATAATAAATAATAATATATAATAATAAATAATTATAATTATAATTATAATTATTATTTTATTCAATTTTATTTTTATTTTTTTTTTTTTTTTAATTTCGCTCAAACCAACCGAAATTACCAAAACCGTTCACAAACATTCAACGAACCATCCTCCAACGATCATTATTATTTCAAAATAAAAATGAAAATAAAAATGAATTAAGGAAATAATAATTAAAAAGGTCGAAATAAATAAATAAATAAATAAATAAAAACTATTAAAAATTAGTAAAAAAAAAAAAAAATTATTATTATTATTATTATTATTAATTATAATTTTTAATCAAATAAATAATAAAAATAGAGTAAAAAATATATATAATTAAATAATAATAAAATAATAATAAAATATTTGAATAATTGAATATTTTTTCTTTAAACTTTTATTAAATCATTTGAAACTTTTTAAAATAATTAAAATAAAGTAAAAAACTTTAAAAAAAAAAAGTAAAAAAAAAAGTTAAAAAAAAAAAAAATTTAAATTGGATTTCTTCAATTATTTATTATTCAATTAATAAATACTTTTTTTTTTTTATTATTCAATTAATAAATACTTTTTTTTTTTTATTATTTATTAGATACTTTTTTTTTTTTTTTTTATTAATAAATACTTTTTTTATTCTTTCTTTTAGTTATTATTTATTATTAAAAACTTCTTTTTTATTATTTGTTATTTATTAATAAATAATAAATACTTCTTTTTTTATTATTTATTTATTATTTATTTAATTATTAATAAATACTCTTTATTATTATTTAATTATTAATAAATACTCTTTATTATTATTTAATTATTAATAAATACTTCTTTTTTATTATTTATTTATTTAATTATCATCGATTATCTTGTTTAAATCGATTATCTACTATCTATTTATGGATTATACATATTAGCCATTCAATTTTTATTTATTATTCCTTTTATTCCAAAGTATAATGATTAAATATAAAAACTGTATTACACTATATATTAGAAGTTTAAAAGGGGAGATACTAAAAAAAATAATATAATAAAAACTTTAAAAAATAATTAAATTTTATTAATAAATGGACAGATGATTATCCAATAAAAATTAAATAAATAGAATGTAATTATTCATTAAAAAAAAGAAATAAAAAAAAGGTCATAATCTTATTTACTATAATATATTATCTAATAATAATATATTATATATATTTTTATATTTAACAAATTTAATAAAAATATTATATGCAGTATCAATATATTATTATTTATTATCTGAAATATATTATAATTATAAATATATATAATAAAATCAATTTATTTATTAATACTTATTTAAATTAAATTATTTATTTTTGGTTTATTTGACATTTTATTAAAATATTAAATATTAATTAAAATAATTTTTTTTTCATTAATATGAATTTATTAATTTATTAATTTAACTTATTATTATTATCAAATTTTTTTTATTTTTTATCGCATGTTTCCAAATAATTCTATTTGAAAAGAAATACTTTATTTAATAAACTTTTTTTTTTAATTTAAATTTTTATTATTATCAATATATAAAAAAATAGAAAATTAAATAAATCAATTCATAAATAAATAAAAAAAAAACAACAAAAGCATCAAAAATTAACATATATAGTCAATGAAAATTATGATGTAACTGATGTAACATTTTATTATTGATTATTTTTTTATTAAATTATATTTATTTAAATTAATAATTAATACATATATATAAATCTATTTTTTTTTAATTAAAATTGCTAATGCATATCAAATTAATAAATATCATAATAATTAAAGTTTAATTATTAAAAAACTTTTACTTAACGAAAAAAGTAATAGATCTTTACTATTAATTAAATATATTATAAATATATTATAAATATAAATATAAATCTATTATATATATATTTTATATATTATTTAAATAAAGATTTTCATTATTTAAATATTAATTTATTTATATATTAACATTTAAAAGGTGGAGTATATTTTATCAAGTGATCATGTGATGTGACATTATATAAATTATTTTATTTTATTTTATTTTAAATAAAAAAAAAAGTTAATCTGTACAGTAGGGAGAACTAATTATTTTTTTTTTTGAAATGTTAATGATATTAAATTAATAAATAAATATATAAAAAATAAAGTTTAAATCAATAGGAAAATATTAATATAATATAATATAATTAAATATAATATAATTAAATATAATTTAATATAATATATTTTTATTATATTCTTTATATTTGTTTATTTATTATAATGGTCAATGATTTAATGATTAATAGGATACCATAGGATACCATAGAACACAATAAGATAGTAAAAAAAGTTAAAATAAAGAAAGGGTTTGGTTTTTCAAAAACAAATAAATAAATAAATGAATAAATAAATAAAAAGCAAAGGCAATTAAATAAATTTATTCTATCGATTCCATATATTATAGGATTTATATAAATGAATAAATAAATAAATAATAAAATAATGAATATTTATTTTTTTTAGGCAATTCCCAAAAAATGTTATAAATATATATATAATTATTTAATTAAAATCAAAAAAAATTTCATTTTTTTTATTTATTAAATTATTTAAAGTTATTATTTACTATTATGCTCAATTAATTGATAAATCATTATTATTACCATTATTTATTATTAGTTTTTATCTTACTTCTTACTATTTATTAATTATCTCCTACTAAAATATTCCTTTTATTATTAATTAGTTACTGTTAAATACGCTACGCTTCTCATTATTTATTATTTATTATTTATCATAATAATAGTTTTTGAAATAAAAAGGAAAGGAATAAAAAAAAAATAAATAAACATAGTAAAAGTTGTATTTATCTATTTATTTATTCATTTATTTATTTATTCATTTTTTCAATATTGATAAATTTTAAAATAAAATTTATTATGAAATAAAAATCTTAACAAAAAAAATTAAATTATTTTCAATGATGATAAAAAAAAATTTTATTTATTTATTTATTTAAATATAAAAAAAAAAAAAATAAAAATAGAATAAATATATAAAAAAAGTTAAATATTTAATAACAATCTAAAAAATAATTATTTAAAAATGTTTTAAAAAATGTTCAAAAAAGGTTTAAAAATATTTTAACATTTTTAACTTTTAAAAAGAAAATAATAATAATAAAACATAAGGAATATTAAAAAATATATAAAAAAATAAAATAAAATATTTTATTAATTATAAATAATAAAATTGTAAAAATATAGAAAATATAGAAAATATAGAAAATATATAAAATATATAAAATATGGAAATATAGAAAATATAGAAAATATAGAAAATATAGAAAATAATATAGAAATATATAAAATATATAAAATATGAAAATAATAAATTATATAAAATATATAAAATATGGAAATATATAAAATATGGAAATATATAAAATATGGAAATATATAAAATATGGAAATATATAAAATATGGAAATATAAATAAATAATTAATAATTAATAAATATAAAAAAAAAGATTATAAATAATAAATAATAAATATATACAAAAATAGTAGTTAAGAATATTCTTACCTCCTGTATATCTAAAATGATTGCATATATTAACAGTATACTCCAATAATTCTATGTCCTATTAATTATCTAATATCCAATATAATAATGATTAATTAAATTTTATCCATTTTAATTTTAATAATCCTTATTTAGTATTATTAATTATCTTTTTTCTTTTTTCTTTTTTATTTATTTATTTTATTTTAAAAAAAAATTTCCATTTAATATGAAATTTTAATTTTAATGTGCCACAAAAAATGAGTATCACGGGATTCGTATCATAATCATGTAGCATACACTATATTTATTTTTTTAAATCATTTAATTAATTAATTAGAGAAGATTAATTAAAATAATTTCCTTTTTTATCCAAATATTTAAAATAATTAAAAATTGAAATAAATCATAATTAAAAATAATAAAAATTAATAATTAAATAATTATGAAAAAATAATAATATTAATAATAATAATAATATGACATTATGAAAAAAATATTAATATTATAAATTGTAAATATTAATTATAATTATTTAATTATTTATTATTTATTAATAAATAATCTTTTATCATTATTTAATTATTTATTATTTATTAATAAATAATCTTTTATCATTATTTAATTATTTATTATTTATTAATAAATAATCTTTTTGTTATTATTTAATCTTTTTATTATTATTTATTAGTTATTATTTATTAATAAATAATCTTTTTATTATTATTTAATTATTTATTATTGGTGATGGTAAACATAGTTATATATTGATTTATTATTTTAATATACAAAATAAAATATAGGATTAACAAAATTAAGATAGTTTTATATACAAAAAAGGAAAAAATTAATTATGGTAGAGTATGACTCAAAAAATTATTAGAGATTCGATTTAGCCAAAAAGTCAATTAGGCCCAAATAAAAAAATGATAATACTAATAATAATAATAATAATTAGATGAAATGAAATGAAATGATATACATAATTTAAATAAAAAAAAAAAAAAAATTATATATATATAATAAAAAAAAAAGTTTAAAAAAAATTTTTAATTTTTTTTTTAATTTTTTATTTTTTTTTTTCATTCTATAATTAAACAAACTATTAAATTATTTCAAATTATTGTAAGTAAACCACCAACGTTTGTAAATTTATTTATATTTGTTTTAGCAATTAACTTAAGATAGTAATAAGATATAATTATTTATATAATATTATTGTATTTTATATTATTTCTACATTTACTTTTACTTTTACATTTATTTATTATTATTGTATTTTATATTATTTCTACATTTACTTTTACTTTTATTTATTATTATTGTTGTTATTGATTTAAATATATAAAAGTACATATTTTTTAAAAATAATAAAAATAAATAAATAAAAAGTTTATAAATATATTTAAAAAGTTTTATAAATAAAATAAAATAAAAATAAAGTAACCATTATATATTATATATATTTTTTTTAATATTTTATAATACTAATTTTTTTATTTTTAATTATCTTTATTATTTTTTTATTATTATTATATCTTACATATATATATCATTATATAAATATTATAATATATACTATAAAATAAAAACAAATTATACCAAAAAAAAATAATAAAAAAAAAATAGAATTAATAAATAATAATAATAATTTAAAATAAAAAAAAGAAAAGAACTAAAATGAGTACTGGAAATATTGTTAAGAGTGATTTCGGTAAAACTAAGGATGGTAAGGATGTTTACCTTTACACCATCAAGAACGGAAAGAACGTTGAAATTGTTGTCACTAATATCGGTGCTATTTTAGTTAAATGTTTAGTTAAGAACGACAAGGGTGAAGTTAAGGATGTTGTCCTCGGTTTCGATACTGTTGCTGAATACGAAGAAAATCCAGCCTTCTTTGGTGCTACTGTTGGTCCAAACGCTAACAGAATTGCCAATGCTGAATTCACTATTGATGGTAACAAGTACAAGATTGATGCCAACGATGGTAAGAACAACCTTCACTCCAGTTTCGTTAAAGGTTTCCACAAACAAATTTGGAATGGTGAAATTCTTCCAAAGGAAAATGCTGTTCGTTTCACCTATGAAATGCCAGATGGTTTAATTGGTATTCCAGGTAACATTAAGATGAGCGTCACCTACACCTTAACTCCAGATAATGAAATTAAGATTACCTATGATGGTTCCAGTGACAAGGCTACCGTCTTAAACGTTACTAACCACAGTTACTTCAACTTAGCTAGTCACGATGCCGGTAAGGCTGGTGTCTTCGATACCGAACTTTGGCTTAATGCTTCTCACTTTAATGAAATTGATTCCGGAGCTATTCCAACCGGTAACTTAATTGAAGTTAAGGGAACTGCTATGGATTTCACTACTCCACATAAGATTGGTGAAAGAATTGATGATAAATGGACTCAAATGACCATGGTTAAGGGTTACGATCACAACTTCTGTGTTGACAACTACAACCATCAACTTCAAAAGATTGCTTGTGCTAAGTGTGATGGTCGTACCATGGAAGTTTACACTGATCTTCCAGGTGTTCAATTCTACTCTGGTAACAACATGGAACCAATTAAGGGTAAGAATGGATTCCAATATGATTTCAGAGGTGCCTTCTGTTTAGAAACTCAATTCTTCCCAAACAGTGTTAATGACAAGAGATTTGTTAGTCCAATTAAGAAGGCTAATGAACCATACCACTCTGAAACTATCTACAAATTTATTTAAATGCCTTTTAATATAAAATAAAGTAAAAAAAAAAAAAAAAAAGAGAATAATTGAACCCCAAACCAAAGCTAAAATAAAGAATATCACCTAATAATCTTTGGAGCGTCAAATAAAAAAGTAAAATATATATAAATATATTAATATTAATATTAGTAATAATAATAATAATAGTTTATAATATTAATAGAATAGATGAAAAAAAAAATAATAATAATAAAAATTAAAAAATAAATATATATTATATATATTTAAAAAAAGGAAAAAAAGAAAAAAAAATTAAATAATTAATTTTTTTTATATTTTTTACCTAATATATAATATATATTTATAAATATATTTCAATGTAAATATATATAAAAAAAAAAGGGGAAACAAGTTTATATTTTTTTTTTATAATTTATGTAAATAAAATGCAATTCTATTGTTCCTTTCATAATAATATTTGTATAAATAAAAAAAAAAATTAATATGATATTAATATTCTCTCTATTATTAGTTTTATTAGAATGAATGACAAGAATGAAAAAGTCATAATTAATAAAAATTAAAAAAAAAATATTGCAAATAATAAATAAATAAATAAAAAATTATAAAAAAAAAAAAAAAAAAAAAAAAAAAAAAGTGTTAAAAATTTTAATTTTTTTTTCAAATATATGTGTTAATTAAAGAAAAAAAAAAGAAAAGGTAGGAGTGTTTATAGGATATTAAAAAATTATTAATGGATCTATATATATATATATAAATATTATAGAAAATAAGAATAGTTTAAATCTTATAGATGAATGTAGGTAAGACGGAAAGGGGCATTTCACTTTTTTTTTTTTTTTTTTTTTTTTTTGAATGGAAATTTATTTAAAAAAAAAAAAAAAAAAAGTTTTACAATGACTTTTTTTTTTTTTACTTGGGATAGAGAATATGGACAAGAAAAATTAATCAAGGCTAATAAGACGAAGACTATGGCTTTATATATATATATAAATAAAATAAAAAATAAATTAAATTAAATTAAATTTGAAGAAAAAAAAAAAAAAAACGATAGAGAGAAAAAGACTTTACCAAAAAAAAAAAAAAAAAAAAAGAAAAAAGATGTTTTTTTGGCAATAATGACAACGGTTAAAAAAAAAAAAAAAATGAAAGAAAAAAAAAAATAAAAAAATTTTGGATTACCCAATTATAAATAGATAGATAGATAGATAAATAAATATATATATATATATATATATATATATATATATTTTTTTTTTTTTTTTAAAATAAATAAATAAATAAAAAGCTAATGGAATATAAAGTACCAATAGTGCAAAATATCCAACTCTATTATATCCAACTCTATATATCCAACGCTATCCAAAATTATACTACGACATCATCACTCTACCACTACTACCTCCATACCATGATATCACTACAGTCTTTAGAAAGTTGGTTACCAACTTAAAAATCTTTTTTTTTTTTTTTTTTTTTTTTTTTACTTTTTTTTTTTTACTTTCCTTCTTTCTCTCTCTCTCTATTACATCTTTTTTTTTTTTCACTAAGATTATATTTATTTTTTTTTTTTTGTTATTTTATATGATTTTCCTACTTCATTATATGATTAATATTATTATTATTATTAATTATTATTATTATTAAATAATAAAAAAAAAAAAAAAAAAAAGTTGTTACAACTAAACTAATTAAAATAATTAAAATAATAAAAAAAAAATTAAATAAATAAATAATAAAAATATAATTGATATTGATTAATAAATAATTAAATAATATTTATTATTCAATTATTTAGTTATTATTTTATTAATAAATTCTCTTTTGTATTATTTAATAACGAAATACTCTTTTTATTATTTTATTATTATTTATTAATAAATTCTCTTTTTATTATTTATTAATAAATACTTTTCTTATTATTCAATTATTTATTATTTATTATTTATTAATAAATACTCTTTTTTATTATTCAATTATTCAATTATTTAATTATTCAATTATTTGTTATTTATTATAAAATAAAAATAAAAATAAAAAAAGACTTAAAAAAAAAAAAAAAAGAGACCTATCCAAAGATGTGGGATCCATCAATGACCTTTTCGTATTACCTTTCAAAAAAATAATACTAAAATAAAATATACAATAATATGTAATTATATAAATAATATATGTATTAATATGAATTACTATATAATACTTTATAGATTAAAAGATAAATTTATATATATATAAAAATGGGATATTTTCTTTTTTCAAAAAAAAATATATATATATATCTATATAATTTTTATTTATATTTTTATTTATATTTATATTTAGATATATTATATTGTATATTTATATATTTTATTGTATAATATATAAAATTTTTATAAATAAAAAAAAATAAAAAAATATTATTATTTAATTAATTTCAATCAGAGTAAATAGAATTATTTCATTGGTTGGATTAATTCATTTTAATTTATAATCTATGATAAAATTTATGAATCATAATACTATTTATTTTATTAAAACTTCATTGATTATAATTAAAATAAAAAAAAAAAAAAATTAAAATTTTAATATTTATAGTTATATATTATTTAGTATGGTCAACATTTAATAGTTTAGATAAAATGAAATTTAAAGTTTTTGTTTATTTTTTTTTTCTAAATAATAAATGTATCACATTTTATTTATTTATTTATTTATTTATTCATTTATTTATTTTATTTTAATTTTTATTTTATTTATTTAATTTTTTTTTATTTTTCTTTACATTTTAACTAATATTGTTAAATATTTGTTAATTTTTTTTAGTAATACTTTAAATATCTTTTTTTTTTTTTTTTTTTTTATCGATACTTTTCACCTTCATTTTATTCTTTTGAAAATATGAAAATAAAAAAAAATTATAATAAAATAAATAAAATAAAAAAAATAAAATAAAATAAAAACTATCTGGGACTTGTTTAATATTCAAAAAATTGAAAATAAATATAAATTAAAAATATTATTTAACTATTATTTTATTATTCCATTATTCAATTATTTATTATCTATTATTTATTATTTATTATTTATTATTTATTATTTATTACTTTATTATTTAATTATTTATTGTTTAATTATTTATTATTTATTATTTATTATTTATTACTTTATTATTTAATTATTTAATTATTTTATTATTTATTATTTATTATTTATTATTTATTATTTATTATTTAATTATTTAATTATTTTATTATTTATTATTCATTTATTATTTAATAAAGTTTTAAATTATTGATAGATAAAAAAAAAATATATATTTTTATTTCATCAATTTTTTTTTTATACAGTTTTTTTTTTTTAAAAAAATGGCGATAATGATATCTATCATCTCTAAAAGTATAATTTACTATTATTATTGTAGTTGTTGCTGTTGTTTGTTTAATTCATTCTAATGGATTATTAGGATTGAATTGATTGATTTTCATATACTATCATATAAAAATATAAATAAAATTTATATACTCTTAAAAGTTTATTTAAAAGTGATTTAAAATAAAATAAATATAATAATAATGATAATGATAAAGGTAAGATTTTAAACATCATCATCACCAATACTATTCATGAAACAATAATCCATTTAAAATATAAAATTTATCAAGATAACGGCCAAAATGAAAAAAAAAAAAAATTGAAATAAAATTATGAGATAGATCTACTTAAACTTTAAAATTTTCAATTATTATTTAATTATTATTTATTATTTAATAAAATTATTTATCATTAATAAATACTCTTTTTATTATTATTTATTATTTGTTAATAAACACTCTTTTCAATTATTTAATTAGTTATTATTTATTAAAAAATACTCTTTTTATTATTTATTATTTATTAACATAAATAAATAATTAAATAATAGATGGATGGATGGATATAATATTATAATTTATTATTAATTAAAGTTGATGAAGAAATCATGAATAGAATTTGATAATTAAATTTAAATAAAATAACAATAAAAATAAAAATAAAATAAAAAAAAGAATAAAACTTTTTTTTTTTTCTTTTTGATTTGTTTCAATAAAATTTTATTTAAATCTTATTATATATTATAAATATATTATGTACATACATTATACATTTATTGATCAATAAAATCTTTAATATTATGTTTTGAATTGAATTGAAAATAATAATTATTAAAATAATTAGAATTGCTTTAAGACAAAAGAAAAAAATGTTGACTATCAAAAAAAATAAATAAAATAAATAGTATAAAGACATATAGATATAAATATATATTATAATATTATTTAATAATATATTATTTGGAATTGGCTTATAATAATAAAATATATATAATATATAAATTATATGAAATAGGTCTTTTTTTTTATGTCACCAAAATTAGTTTCATGATTCCTTAAATAAATAGAAAAAACATTAAAACCGCCTACTTGAGAAATGGGAACTTTTTATATATAGATAGATAACAATATATTCATTATTTATTATTATTTATTATTTATTATTATTATTATTATTTATTATTATTATTTATTATTATTTATTATTATTATTATTTATTATTATTTATTATTTATTATTATTATTTATTATTATTTATCTTCAATCCAATTTTCTAATTTAATTTATATTTAAAAGATTTCAATAAATAAATAAATAAATAATTAAATTAAATTAAAATGGGTTAAATAATTAAATATAAAATAAACTTTTGATCTATGAATTAATAATTTATTTGTGTTAATTTTAATTTATTTATTTTTTTATAATAATAAATAAAATAATAAATAAAATAATAAATATAAAATAAATAATAAATATAAAATAAAATAAAATAAAATAAAATAGAAATTGAAATTGAAATTGCAATTGAAAATGATTATATATAAATATATTTCTATATAAATTAGATAGATAGAATAATAAATAATAATAAATAATAATAAATAATATTTAACTTTTTTTTTTTGTTTTTTTTTTTTTTATTTTAATAAAACAAAACAAAATAAAAACAATCAAATAATAATGGTCAACATTCAATAAATTATTTTAAACAAAGAGTAAAAATAATAGTAAAATAGTAAAATAATAGTAAAATAGTAAAATAGTAAAATAAATTTTTTTTTTTTTTGTATCATAAACCGAAGAAAAAAAATTTTTTTTTTTTCATTTCATTTTATTCATTCATTTATTTATTTATTTATTTATTCATTTATTCATTTATTTATAGAATAGAATATATATTATAATAAAATAAAATACATGGAATTTATTTATTTTCACACTTTAATTCTTATTATTTAATTTTTATTATTTAATTATTTATTATTTATTATTTATTATTTATTATTTATTATTTATTATTTATTATTTATTATTTATTATTTATTATTTATTATTTATTATTTATTATTTATTATTTATTATTTATTATTTATTATTTATTATTTATTATTTATTATTTATTAATAAATACTCTTTTTATTATTTATTATTTATTATTTATTATTTATTATTTATTAATAAATACTCTTTTTATTATTTATTATTTATTATTTATTATTTATTATTTATTATTATTAATAAATACTCTTCTTATTATTTATTATTTATTATTTATTATTTAATATTTATTATTTATTATTCAATTATTTATTATTCAATTATTCAATTATTTATTAATAAATACTTTATATTTATTATTTAATTATTTTATAATTTATTAATTTGGTCATATGTTTTATTCATAAGTATTTTGTTAAAATTAAATCTATTAAATCTAAATAAAAAAAATAAAAAAATAAAAAACAATCAAGCCACATAATGTTATATTCAATATTTTATGGATTGGTTGTTGTTCTTTTTGTTCTTGTTTAATAATTATGTCAATTTTATTATTATAATTTATGATAAAGTGTTTCTGGCCCTTTATTATTCTAAATGAAATATCTTTATTTACTAATTATGTTGTGGTTTTAGCATTATTTATATTACAATATGTTTCATTGCATTGGATGTTAAATTTCATATATTTCACATATTCTAATAATATTTAATAAATATTTATATATAATAATATAATAATATTTAATAATTATTTATATATAATAATATAATAATATTTAATAATTATTTATATATAATAATATAATATTTAATAAATATTTATATATAATAATATAATAATATTTAATAAATATTTATATATAATTATTTAATAATTATTTAATATAATAATATTTAATAATTACTTAATAATAATTTTTAATATTTTATAATAAAATGTTATTAATGTTGTTGAATACGGAATAAAATAAAAAAAGAATTACATATTCCATTATCCACGATAGAATCATAAATACTATTATTAATAATAATATAAATAAAAAATTCATCTTTTTAATGTATAAATAACTAAATAATTAAATAATTAATAGTTTTATATATAGGTTATTGTTGTTGTTGCAGGCTATTATTCAATAAATAAAAACTTCTGATAATAATATTAAAAAAAAAAAATCAATTTAAAAAAAAATTAAAATAATAAATAATAAATAATGGTTGTTCAGTCTTTAATAAAATCTAAAATGAAATCACTCACTGCCATGAAATATAATATTTTTTTATATTTAATAGTTAATAGTTAATATTTATATTCATATAAAATAACTAATCTTTTTATTTCACTCTTTTTTTTTTTTTGTGTTTGTGTGAATTTATTTGTTATTCATAATAAATAATTATAAAAATAGTTAAATAATTATAAAGAATAGTTAATAGTTTTTTGTATGTTAATGATAAAACAAAACTTTATAATATAAATATTTTTTTGAAGGATTGATTTAAAAATACAATTATAATTATTTAATAGGTTAGGTGAATGCATATATTTTTTATTTATATTCAAATTAATATTTGATATTATTTAATTCAAAAGTAAACCATTAATAAATAGGATTAAATAGGAATAAATAATAAAAATAGATAAACAAAATATTAAGTAATTAAAATTCTTAAAAATTTAATTATGAATAAATGTAATGATAAATAATTAAAAAAAAAAAAAAAAAAAAGTTTTTCTTTTTCTTAATTCTTCTCTTCAATCATCAACCAAAAAAGTTACTTTGAGCATCCATGAACCAACTAAACTAATAATAAGCTTCATTTTTTAATAGACATTATTTTTTATTTTTTATTATGATTATTTTTTTTTTTTATTTCTCTCTCTTTTTTTTTTTTTAATTATATCTTATAATGATTACCGGGCTAATTATTCATTTATGATGATTATCGATAATAGTAAAACATAAATTTAAATAATATTAAATATGAATACTAAATAAATCAGAAAATTATCCTATGATAAACTTTAATTATTAATATTTATTTATTTATTTATTTATTTTTATTTCATTTTTAAGATACATATATTAATATAAAAAAATATAAAAAAATATATATATAATTATTTTTATATAATAAATTTTATATATATAATAAATTTTTATAGATTTTGGAAAATTATAATAGCAATAATAATAGTAGTAATAATAATAGTAGTAGTAGTAATAATCAATAATCACTATGAAGAGTAGTTTTTGTGGTCAATATTTAATATATCATAATAGACATTTTTTTTTTTTTTAGGATTTAAGATTACCTTTTTCACTTTTTATTTAATAATAAACAATAAACAACTGTACAATAAATAATAAATAATAAATAATAAATAATAAATAATAAATAAATAGTAAAATGAGTATTTATTTAATATTTATAATAAATAAAAAATAATAAAATGAGTATTTATTTAATATTTATAATAAATCATTAATAAATAATAAAAAGATTAGTTATTTATTAATTATATTTAATATTTATAAAAAAAATTTTTTTATAGTCTGGTCTGGGTGATAAAATATACATTAGATATACATAATTTCATACAGATACATAAAAATACATTATATCCATCCATATCAATGTATAAAATAGGCATTCAATCTATCCATATAGAGAGACAGATCAACATTAAATACCTTAAATAACCTAAATATAAATATATACATATATAGATAGAGAGAGAGAAATCCATATATGAGTAATGATGAGTAATAGAATTTTTAATATATTAATAAGATAAAAATAAAAAAAAATAAAAAAAGCAAGAATAAAAAACATTAAAAAAAAATTCAATAATAACAAAAATAATAATAATAATAATAATAATAATAACAAAAATAATAATAATATTTTATTATTACTATTTATATCTGCTATAAAGTTAATAACTCTCTTAATCAATAAGTTAACTCCAAAGAGATAGTTAATCCATAAATAATATTAATTAATCAATTAAACCAATACCTTCATTTAATAATAAATAAATAGTAATCGATTTCTTCTTTAAATAATAATAATTACATAGGCAACTATTAATAATTACATCAGAATAAATAAAATAAATAAATAAATTGAGGCAATAGATATAAAAAATAAAAAAAAAATTAATAATAATAATAATAATAATAATAATAATACCAATTTAAGTAAGGAACAACAAAATTAATAAAAAAAATTTTTTTACTAATTAATAATAATAATAATACCAAACAATATAATTAATAATAATAACTAAACAATATAATTAATAATAACAATAATAAATATTATTATTATTATTATATTTATTTATATTTCTTTTGTATAAATTTATTATTATTGTTGTTGTTGTTGTTATTGTTGGTTATTATTATTATTGTATTATCCTCTCCTGTTTAATAGTACATAGAATAAAAATATTAATGGATAATATTTAGATATGGATTTTTCCATATGATTTTAATTATTCCTATTTCTATATCTATTTCTATTTCTATTTCTATTTCTATTTTATTCTATACTAATTCAAATTAACCTAACCTTTCACTTTAAAAATAAATTTTTATGGTATTTCCCAATAATAAAACATTGACATTAAGATAATTAAATTCATTAATTATTATTTATTATTTATTATTCATTATTTATTATTGTTAAAATAATCACATTTTATTTTATATTTTTATATTAATATTATATTTTTATATTCTTATATTATTATCAATATTATATTCTTATCTTATATTAATATTTTATTATTATATTTTTATGTTGTGTAACATTTATCTATGTGTATTAATTCATAGAATTATCACATGATTAAATATGTAATTTTTACTATAAAAAATAATTATTTTTATTTTCTTAAAAAAATGAGTTCTTTACATTAATAAAATTTATGTATTAAATAAATACAAAAATAAATAAAGTTTATTATAAAAAACACATACTTTTCTCAATTATTTATTATTTATTATTTATTATTCATTATTTATTATTTATTATTTATTATTCAATTATTTATTATTTAATAATTATTTATTATTTATTATTTATTTATTTATTATTTATTATTTATTTATTTATTTATTATTCAATTATTTATTATTTATTATTTATTATTTATTATTTATTATTCAATTAATTATTGCACTCTTTTTATTATATATTATTTAATTAGTTGTTAATATTTTAATAATTTTTTTTTTTCATTTATTTTTTTATTTTGTAAATGTATATTTAACTTTTATCACTGAAAATTTGTCTCCTTTTATCCCAGTCTTTTTTATTTTTTGTTTTGTTTTGTTTTTTTTTCCATTTCTTATTTTTATATTGTTGATTTCTTTTGATTTAATAATTTTTATATTTGATTTTATCTATCCCATGACCCTTAAAAATAAATTCAAAATTTTTTTTATTTTTTGTAATATTTTATTTTTAATTTTTTTTTATTTTTAATCCTTCCTTTGTTTTATTAAGAAATGATTATAAAATGAAAATAAAACAAACAAACAAAAAAAAGAACCCAACCACTAAAAAAAAACTCAAACTATTGAAATTTTTTTAGTATTTATTGTTGTTGTCATTATATTTAAATTTATTAAAGTATATCAAAACAATTAATTAACCATTGATTTAACTATTGGATTACTCTATTTATTGGTAGTGGGATAAGATAGAATAACACCCATTTAATTGATTTAATGACCCAATATTTCTATTTTATTAATATTTAATATTTAATATTTAATATTTCTATTTTATTAATATTTAATATTTAATATTTACATTTTATTAATATTTTATATTTAATATTTTATATTTACATTTAATATTTTATATTTAATATTTAATATTTACATTTAATATTTTATATTTAATATTTAATATTTACATTTAATATTTTATATTTAATATTTAATATTTAATATTTAATATTTAATATTTTATATTTAATATTTACATTTTATTAATATTTCTATTTTATTAATAGTTATATATATTTATGTTCACCTTCTATAAATATTAATATTTAAATATTAATATAAAATTCTATTTCTATTAATGTTCACCTTCTATTTCTAGTTCTATTTATTACCATATTTGTATATATTACTCTCTTTATTTGTTCTTTTCTTTCTTTCTTTAACCATTTATTTACTCATTATTACCATAATTATATTAATAAATTATTAATTATTTGTTTATTTAATTATTTTTTTTTTTTATATTTGTATATTTTTTTTTTTTATTGTTGCTTAAAACTATTCAAGAAGGGATACATTCAATTATACTTTTTTGTTATTTAGAGTTATATAGTAAGGATTAGAAGATTTTTAAATACAAATTAAAAATCCATATCAATAAATGATGAATAATAAATAATAAGAAAATAAATAATAATAAAAATGAAAATGAAAAATAGATTTGTCAATTGCCTTGTAATTAATATCAATGAAAATAAATAATAAATAATAAATAATTAATAAATAATTAATAAATAATTAAATAAGAAATAATTGAATAATTGAATAATTGAATAATTGAATAATTAAATAATTAAATAAACAATAAATCATAAATAAATAAATAAATAGATGATGATGATGACTAAAAAACAAAGTTATAGAGAATAGAATTAGTATAAACATGATCAATCACAATATTATAATTTACGTTATTTTATAGATATACACTTTGGTATATAATTTTTATCTATTTAAATTTCAGTCCTACTTTTATGTTTTCAAATGATCGATCTCATCTCCTCAAATTCAGAGACATTTTAAAAATTAATTATTATTATTATAATTATAGTATAAATATATGGATAAAAAAAAAAAATAAAAAGTTTATCGAAAAAACAATGGAATGATATATAAATTATATTATTATAAAAAAAAGGTTATTCATTGTTCATCTTGTTCTTTTTTTTTTTTTTGGTCTCTTAAGACTCTTCTTTTCAAATAACAACACTACAACCAACCCTAAACTCAATACACTTTTTATGAGTGTAGACGGGCAGGAGCAGCGAGAAATTCAAATAAAATAGAATATTAAAATAAAATAGAATATTAAAATAAAAGTAAAATATAAAATAAAAATATAAAATATAAAACTTTCATTACTATTAAAATAGAAATATTCTATAAATGGTAATTTTTTATTATTAATTTTCATATTAATATTTTATGAAGGCATGAAGGATTAAACTGTTTTTTTATTATTTTTATTATTATTATTATTATTATAATTTATTTATTTAAATATTACATATATATAATTTATATATGTATTATTCATATATATGTTACATGTTATATTATAGATGCCATACTAATATTATTATTACATAATATATTGTAATTGATAATAGTTTATAGGTTAATTATTATTAATTATATTATTTTTATTATTCTCATTTTCATTATTATTATTATCATTTTAATTATTATTATTATTATTATTATTATTTAATTACATAATTAATTATTTAAATATATATTTTTTTTTGTAATATTTTATTTTATTTGGAATGTAAACTTTTTATTGAATGATAGAAATATAACTCTAATTCATGTCTATTAAACAAATATATAGTGAAGAATAAACTTTTTAAATTATTTTCATTTATATTCAATTATATTCAAATTTATATATAATACATATATTTATATATTTTATAGATATATATTTTATAAATATTTATGTTATATATATTATATATATTTATATTATATAGATATATATTTTATATATTATCAGTTGGTTTATGGCTGTATATTTTATGTATATTTTATGTATATTTTATATAGTATTGATATATATAATCTTGAAATCATTTTAAAAAAAAAAGTGCATCCGTAATATATGAAGTACATAATCATTTAAATGTATAATACATTAAACTAAAAAAAAAATAATTATAAAAAAATAATTAATTATAAAAATATTAATAAAATATTAATTATATCTAACATATTATCAATTTATTACAAAATATATTATAAACTATTATAAATTATATAGCATTCAATATATATTATATACAAAATTATATAAATGTAATATATTTTGATATATATTTTACACTTTATACTGAACAATTAGGTAAAAAATTAATTTAAACTTTTTTAATCTAAATAACATAAAAATATATTGTCACATCACATTAAATCATTTAATAAAAATTTTAAATTGAATTGATTAATTAAAAATGATTATATATAATTATTTAATTTATTAATATATATTGAAATAGATTTAATTTATATTTTAATATATTTCAATATATATTATTTTATTTGATTTAATTTTATTTTATATTTATTTAAAAAAATATTAATTTTAATTAAATTAAATTAATATTATTATTATAATTATAATTAAATGATTTAAATTATTATCTTCTT
Organism: Neocallimastix lanati (nom. inval.); assembly: GCA_016946835.1. Classification (NCBI taxonomy): domain Eukaryota; kingdom Fungi; phylum Neocallimastigomycota; class Neocallimastigomycetes; order Neocallimastigales; family Neocallimastigaceae; genus Neocallimastix; species Neocallimastix lanati (nom. inval.). The sequence continues at coordinate 1,580,413 of JACVTC010000010.1, read as the reverse complement.
ATTTTTAATAATAATAATACTAATCATAATAATAAAATTGAGGTATTATTAACTTTTTTTTTTCTTTTTTTCGAATACTACAATAAAATATAATAATTTATTTATAATATAATTGAATTGGCAATTTTTTTTTTTTTTATATAAAAGAAGATATTTTTCTTCTTTGAATTTTTTTTTTTTTTAAACTATATCTAAATATATTTAAAATGGCTAGTATTCAAAAGATTCCTTTAGTTACTGACACTTACACCGCTGATCCATCTGCTCACGTTTTCAACGGTAAAATTTACATTTACCCATCTCACGATCGTGATATCGAAACTATCGATAACGATAACGGTGATCAATATGATATGAAGGATTACCACGTCTATGAAATGGACGATGAAAACACTCTTCCACGTGACTGTGGAAAGGTTTTAGATATTGCCGATATTCCATGGGTTTCCAAGCAACTCTGGGCTCCAGATTGTGCTGAAAAGGATGGCAAGTACTACTTCTTCTATCCAGCTCGTGATAAGGAAGGTTTCTTCCGTATTGGTGTTGCTATTGGTGATAAGCCAGGAGGTCCATTCAAGCCAGAACCAAACTACATTCAAGGTACTTACAGTATTGATCCATGTATCTTCCCAGATACTGACAAGAACTACTACCTTACCTTCGGTGGTATTTGGGGTGGTCAACTCGACAAATACCGTAACAATGTTTACGATGAAAAGAACGAAGAACCAACTGGTGAAACTCCAGCTGTCTGTGCTAAGATTGCCAAGATGAACCCAGATATGAAGACTCTTGCTGAAGCTCCACGTGATATTGTCATTTTAGATGAAAACGGTAAGCCACTTGCCGGTAAGGATCACGACAGACGTTACTTCGAAGATCCATGGCTCTACAAGAAGGGAGACACTTACTACTTCACCTACTCTACTGGTGATACTCACTTCTTATGTTGGTCTACCAGTAAGAACGTTTACGGTCCATACACCTACGGTGGTAAGATCTTAACTCCAGTTCTTGGTTGGACTTCTCACCACTCTATTCTTGAATACCACGGAAAGTGGTGGTTATTCTACCACGACTGTGAAATTTCTAAGGGTGTTAACCACAAGCGTAACGTTAAGTTCAGAGAACTTAAGTATGATGACAAGGGTGGAATTATTACTATGGATGGTACCTTAGGTGCTTAAATGTGAAGGAACTAAAAATTTTTGAAAACGAAAAAAATAAAAAATAACTAAAAAAAATACGAAAAAAAAATTTTAAATATATAAGAGATAGTCTTGCTTTTATTTTATTTCATTTTCTTTTTTAATTTTTTAAAAAAAAGGGATGAAAAAAAAAATGAAAGTAGGAACAATGAAAAAAAAACTAAAAGAATTTAAAATAATCTAATTTAATATCAATAATTAATATTATTGAGAATACTTTAGGGAGTTTGAATTTTTTTTGTGAAGAAAAAAAAATTTTGTAGTAAATAAATACTATTCTTTTTTTTTTTTTAAGAAAATAATTAATACTTTATAGTTTTTATAGATTAAAGTAAATAAAAAAATATTTTGATTTATAATAATTAGAAGTTAAAAAAATAATTATCGAAAAAAAATTAAGTATGTAAATATAGCTAATTTTTGAAAGAAAATTTTATAAAATTAAGTAACAATGCAAATAATTTAAAAAAAATTAAGATTTACTTTGTTATAATAGAAAGTAAATAAAGTTGCTTTCAATTGTACATTTGAGGTGAATTTTAACAAAAAAAAAGATGTAATATATCTAATCATTAAAAAAAAATAATAAAAAATTAAAAAAAATCAAACCAAAAAAAAGTCAAAAATTGTTTTCTTAATTGTTTTATTTTTAAAGTGTATTAATTGAAAAATGTTTAATATTATTGTAATATATTTATATTATTAAAGTATTATTTTATAATATTTTATTTCATGTATTTTATTTGTTATTTTTCATTAAGATCGTGTAATTTTTATTATTATTATTATAAATTAAAGTTTTCTTAAAGTCTAAAAATAGAGAAAAGAGTTATGATGTGATATTCCAGCTAGCAAAGAGGTTAAAAAAAAATCTGAACTTTTAGGAAAAAGGAGACGGGGCTTACGGAATTCCTTACTAACGTTATGCCTATTGTGATTGGTGATTTCTACACCATGATCGATTTGTATAGTGTTAGACCTACCGTTGTCAAGAGCGTCGACGTCGTAACGATAAGGCAAAGAAGAAATTCTGATACAGATTCGAATGATAATTTTCATCCACATGGAGTTATCTTCGATGAATGGATAGTGGGGAACAGAGACAATTAAATGAACTACTTTTCAAAGGTTCATCTGAGTCACCTGTTCCAAAAATTGTGGGCTTGGCGGAATTCTTAACAAGTGCAATACCTATCATTAGTAGTTCGTTTGAGCTATTATTTGATAGGTATTGCAAAATACCAAACTTATCCAAGAGCGTCGACGTCGTACTGATAAGGCATAATGATAATACAGGATCGTCATCTATTTCTACGAAGGATGAATCTTGCCCTAGTAGTTCAATAAATGATGAATCCGGGGAGAGTTTAGTGGACACCACACTATCTATATTAAAGATGTTACTTCTAGGTTTTATTTCTTTTTTATTTGTTAGGAAGGGAAAAATTCCCGCATAGTACAACTTGCCGAAATACATAGTATTTTCGAGCTTTTTTATTTTTTTTTTATTTTTTAATTTTTTTATTTTTAATTTCAAATGTACTTTTCATCTACATGTATTTTTTAAAATAAAATTAATAAAGTTTTGGAAGTGTATTCTCTTCCCTGTCTAAAAAAAAAAAAAAAAAAAAAAAAAAAAAAAGAGCGTCGACGTCGTAACGATAAGGCAAAGAAGAAATTCTGATACAGATTCGAATGATAATTTTCATCCACATGGAGTTATCTTCGATGAATGGGAAGAGTTAGAGGCCTTTTCGTCCTCGAATCTCATAACGTAGTTTTTTAATATTAATATAAAAAAAATTTCATGTATTTAAACTTCATGTATTTTTTTAAAAAAAAAAATATTATTAAATAAAGTTTATTCCTAGTCTAAAAAAAAAAAAAAAAAAAAAAAAAAAAAAAAGGAAAAAGGAGACTAGAGAAAATAATAATAATAATAATAATAATAATAATAATAATAATAATAATAATAATAATAATAATAATAATAATAATAATAATAATAATAATAATAATAATAATAATAATAATAATAATAATAATAATAATAATAATAATAATAATAATAATAATAATAATAATAATAATAATAATAATAATAATAATAATAATAATAATAATAATAATAATAATAATAATAAATCATGAAGCATAGGATTGAGAAAGGTTTAAAAATAAGTGATTGATGATGAAATTGGTATTCCGTTGAATCTACCGTTACTAAGAGCGTCGATATCAAAATGATTAGACATGAATTTTCACCTCCCAATGAAAGATCGGATATATGGGAAAAGTTAGAGGCTATGGCTTCTAATGTACTTTTATAATTATTATTCGTACTGCTACTACCAAGAGCGTCAATGCTGAAAAAACAGTAAGACAGGCCAGCAGGGCTAGCGCAACCAATGAAGATCATAATTTCGTATCTTAAAATTATGATTAACATTGTGAAGTCAAAATTAATTATTATACTTCAGTATAGTAATGCCCTTGTGAAGTCTTACAAATATTAATTAAATGAAACTAGAATATATTATACCATTATTTTATTTTATTTCGTGTTTTATTTTTTGTTTATTTTGTTTATCTTTTTTTTATTATTTTATTACATGTATTTTATCAAATATTTAATTAATAAAGATGAAACAAGTTTGCTGCCGTTAAAAAAAAAAAAATAATAATAATAATAAATCATGAAACATAGGATTGAGAAAGGCTTAAAAATAAGTGATTGATGATGAAATTGGTATTCCGTTGAATCTACCGTTACTAAGAGCGTCGATATCAAAATGATTAGACATGAATTTTCACCTATCAGTGAAAGATTGGATACAAATTTGTTTGATAAAACACTAATACTGAAATTATTACTCACAATAATGGACGTGGTGTTATTATCGAGGAATGGGAAAAGTTAGAGGCTATGGCTTCTAACGTACTTTTTTAATTATTATATTAAATAATATTTTCATTTCATGTTTTAAAAGGTTAACTCACAAAAGCTGCTTTTTTTTTTTTTTTTTTTTTTTTTTTTATTAATTGAGTGTTTTTTTTTTTTTATTTTTCCATAGCCATAATTATTACGAACTTTTTTTAACTTTATTTATTATTTTTTATATATATATATATTTATTCATTCATTCATTCATTATATATTTATATTTTTTCTTTAAATAAACTAAAAAATAAAAATAAAAATAAAAATAAAAATAAAAATAAAAATAAAAATAAAAATAAAAATAAAAATAAAAATAAAAATAAAAATAAAAATAAAAATAAAAATAAAAATAAAAATAAAAATAAAAATAAAAATAAAAATAAAAATAAAAATAAAAATAAAAATAAAAATAAAAATAAAAATAAAAATAAAAATAAAAATAAAAATAAAAATAAAAATAAAAATAAAAATAAAAATAAAAATAAAAATAAAAATAAAAATAAAAATAAAAATAAAAATAAAAATAAAAATAAAAATAAAAATTAAAATGAAGCACTCAATTTAGTCAATAATTTAGTTCATAATACTACTACTATTTTAAAAAAAATTTTATTAAGTAATGCGAAAAAAAAAAAAAAAAAAAAAAATACAAATAAAAAAAAAAAAAAATAAAATAAAAAAATACAAATGAAAAAATAAAAATAAATTCAAATAAAAATAAATTCAAATAAAAATAAATTCAAATAAAAATAAATTCAAATAAAAATAAATTCAAATAAAAATAAATTCAAATAAAAATAAATTCAAATAAAAATAAACTCAAATAAAAAAATAAAAATAAAAAAAAAAAAAAGTAATATAGTTTTAATTAAAAAAAAATACATTTGCCGGAAGCGAGATTCGAACTCGCGCTTCTTTCGAAACCGCATCTTGAGTGCGGCGCCTTAGACCAACTCGGCCATCCCGGCTCCTTTGGTTGAAGTTTTTGTACCACTATGAAAAATAATATTTAGGTAAAAAGTTTAGGTAGAAAATTTTAGATTAGAAATAATGTTATTAAATAAATATTATTAGTTATAATAATATTAAAGAAATAATTTTTATTTTTTTATTTTTTTTTTTTTAAAAAGTTTGGTTTAATTCTTTTTTATCATGATTAAAATAGTTAAATTAATAGTATATAATGATTGTATTATTATGATAATAAATTAATTCATCATCATTATTATTATTAATAGGTTTTATTTTATATTTTAAATTATTATTTTTGAGAATTATATAGTTTAATTATATTTTAAAATATTATTTTTGAGAATTATATATTTTTAGGAATTATACTTTAAATATTGATAATTAAATTTTATTTAGGAAATACATTTTTAAGTATTAATAGTTATGTATTATTTAATTATAAATTTTTTTTTTTTTTTTTAAGTAAAATTATTAGGAAATTAATGGTTTTAGAGATATGTTTAATAAAAATATTGTAATGTTTAAAATATATATATATATATATATATATATAATATTAAATAATTATTTTTAGCAATTATATAAAATTATGAGAATGTAATAATAAATATTTTTATATATAAAAATAATAAAAATAGAAAAAAATAAAAAAAAAGGATAAAATATCATTATAAAACATTATTATTGTAAATTATTTTCTTATAATTTATTAGAAATATAATTATTGTGTCATAATTTCTTAGAAAAACAACCAAATAAATAAAAAACTCGATATGGAATATTTTCAATATCCTGTATCAGAAAAATGTTAATAATCAATAATTATTTTTAAAAAAATAATTATATTTTCTGAGTTCATCACAAATATTAGTGGATATAGAATTGAAATTCACGATTAAATCAATTAAAATTAAATTTGGCTATTGACAATTGCATTTTAATATTCAATTTTTATTATAAAAATAAATACTTTGCAATATTTAAATATTTAAAAATAAAAGGGTTTGGACTATTTTAATAAAATTATTAATTTAATTTAATTTAATTTAACCCTTTAGAAATTAATAAAACTAAATTGAACAAAAGAAAAAAAAAAAGTCGACAACTCTACAAATAATGGAAATATTACAATGAGAATTCCTACCAATATTATGTTCATTAGAAAAATTACACTCGAGATTTATTATATATATTAATATCAACTTCGTTTGGATTATTAGAACGCGAGATATTAGACTTTAAAATTTTTTAAATATACATATATATAAAATTAATTATTTAAATGGGCCTTAAATAATAAATTAATAGTTTATATGGATAATTAACCTAGATCTTTATATTATTAATCATTATAAAAAAAAAAAAAAAAATTAGTAATTAAATCATGCAGAATTAAAAATTAATAATAATTTATAATATTTTAAAACTAGATAAATTAGTATAATAATTAATAGTAATTAATTAACAAAATAGTTTCTAAAAGATTTTAATGATTTTTTTTTTTTTTTTTTTTACAATTTTAAAGATTTCCAAAGAGACTTTTCATTAGTTTTAAGATCGGTTTCAATTCTAAATCATTTGAGGAAAGGTACACCTAAGTAGATATAGTAATTTCGTTTTTAGATAAACTCTAGACTTGAAAGATAAAAGGTTGGGTTACTATTATAAATAAGAAATTTTGAAACTTTCCCTCGTAACTTACTAAACTGGCACATTTATTAATACTAAATTGGATTTCATTATTTTTAGCCCACTTACTGGCAAACTTTAACAATTTCGAAAAATGAGAGAATCTAGTTGAAGCACATAACACAATGTTTTCTACATAAAAAAAAAAAAAAAAAAAAAAAAAAAGACCTACACAACAACGTTTATCACCAATAGAAATTCTCTATTTATTACAATTATTGAAATATCATTAATGAACATTAAAAGAAGCGAATAATCTCACCCAGTGTCCATATATAATGTATTAATAAAGATTCATCACTTAGGTATTTTAGAGGGGAAGTGCTATAAATTTATTGTAAACATATACTTATCTTCCAAGGCTTGTGTAAGGGTTGATAGACAATTATCGATCATCATTTAAGTATTAAGAAAGGTGTTCATCAAGGTTTTATCCCCTCTCTCACCAATTTTATTTAAGGTTCAAAAGAAAGCAAGGTTAAGTATCCTTATTTTCAAATTTTTTTTTTTTTTGTCTCTGACATATAATTTGTAATGTAGTGTAAAGACTTATACATTCTTCTCGATTACGAAATCCATATGGTTCAGGTCTTATAAATCCTTCATCAAAAGATTAATTACCTTTTCCACAGCAAGGGCAGAATTTAAGGACAATCATCAGAAACTCTACCACTATTAATTGTAATAGTGGTATTTATATTGACAACCAAGCTCTTAATCTTAAGATCCAGTTAAAACCTAAACTTAAATGAAGGTATTCAAGGCTGAGCATGAATAAATTTCTAGTATTTATAAAATTTGAAGTTATCGTAATTAGTCCTCTTAAGTCCTTGGAATTTACCAACATCAGACCAATATGATTCAATAACATCTTTGAATTTAGTGATATTCCTTTTTCTTAATTTTCTTGTAGAGTACTATTGATTTTTTTTTTTTTTTTTTTTTTTTTTTTTTTTTTTTTTTTTGACCAAGAATAAGGTGGCATGGAAGGGATATGGTTTATGAGATCCTTTATCTTTAATGATACATTTTGAATTTCTTCTTTTACAAAAGCATTTTATATGGAGAGAGGCACAAAAGCCAGCAATTGGAAATACTTGAAGATCACGAGATAAGGCATAAATACTAACCGTTGAGTTCCTTTTGATATAATTTTTACATTTCATGGAAATAGATGATGATCCTGTATTATCATTATGCTTTATCAGTACGACGTCGACGCTCTTGTTAAAAATTCCTCCAAGGCCACAATTTTTGGAACAGGTGACTCAGACTTATTTTTTTTTTTTTTTTAATATTTAATGGCAGCAAACTTGTTTCATCTTTATTAATTAAATATATGAAAAAAAAAAAATACTTGTAAAAAAAAAAAAAAAAAAAAGATAAAAAATAAAATAAAATAATGGTATAATATATTCTAGTTTCATTTAATTAATATTTGTAAGACTTCACAAGGGCATTATTATATGGTAGTATAATAATTAATTTTGACTTCACAATGCTAATCATAATTTTAAGATACAAAATTATGATCTTCATTGGTTGCGCTAGCCCTGCTGACCTGTCTTACTGTTTCTTCAGCATTGACGCTCTTGGTAGTAGTAGTACGATTCGATTTGAACCTATTAAACAAAGACCACTGCTGGCCAATAGCAATAGGTATAATCGATTGAAGAAGTGCCGCAGTAACCACCAAGAATGGAGTATCAGAATAAGCACCTGATTTCATCTGGTACTTAAATAGATCCTTCCATTCCCTTGTTCTATTATTAATACTTCGACCTCCAAGAAGGAAATTAAACACTTTTTCACACACACTAGAATCAACAAACACATTATTTTCAATACTATTACTAACATTACTAATAATACTATTACTAATATTACTAAAACTATTATTACTATTACTATTATTACTATTACTATTATTACTATTACTATTATTACTATTACTATTATTATTATTATTATTAACTATATCATTTGTTAGGTTTCCACGGTTTTTTTTTTTTTTTTTTTTTTTTTTTTTTTTTTTTTTTTTTTTTTTTTTTAGACAGGGAAGAGAATACACTTCCAAAACTTTATTAAATTTTATTTTAAAAAATACATGTAGGTGAAAAGTACATTTGAAATTAAAAAAATAAAAAATTTAAAAAATAAAAAAAATAAAAAAGCTCGAAAATACTATGTATTTCGGCAAGTTGTACTATGCGGGAATTTTTCCCTTCCTATCAAATAAAAAAGAAATAAAACCTAGAAGTAACATCTTTAAAATAGATAGTGTGGTGTCCACTAAACTCTCCCCGGACTCATCATTTATTGAACTACTAGGGAGAGATTCATCCTTCGTAGCAATAGATGACGATCCTGTATTATCATTATGCCTTATCAGTACGACGTCGACGCTCTTGGATAAGTTTGGTATTTTGCAATACCTATCAAATAATAGCTCAAACGAACTACTAATGATAGGTTATTGCACTTGTTAAGAATTCCGCCAAGCCCACAATTTTTGGAACAGGTGACTCAGATGAACCTTTGAAAAGTAGTTCATTTAATTGTCTCTGTTCTCCACTATCGAAATGTAGCTCATTTAAAACTAAAGTTCCACCAAGAAGGAACAAGTATATATAATGATTGATATAATCTTCAAAATTAGAAATAGAGTCATAGGAAGAAAGAGGATTAAACGCTCTAATCTTCCTAAGGAATAAAACATAGAGATCATCGATGAAATTTAAAGAATTCCATCTAAAAGATGCAAGAGCATCGCATTTAAAAATCCAATGTTCAAAAGATTGTTTATCTTCTCCACAACAGGGGCAAGACTTTGGACAATCTTTTGAAACTCTACCCATTCTAATAAGAATAGTAGTATTGTATTTATAACCACAGCGTAAACGTATAATCCACGAAAATCCTAAGTTGAATTGGGGATATTTTAAGCTAAGCATAATTATAGCTTTATTGTTTGAGAACTTATTACAATCGTAATTTTGACCTTTAATACCTTGAAATTTGGCAACTGATTTCCAGTAACGTTCTAAAATATCGTCATATTTTTCACATTTATATTTTTTGATTTTTTTATACAGTGTTCTTGATTCTTTAGTCCAGGAATAATGATGCATTTTGGGAATAGATTTAATAAGATCCTTTATAATACAGTTTGATTTACTCCATTTTGCAAATGATTTAATCTGTAAGGCTGCGCAGACACCAGCAATAGGAGGAATGCTTAGATCTCGAGATAAAGCATAAGTACTCATAGTAGAATTATGTCTAATATAGTCATTGTCTTCTGAACTTATTTTACCATTTTTAGAGAAGGAGCCGATACACCAATTTTTTTTTTTTTTTTTTTTTTTTTTTTTTTTTTTTAGACAGGGAAGAGAATACACTTCCAAAAACTTTATTAAATTTTATTTTAAAAAATACATGTAGGTGAAAAGTACATTAGAAATTAAAAATAAAAAATTAAAAAATAAAAAATAAAAAATAAAAAAGCTCGAAAATACTATGTATTTCGGCAAGTTGTACTATGCGGGAATTTTACCCTTCCTATCAAATAAAAAAGAAATAAAATTTAGAAGTAACATCCTTAAAATAGATAGTGTGGTGTCCACTAAACTCTCCCCGGATTCATCATTTATTGAGCTACTAGGGCGAGAATCACCCTTCGTAGTAATAGATGATAATCCTGTATTTTCATTATGCCTTATCAGTACGACGTCGACGCTCTTGGTTAAGTTTGATATTTTGCAATACCTATCAAATAATAGCTCAAACGAACTACTTATGATAGGTATTGCATTTGTTAAGAATTCCGCCAAGCCCACAATTTTTGGAACAGGTGACTCAGATGAACCTTTGAAAAGTAGTTCATTTAAATGTCTCTGTTCCCCACTATCGAAATGTAGTTCATTTAAAACTAAAGTCCCACCAAGAAGGAACAAGTATATATAATGATTGATATAATCTTCAAAATCAGAAATAGAGTCATAGGAAGAAAGAGGATTAAACGCTCTAATCTTCCTAAGGAATAAAACATAGAGATCATCGATGAAATTTAAAGAATTCCATCTAAAAGATGCAAGAGCATCGCATTTAAAAATCCAATGTTCAAAAGATTGATTACCTTCACCACAACATGGGCAGGACTTTGGACAATCTTCTGAAACTCTACCCATTCTAATAGCAATAGTAGTATTGTATTTATAACCACAGCGTAAACGTATAATCCACGAAAATCCTAAGTTGAATTGGGGATATTTTAAGCTAAGCATTATTATAGCTTTATTGTTTGAGAACTTGTTACTATCGTAGTTTTGACCTTTAATACCTTGAAATCTGGAAACTGATTTCCAGTAACGTTCTATAATATCGTCATATTTTACACATTTATATTTTTTGATTTTTTTATATAGTGTTCTAGATTCTTTAGTCCAGGAATAATAAGGCATTTTGGGAATAGATTTAATAAGATCCTTTATGATACAGTTTGATTTACTCCATTTTGCAAATGATTTAATCTGTAAGGCTGCGCAGATACCAGCAATAGGAGGGATGCTTAGATCTCGAGATAAAGCATAAGTACTCATTGTTGAATTATGTCTAATATAGTCATTGTTTTCTGTATTTGTTTTACCATTTTTAGAGAAGGAACCGATACACCAAAATAGACCAGTATTAATTAATGTTTGAATTCTAGCCGTTCTAGATTTGTTTGAACCAAGTAAAGGAGAATAATAAATTACTTTACTAATAACAAAGGATTGAAGAACTTTTTTCTTGTATACAATAGGAATAAGTTTATTTGAAAAGAAACGTGTAAATGAAAGAAGGGATTTTCTAACTTTAAAATGCATGTGAGATATAATGTGTTCTAGTAGGAGATCATCTGAAAAAGGAATACCAAGATAGACATAACTAGAAACTTTAGGAATATCATTCTTTCCTAAATAGAAGGTTGGATCACTATAGTTTGGAGGAGGTTGGAAGTTCATTGGTTTTATAACCATAGTTGCACACTTTTCAATACCAAAAGTCATTTCATTTAAATTAGCCCATTTATGTACCTTTTTTAATAATTTTTCTAAATTTTTTGCACTTGGAGCAATGAGAACAACATCATCAGCAAAGAGTCCACCACAACACTTTTTTCTTCCAACATTAACACCATACTTTTCACAGTCATTTAGTATATCATTGATGAATAAATTGAATAAGATTGGAGATAAAGGACAACCTTGACGAACACCTCTTTTAATAGGAAATTCATTTGATAACATTGAAGCAAATCGAGCACGTGCTTTAGATGAAGTATATAAATTACAAAGAAAATCAAAACATTTACTGCGTACTCCATAGTGATATAATTTAGTAAGAATGTTAAAAATAGGAACTGAATCATAAGCTTTTTTAAGATCTAAAAAAGCTAAATATGTGAATTTTCCTTGGAATTTTCTTCTTTGACAAATTTCTCTAACGGAAATGAATAAACTAATGCATTCTTCGCGGTTGCGAAATCCAAATTGTTCAGGTCTAATGAAATTGTGTGAGAGTGCGTAAGTAGATATTCTATCTGTTATAATTTTTGAAATGATTTTAAGTCCAACGTTAATGAGAGAAATACCTCGATAATTACTACAATCTGATAGGTCACCCTTCTTAGGAATTGATACAATAGAAGCTGAGTTCCATTTTTTAGGAAATGACCCATTCCATATTTTATTAAATATCAATTTTAGACACTTTCCAGCAGCAGGATGTGATTCTAGTAATTCTTCGTTACAAAAAAGAGCTTTGTAGAATTCAATCGGAATACCATCGGGGCCGGGTGCTTTGTTATTTTTCATCGATGAAATAGTTTTTTTAATATCTTCAATCGTAATAGGACCATTTATATTCCAGGTAGTGGATCTAAGACTAATATTCCTTAAAGCATGATTCCAGTAATTACGATTAAGGCTGTGACCTGAGGGATCCGAAGCAAGATCTTTATAATATTCAGCCCATCTATCTAATTGCTTTGAAGGAGAGCCGATACACCAAAATAGACCAGTATTAATTAATGTTTGAATTCTGGCCGTTCTGGATTTGTTTGAACCAAGTAAAGGAGAATAATAAATTACTTTACTAATAACAAAGGATTGAAGAACTTTTTTCTTGTATGCAATAGGGAAATCTTTTGAAATAGAATATACATTAATAAAAGATTTAGCTTTTTGTAAGCCTGCAATCCATCTTAATCCTTTATTAATTAATTTCTGAGTATTAAATAGTTCATGTTGGGAAAATCAAAACAATACCTAATTCTATTGAATCTGTATCTGTTATCCACACGAATCTTTAAAAAGTAACAAAATAATAAAAAAAATGTAAAAAATAAAATATACAAAATATAATTCATTTTAAAAATCAAAAATCAAAAACCCACTCAATTTAAAAAATTAAACAAGTTTAATTTTTTTTTTTTTTTTTTTTTTTTTTAATTTTTTTTATTAAAATATATATATATATATTTTTTACTTTATTTGCTAATATTTTTTTTTTTTTTTATTCTTTTTATTGTTTTTATATATTATTTTTATTTTGCCTTTTTTTTTTTTTGCCTTTTTTTTTTTTTTTTTAAAATTTTTGTTTTATTCCTTCTATTTTATTTTTATATTTTAATATTATTTTTAATTTATTTTTTATTTTTTATTTTATTTACTTTATTAATTAATTAATTATTTACTTCAATTAAGTTTTTATGTATATTTTAGTTATAATTTTTATATTAACCGTATTTTAATTAACCATTCATTAAATTTATTTTATTCTATTTAATTAAATGATTAAAAAAAAAAATACAGTTAATAAATTATATATATATAATTTTTTTAATACTATATTTTAATAAAAAATAGAATATTAAACTTTTATTTACAGAGCCTTTTTTTTTTTTTGGATTAATTTTTTTTTTCAAAATAGTTGTTCACATCTATTGGTATAATGGAGAAAGGGTCTTGACAACCTTAGTGTATTCTTCATAAGCCTTATCGTAAGCAGCGACATTTTCAGCAATTGGGTTTGCACTCTTAGATTCATCAATCTTAATGTGTTCCTTACAGAGTTCAGCAATATCGCACTTTCCGTTTTGGTTTTTAAGACACCATAAACCTTGAACAGCACCACCAAGAGCAGCAGCTTCATCTAAGAGTGGAACTCTAATTGGAAGGTTCATGACATCAGCAGCAATTTGTCTCCAGAGAGCAGACTTAGAACCACCACCAATTAAACGAATTTCCTTTGGCTTGAAACCTAACTTACGGAAAGCATCTAAACCACCACGCATAGCGAAAACGGCAGATTCGAAACCGGCACGAACAATGTTAGCACGATTAGTGTTAGCAGAGGTAAGACCAGTAATAGAAGCACGACCGTTTGGAAGATTTGGAGTTCTTTCACCATTGAAGAATGGAATAACTAAAACACCTTCACTACCACATGGAGCCTTAGCAGCTTCTTCATTAAGTTCCTTAATATCTAACTTGAAAAGACCACGAATGAATTCAGTGGCAACAGTACAGTTCATGGTACAGAGTAATGGAAGCCATCCACCAGTAGATGAACAGAAACCACTTAAACCATTAGCTGGATCAGCGATTGGTTTGTCACTGTAACCGTAAAGAGTACCAGAAGTACCCATAGACATGGTAAGGAAACCATCAGCAACAGTACCAGTACCAACAGCACCCATCATGTTATCACCACCACCAGCAGCAACTGGAATACCTTCTGGAATTCCGTAAGCCTTAGCAGCAGCAGCATTAACCTTACCAGCTGGGGCACTTGGTTCAATTAACTTTGGAAGAAGACCTAAAAGTTTTGGGTCAATGATATCACAGATCTTCTTAGACCAGCAACGGTTCTTGGAATCGAAGAGAGCGGTACCAGAGGCATCACCGTATTCCATAACGTAGTCACCAGTAAGCTTCCAGTTTAAGTAATCATGTGGAAGCATAACGTACTTTAAGTTAGAGAAAGCTTCTGGCTTGTTACGCTTGAGCCAGAGGATCTTTGGAGCAGTGAAACCGGTAAGCATAAGGTTACCGAGAGCATCAACAACAGCCTTTTCACCACCAGCAGCATCAGTAATGATCTTACATTCTTCAACAGTGGCAGTATCACACCAAAGCTTAATGTTGTATAAAGCCTTACCATTAGCATCAAGTGGAACGAAACCGTGTTGTTGACCAGAAACACCAATAGCTTCAATGGTCTTCTTGTTGTCAGCACTAAGCTTACCGAAACAAACTTCTAAACCCTTGTCAAACCATTCAGTGGTTTGTTCACGAGTACCATCACTGTCAGAAATTAATTCCATTGGACAACTGGCAGTTTCAATAATTTCCTTCTTTTCATAGTCGTAAATAACGACCTTCATACTTTGAGTACCAAGATCAATACCAGCAACAGTTCTCATTTTTATTATATTTTAAATATATTTAAAAATGTAAAATATGAAAATTAAAAATAGGATTTATTGTTATATATAATAATTACTATCTAGTAATATTTTATTATTTTTTTCAATATAATATATTAATTATATTTAATAATTTCAATATATTATAAAAAAATTTGGAGATGTGACAAGCCAAAAAAAAAAGATTTAACTAAAAGTTTAAAATAGAAAAAAAAAGGGAAATATGAGGCTATTTATACTTTGACGTGGCTTAATAAATAAAATAAATTAATAATAAATTAAATAAATATATAAGAAATAAAGTTATACAATTAAAATAAATAAAAAATAAAAAATTAATTAAATTTTATTTTATTAATTATTAATTAAAAAAAGAATTTTTTTTATTTAGATTTAATAGGTGTGATACCAATCTTTATTAATAGTCCATTTTCGATAAATTAAAATAATACAAAAAAAAAAAAAAAAAAAGAAAAATAATAAATAATAAATAATGAATAATAAATAATAATAATAATAATAATAATAATAATAATAAATAATAATAAATAATAATAATAATAATAATAATAAATAATAATAATAATAATAAATAATAATAATAAATAATAATAAATAATAATAAATAATAATAAATAATAAATAATAAATAATAATAAATAATAATAAATAATAAATAATAATAAATAAAGAAAGAGTATTTATTAATAAATAATAAATAATAAATAATAAATAATAATAAATAATAATAAATAATAATAAATAATAATAAATAATAATAAATAATAAATAATAATAAATAAAGAAAGAGTATTTATTAATAAATAATAAATAATAAATAATAATAATAATAATAATAATAATAATAATAATTTATAATAGTAAAGAAAATGATACAATGATACTAAAATCATTTAGACTTCAAAGAGAAGGAAAGATTGTAAAATAATTATCAAGATATCAAAAAAACAAAAGAAAAAGCTATTTTCCAAGAAAAACGTTAATTTTTATATAAAAATTTATATAATAATAATAATAATAATAATAATAATAATAATAATAATAATAATCTATATAGAATTATTTTACTTGAAGATACTTGAAGATATTCAACTTGGTCAACAAGAAAAAATAAAAGTAATAAATAATTATAATAATTATATATTACATAAATATTAACAAAATATATTTTTTTTTTATTTTTCATTAAGTACCAAAAAAAAAACCAGCAATAGAAATACTTTGAGATTTGAACAAAAATAAATAAATAAATAAGTAATTAAAAGTTAAATAAATAATCAAGTAAATAGATAAATAAATAAATAAATAAGTATAATCTTAACTTTTTGAAATTAGAACTAAATAGAGATCATAGACACCAAAAGAATAATGTTATATAATAATTATGATATATTAAAATAAAATCTAATAAAACTCCATACAATAATAAAAAAGGAGAATATATAAATCATACAATAGTTTTTATTATTTATTATTATTTATTAATCAATTTATTATTTATTTTTCAATTATTTATTATTATTCAATTATTTATTATAATTCAGTTATTTATTATTATTCAATTTTTTATTTGGTTATAGAAAACAAAAAACAAAAAGAAAGTAAAAAAGAAAATAAAAAAGTATATTCATTATTGAAATAAAAATTAAAATCTTAGTTCTTTTCCTTTTTTTGCTGGTCTTTTTTTTTTTTTTTTTTTTAATTTCTATTTCATATTATATATTTATTATTATTATTTTGGAGTTATTTTATTTTTTTTTACTTTCTTTACTACAGTGTTTTTTTCAAATTTTTTTTTTTACAAAATAAATAATAATAAATAATAAATAATATTAAGTATATAAATAATTAAATAATAAATAATTAAATAATAAATAATTAAATAATAAATAATAAATAATAAATAATTAAATAATCAATAATAAATAATAAATAATAAATAATAAATAATAAATAATAAATAATAAATAATAAATAATAAATAATAAATAATAAATAATAAATAATAAATAATAATTAATAAATAATAATTAATTGAATAATAAATAATAAATATTAAATACTAAATAATAAATAATAATTAATTGAATAATAAATAATAAATATTAAATACTAAATAATAAATAATAAATGATAAATAATAAATAATAAATAATAAATAATAAATAATAAATAATAAATAATAAATAATAAATAATAAATAATAAATAATTAAATAATAAATAATAAATAATAAATAATAAATAATAAATAATAAATAATAAATATTAAATAATAAATAATAATTGAATAAATAAATAGTAAATAATAATTGAATAAATAAATAATAAATAAGTAAATAAATTAGGATTTCCATTCTAATTGGAAGAAAGTGGTTCAAAAACAAAAAATAAAATTTTAATTTAAATTTAATGTTTAAATTAAAAAGATAAAAATAATTGAAATGAAAATAAAATGAAAGCAATATAAAAAGAAATAAATAAAATAAATAGGATAAATATAATCTAATATATAGTATCAATAAAAGATAAATAGAATTAATAAATAGGTCAATTAAATAAAAAGTTAAAGTAAAATAAAAGTTAAATAAACTTTTTCATAATCATTAATTAGATATATATTTATATTTATATTCATTATTTATATTTATATTAATATTTTATATTAATATTTTATATTTATATATATATCTAATATTTATATCTATATTATTTAATATTTTGAATATTTACTAATAAGGAATAAAAACATTTTAAAATAGTTTATATTATTCATTGTATTAATAATATTATTTATACATATATTTAATATTTAATATTTTATATTTTATACTTAATATTTTAATTACTAATATTTTATATTTATTATATAATAGTATTTTATATTATACATAATATCATATATAAAAGTATTTTATATTATTTATAATATCATACATAATAGTATTATATATTATTTATAATATCATATATAATAGTATTTTATATTATTTTTATATTATATATAATATTATTTTATATTATATTATTTTATATTATTTTATATTATATTATTTAATATTCTTTTATTTTATTTAATAATACTAATAAGTTGAGTATCGACTCACTCGATATACTTTTGAGAATGTTTACTTGTATTACTTCAAATTGTATCATTTCAAAATAATAGCTATTTTATTATCGATTCAGTTTAAATTAAAAATAGAGTAAACGTTTACCACCCAGGAATTGTTTTAATTAAGGAGTTCCCTTTATCATCAATAACAATCGATGACTTTGTTATCGATGAGAGATTGAATAAGAAGTCATCGATCTGTTTTATTAATATTAATATTTTAAATATCTTTTTACTCTCACCAAAGAGAAAATGACAAATTAAATAAATAAATAACAAAAAAAAAAAAAAAGATTAATAAAATAATAATAAATAAATAAACAAAATAAATCCAAAGTAAATAAATAAATAAATAAATAATGAGTTATATATGAAAAAAGTTTATCGATAAAACAAAATTTAATCATGATATAATAAATGATATAATAAAAATAAAATAAAAGATGTTATTGTTAATTATATTATTTAATATAACTTTTTAATTTTTTAGGAAAAGAAAAACAATTGTTAATAATAAAATAGATTATAATAAATATATAATTTTTATATATATTTCATATTATAAGTATTACTAAATAATTGAATAATTGAATAAATGAATGAATAAATAATAAATGAATAAATAATAAATAATAAATATTAAATAATAAATAATAAATAATAAAACGAGTATTTATTAATAATAATAAATGAATGAATAAATAAAAAGAGCATATATTAATAATAATAAATGAATAAATGAATGAATAAATAAAAAGAGTATATGTTAATAATAATAAATGAATGAATGAATAAATAAATAAAAAGAGTATTTATTAATAATAATAAATAAATAAATAAATAAATAATAAAATTTATAATAAAAATTATATATTGTTGACCTTGGATAAAACATTTATTTGAGGTGCAAAAAAAGTTTATTATAATTAAAAAGTATATCAAAAATAGTTTTATTTCTATTTATTATTTTTTATTTAAAATAATATTGTGTCAAAAATAATAACTAAATCAATAATAGAAATAAGTAAAAAAAGGAAAATGAAAATGAAAATGAATTTAAATTTAATTCAATATTGGGTTTATTTAAAAAAAAAAATTTTTTTAATATATGAGTAATTATTTTTTAATTTAAAAACGGTTAAGATTTAATAATGAGTAATTTATATTATTTAGAATTAAGGTAAAATACATTTATAATTAATAAAAAAAAATCTATTTTGTGGCGTAGTAAATAATTTATTTATACAATAAAGTATAGTACTTAATAGAATATATATCATTATAATAATAATTTTTAATAAAAATAAATATTTGTGGCATATGAACACATATGACAATACATAAATTTATGATATCATAATTTATATCATTTTTTGTATCTGTTTAATAAAAATGGAATTCAATAAAAGTATTAACATCAAAATAGGTATCATTTATTTGGATAAATAAATAACATTTTTAATCGATTTTATATTAGATTATATTATAAATATATTTATAACTATATTAATTTCATATAATAAATGCTGAAATGACTAATATTATATAAAATAATTAATAAAAATAATAATTAAACCAAAAATTAATATTACTAAATATACTAATAAATTAAATTATCAATATATATATAAATAAAATGTTTTAAACATAATATATTATATAATAGTATTGAGCAATTTTAATCTCCATAATAATATTTATTATTTTAATTCATTTATTTATAGATTTAATAGTATTATAATATATTTCATATTATATTATTATACTTTTATAAGTAATGTAAAATGAAATCTAAAACCTTATTTAATAATAAAATTAGAATATTCAGTGTTGATCTCGTGATCACAAATAATTGAGGCACATTAAGATAAGCAACAAGATTTAATATAAAGTTAATGTATAGAAAATAACATAAAAATATGTAGAGTCAATGATAAATTATTAAATAATTAATTAAAGAGAGTATACAAATTATACAAATTTTATACAATTTATACAATTGGTAATAGAATTTAATGAAAAAGATTCATATGTTTTCTAATTTTTTTATATAATAAATTAATAATAATTATAAATAAATTTAATAATCATTCATTTATTATTCATTAAGTTAATAATTCTTTTCCAAAACACTTTATATCTCATTTTTTCTATTGTATTTAGAATTAATAACCTTATTAAAAAAAAAAAAAAAAGTAAAAAACATCATATAAAGATTTAGGCTTAGTTAATGGAATAAATAGTTATTTAAAGCTATACAAATATTTCATATTTTTATCCATTTTATTTTTGTTAAAAAAAAAAAAAAAAGGATTATTAAATATTCTATGATTATATTTTATATTTTATTAGATATTTATCATTTAGTTAAAATTTAAATATAAATAATAAATAGCAATTAACAAAATATAAAAATATAAATATAAATAATAAATAGTAATTAACAAAAAATATATATATATATAAATAATTATATATAAAACTATATAAATGAAAATATATAAAAATAACAAAATAATATAACTATGTAAATATATGAATTTATTAATCATAAATATATAAAAAGAATAAAATTAATTATATATATATAAATATACAAATAATAAATAGTAAATATATTGAGAAATATACTTTATTTATTTAAATAAATAAATATACAGTTTTTTTTTTTTTTTTTTTTTTTGCCTTAATATATAAATAATAATAAAAAGAAATAGCACAAATATAGTTTATATAAATTAATATGGTAAAATTTCTCCCCCGTAAAAGATAAATAAGAAAAAGAGTGTTATATCATACATCGATATACACTTTTCATATATTTTATTTTATGGTTATTTAAACTGTTTAAATTAAATTAATTAAATTGGATTATTAAATTTTATATTAAATAGAGTTTAATAAACTTAATGTCTATTTTATTGAATGATTTAATTTTCTTTTTATTAAAATATATGGAAGATCAATATTTTTAATATATATTATTAATATTATTAATCGATAGGAATAAATAATTAATTTTAATTTATATGATTTTTTTAAAAAAAAACAAAAAACAAAAAAACAAAAAAATTGAAAAAAAAAAAACATTATTATTTAGAATATTATTAGGTGATTTTTAATTACTAATTTTAGTTATTCGAAATAATTAATATATTCAGAAAAATATAAAAAGACAAATATTTTCCAAGTAAATTAAAATTTCATAACTTTATATATTTTTTTACCAATATATATTATTAATAAATCAAAATGACTAAGGAATATTTCCCAGAAATCAGCAAAATTAAGTTCGAAGGTAAGGATTCCAAGAATCCATTAGCTTTCCACTACTATGATGCTGAAAAGGAAATTATGGGTAAGAAAATGAAGGATTGGTTACGTTTCGCCATGGCCTGGTGGCACACTCTTTGCGCCGATGGTGCTGACCAATTCGGTGTTGGTACTAAGGTTTTCCCATGGAACCAAGGTACTGACCCAATTGCCATTGCCAAGCAAAAGGTTGATGCTGGTTTCGAAATCATGACTAAGCTTGGTATTGAACACTACTGTTTCCACGATGTTGATCTCGTTTCTGAAGGTAACTCTATTGAAGAATACGAATCCAACCTCAAGGCTGTTGTTGCCTACCTTAAGGAAAAGCAGAAGGAAACTGGTATTAAGCTTCTCTGGAGTACTGCCAACGTTTTCGGTAACCCACGTTACATGAACGGTGCCTCTACTAACCCAGACTTTGATGTTGTTGCCCGTGCTATTGTTCAAATTAAGAACGCTATTGATGCCGGTATTGAACTCGGAGCTGAAAACTACGTCTTCTGGGGTGGTCGTGAAGGTTACATGAGTCTTCTTAACACTGACCAAAAGCGTGAAAAGGAACACATGGCCACTATGCTTACTATGGCTCGTGACTACGCTCGTTCCAAGGGATTCAAGGGTACTTTCCTCATTGAACCAAAGCCAATGGAACCAACCAAGCACCAATACGATGTTGATACCGAAACTGTCATTGGTTTCCTTAGAGCCCACAACTTAGACAAGGACTTCAAGGTCAACATTGAAGTTAACCACGCTACTCTTGCTGGTCACACTTTCGAACACGAACTTGCCTGTGCTGTTGATGCTGGTATGCTCGGTTCTATTGATGCTAACCGTGGTGATTACCAAAACGGTTGGGATACTGATCAATTCCCAATTGACCAATACGAACTCGTCCAAGCTTGGATGGAAATCATCCGTGGTGGAGGTTTCACTACTGGAGGTACCAACTTTGATGCCAAGACTCGTCGTAACTCTACTGATCTTGAAGATATCATCATTGCTCACGTCTCTGGTATGGATGCCATGGCTCGTGCTCTTGAAAACGCTGCCAAGCTTCTTCAAGAATCTCCATACACCAAGATGAAGAAGGAACGTTACGCTTCCTTCGACAGTGGTATTGGTAAGGACTTTGAAGATGGTAAGCTTACTCTTGAACAAGTTTACGAATACGGTAAGAAGAACGGAGAACCAAAGAAGACTTCTGGTAAGCAAGAACTTTACGAAGCTATTGTTGCCATGTACCAATAAATTAATTAATTGTATAATATATCCTTGAAACTTTAATGGATTATATTAAAGATATTTCTTTATAAAATCCATTTAAAGGTATTATTACCCATAATAATAGCATTTATTGAAAAAATATATAAAAAAATATAAATACCATTATAAGATTAATTGGTGAAATAAAGTTAAAAATAAGAACAATTACTAATCTTTAGTATATAATCAATTTAGATTAATACAATTGTGATTGTTGTGTACTAATTAAATATAGTACACCTTTAAATTATCTTTTTCTACGAAAAAAAGGGAGAAAGATAGAATAAATGAAAAAATTTAAAAAAATATTATAAATTAATTAGAAAAAACCTTTAAAGAAGGATACCTTCCATAAATTGTTTTTTTATTTCTAGAGTTTTATATAAAGAGAAAGTAAATAAAATATTTATTGGAAGAAGTAAATTAAATAAATATAGTAAATAAAACTAATACAAATAAATAAATAATTAATGTATAAAAAATATAAATAAAAGAAAATAAAATAAAAAATAATAAGAAATAAAAATTTTTATAGTTCCGGGAGTTTTTGAAAGATTTTTGTGTATAGATAAAATTAATAATTATTATTATATTAATTAAATAGAAAGTTATAATTCGAATTTATTTAATTGTTAATGAATGAAATTATTGATATTTTTGTTTTTGTTTTATTTATAAATTAGTAAAGTTGGTATATTTATCGTATTATTATTTTAATATTTATCAAATATATTATTTATATTTTTATTTCTTTTATTTATTATTTGTTATTTATAATTTATAATATTTATTTTATATCATAATCATGATCAATGCTTCTGAAAGAAGAAGACTTAAATGAATGGTTATTTACTGCTATAGTAATTGGATAAGTTTTGTATTATGTACCTCTACTTGAATCAAACAAAGAAAGGAATGAGAAGAACTTAGACATTTGTTAATTAAGAACAAGTAGGATATCTTTTTATTTTCTAATGGACTGATGAGTCACCTGTTCCAAAAATTGTGGGCTTGGCGGAATTCTTAACAAGTGCAATACCTATCATTAGTAGTTCGTTTGAGCTATTATTTGATAGGTATTGCAAAATACCAAACTTATCCAAGAGCGTCGACGTCGTACTGATAAGGCATAATGATAATACAGGATCGTCATCTATTGCTACGAAGGATGAATCTCTCCCTAGTAGTTCAATAAATGATGAATCCGGGGAGAGTTTAGTGGACACCACACTATCTATTTTAAAGATGTTACTTCTAGGTTTTATTTCTTTTTTATTTTTTAGGAAGGGAAAAATTCCCGCATAGTACAACTTGCCGAAATACATAGTATTTTCGAGCTTTTTTATTTTTTATTTTTTAATTTTTTATTTTTAATTTCTAATGTACTTTTCACCTACATGTATTTTTTAAAATAAAGTTTAATAAAGTTTTGGAAGTGTATTCTCTTCCCTGTCTATAAAAAAAAAAAAAAAAGAACAAGCAGGGTAATTTTGAATACTGGGTAAATTTATTTGGAACTAATCCTCCTCAAAAGCTAAAAAAGCAATTATTTACAAGGAGAATGATTTTGGATTCACTTCAGAAATCAGAAACTTAACATTTTAATATCCTAAATATCAGTTGGGATTCTTTTGGATTTCTCGAATTAGGTGTGGTTTTAAATTTGACATTACTATTTCCATTAAAAGAAAAATCGTCTCAGAAGATTACCCTAAATATTGCCCTTGTTGTGGTGTTAGTGTACCTAGCTTTTCTCACTGGATCTTTTTTCCTTGTAAAGAATTGGAAAATTACAGAAATAAATCTTTACCTTTTCTAGATGATCTCTTTTTGAAGTTTGCAATGATAATTGAACAAAAATCCTTGGATGTTTCTTTAGATTCAGAAAAGGATTATGATAATAATATTTATTATTTTTATATTTAAGTGTTCTTCTTGGCCGGGGCGTTCAATATATTAAAAAAATTAAAAGTTAATGATGGGGGGAACAAAGACAATTAATTGACAATATTTTTTTTTTTTAAGCAAAGTTCAACTTCGTCAACTGTTCCGTATTATGTAGGGATTGTGGAGTTTCTAACAAACGTAATACTATTAATTTGTCGATCTTTTAGTTTGATGATGAAATGGTATTCCGTTGAATCTATTGTTACCAAGAGCGTTGACGTCGAAATGATAAGGCATGTATTTTCACTTCCCGGTGAAAAAACTATTACAGATTCGTTAGATAACACTAATTCTGAAATTATTATTCGTAATAACGGACGTGGTGTTATCATCGAGGAATGGGAAAAGTTAGAGGCTATTGCTTCTAACGCACTTTTATAAATATTATAATATATAATATTTTCATTTCATGTATTTTATTTTATTTTATTTTATTTTTCATTTAATTCATGTAATTTTATTATTATTATAAATTAAATAAAGTTATTCTCTAAGTCTAAAAAAAAAAAAAAAAATTGGATAAGTTTCGTATTAATGTACCTCTACTTGGATCGAACAAAGAAAAGAACGAGAAGTACTTAGACATTTGTTAATTATGAAATATATTGGATTGAAGAATTTTCTAATGGGAAATAGCTTTTCATCTCTTTATTCTTTATTGTGTTTGAAAAGAACTTTAATATTCCTCCTCTTTCGGCGAAATGCGCAATTGTACAGGTATATTATAATAATAATAATAATAATAATAATAATAATAATAATAATAATAATAATAATAATAATAATAATAATAATAATAATAATAATAATAATAATAATAATAATAATAATAATAATAATAATAATAATAATAATAATAATAATAATAATAATAATAATAATAATAATAATAATAATAATAATAATAATAATAATAATAATAATAATAATAATAATAATAATAATGATCATAATAATAAAAGAATATAATACACATATATTTATATTAATAAATTGTGATAATAAAGAGATAAAAGATTACACTTATATCTATTAAAAAATGGAACAACTGAAATAGGTTTAAATAGAATGAGAATATGTTATAATTGAGGAGAACTATGATGAAAGGTACAAGGACTTCATTTCAGAAGTCCAGGGCGCTGATTTTAAGTGACTACACTAAAAAAAAAAAAAATAATAATTATATATATATAGACAATATTATACAAGAAACAAAGGAATGAATATACCACTAAAAAAGACGAAAGAAAGGATATTTTATCTGAATAAGGTGAAAAAAAAATTAAAGAGCATAAGATTAAACAATTTTAGAGTTTTAACCTTTTTTAAGAAAAAATCAATAAATACAAAAATAAAAAATTCTTTGTCAGAAGTAAAAAAAAAAAAAAAAAAAAAGGAAGAAAAGAATGACTTATATATAGTATTAGAAGTACCCAAGAATAACTATATAATAAAGAAGAAATCAATGAAGTACTAAAGCTCTTCAGAAGGTTAGAAAACATGAAGGCTGAAAGCGATAAAGAAACCATGAAAATAAATCAAAGAATTTTTTTTTTTTTTGACAACACACTAAAGTTAAAAAAAAAAAAAAAAAAAAAAAAAAATTAAACTAAACTATCTATTCAAAGGGCTTCCAGAGACATAATAGGAAAATAAAAAAGAAAAAAAAAGTATTATTACTTGTGTGATGAACATTGAGTTATAAGTTTTCCCTTTTAATAAAAAAAAAAAAAAAAAAAAAAAAAATTCTCACAACAATATAAATGACATCGTTGAACAATATAGAAAATTAATTATCCTAGAAGATGAAATTATTAACAATGATAATATTAGATATTCATAATAATAATAACTTTCAAAAATAAAGGTACATAATTATATATGTTTGAAAATTGATAAATATACAATAATCAAAATTTTTTTTTTTTTTATAGATTATTTTATAAATTAAAAATATTTTATTAATTATTATTATTTTATATTTTTTTTTTATTAGGATTATTTTTGGATAATACTTTCCATTCCAAATAGTCCTTTTCTAAGCTCAATTATTCCTTCATTAAAACGTTTAATATATATTTATTTATTTATTTATTTATATATCTCTCATTACATTTATTATTATATTATTACATTTTTTCCCATTTCGTTTCATTCTTATTTCAATTATTATTCACTTTATCATCTTGACTACTTTTTTTTTTTTTTTTTTTATTTTTTTTATTTTTATTTTTGTTTAATTGCTTTTTATTTTTTTTTTTTCTTATATAATTTCATTTTTAATATAAATAGTTGATTCTTTTTATTTTGTTGATATCTTCACTACTTATTTATTTATTTTGTAATTTTTTTTTTTTTTTTTTTTTTTTTTTTAAATATTATTTTCACCTTCAAGGTTCTTTTGATTCATCATATATTCATATATTCATACAAAAGATTAAAAAAAAAAAAAAAAAAAAAAAAAAAAAAAAAAAAAAAAGGATGAAAATAATTGTCTTTCATATGGATATAAATCATAATAACAATCTTCATCTTTTTTTAGATATTAAAAAAAAAAAAAAAAAAATTTTTTTTTTTTTTTTTTTTTTTTTTTTTTTTTTTTTTTTTTTTTTAAATCCATAATCAAATTACTTTATAAAAATATACTAAAATTTATAAAATAAATTAAAAAAAAAAAATAAATAATAATAGTAAAATATAAAAATAAAATATAAAAATAAAATATAAAAATAAAATATAAAATAAAATAAATAAATAAATAAATAAATATATAAAATATTAAAAGTGATGAACTTTTTCGTAACCTTCAAAATTATTCAATCATTCTTCAAAATAAAATAAAATAAAATAATAGAAATTTTAATATATAGTACAGATTAAAAAAAAAATAAAAAATAAAAAAAAATAAAAATAAAAATAAAAATACAAAAAAAATAAAAATAAAAATAAAAAACTTAAAGATCTTGAGTAAGAATATATTTACGAAGTAAATCTTCTTTTTCTTCTACTTTTTCAAAAAGACGCCATTGAGCGCGAGTACGAACAAGATTATGCTCAGGATATTTAATCTTATAATAGCTGTCACCGTTGATATAATCCGTTAAAAATCTAACAGTTTGCATATACGGAAACAGTAAAACGGCATATGGTAGATTTTCTTTTTCTATTGGTAGAAGGAAATTTTTTGTACCTTCAAGATAACCCTTTGTAAATGCCTTAAAAATTTCCATATTAAAGTCGATATTATCAAGATTAGGATCGTCCTCAGCTCCTGTATTGGCAGCATCTCTAAGAAAATCACCATAATCAGAGAAGACAAAACTAGGCATTGTCGTATCTAAATCAATGATGCATAATACTTCACCATTTTTATCAAAAAGCATATTATTAACTTTTGTATCACAATGACAAATACGTTTTGGCAATTTTCCTTCACGAAATAAACGTTCCCCAAGCGTCATTTTATCGTTACGTTTTTCAATTTCATTAATATAATATTTAACTTCTGGTAATCCTACTCGTCCCACTTTATCTTCTTTTACAGCATCATGAAGTTGCTTTAAACGAAATTCAATATTATGAAAATTTGGAATAATCTCACCAATTGTTTCCTTCATATCCGATAAAAGATGTTCAAATTCACCAAACGACTTTCCGGCAAGATATGAATATTCCGTATTTATTGTTTGAAATGTAGTTGAATCTGTGACATATAACATCAAACGCCAATATCTATTACCATCAAAATAATAAGATTTATCAGACTTTTTTGTTCGAAAAAATTTCAAGGTATTTTTACCTTTCATTCGAATATGATTTGTTATTTTCTCAATATTATCCTGAAGCATATCAACATTTTGAAATACTGCATTATTAATACGTTGAAGTACATATTTCGGTTTTTCAAAACCTTCCACAAATACTTTATAAGTATCATTAATCATTCCCTCGCCCATTGGCTTGACTTCAGTCGCCTTTTCAGAAATATCAAATAATGCAATTATATCCTTTAAATTCTCCGTCATTTTTTTTATTTTTTTATTATTATTATTATTTTTTTTATTTTTTTATTTTTATTATTGTATTTATTTTTATTTTATTTTTTTTATTTATATTTTTATTTTATTATTTTTATTTATTTTTATTTATTTTTTTATTTATACTTTTATTTTATTATTTTATTTTTACTTTTATATTATTATATTATTATTATTGTTTTATTA
Source organism: Neocallimastix lanati (nom. inval.) (assembly GCA_016946835.1). NCBI lineage: Eukaryota > Fungi > Neocallimastigomycota > Neocallimastigomycetes > Neocallimastigales > Neocallimastigaceae > Neocallimastix > Neocallimastix lanati (nom. inval.). Next base: position 1,551,244 of record JACVTC010000010.1, on the reverse strand, counting down.
TTGTTTTATTATTATTTAATTATTATTTAATTATTATTTAATTATTATTACTATTTTATATATTATATGCTAATTATTATTATTTTTTTTTTATTTACAATGAATATTATACTTACAATTCTTTATTACAATTATTTTATTATAAATTTACACATCTAAAATTAACAAAAATTCTATAATAAAATGAAAATCTAATCTTCATTTGTTAAATTCAATAAAAGATTATTCACTTTATATTTATATTTTGACTCTAAAGATAAATATCATATAAAATAATTATACGGGGTTATATTATGAATATATATATAAAGTTTTTAATAAAAAAGGATATGAAATAAATGAATAGAGTAATTTATTAAAAGTTGAAATTCAATTTATTAATATGTTATAATTAAAGTTCAATAATATTTAAGTATTATATAAAAATCATTTTATAAAATTTAATTATTTTTATTATTATTTATTAAAAGATAAAAAATTTAATTTTTAAAAAAAAAAAACATAAATATATGAATATTTTACATAATTTATTGCTTTTTTTTTTTTTTTTTTTTTTTTTTTTTTTTAAACTATTTTATACAGGATAAATGAATATTATGAATTACATGTGATAATTAAAAATTATATGTTAAACTATAAATTAAATCTCGAATTTATAATTATTTTTTTTTTTTAAATTATTACTATAAATTGTTAATATTTTGTATATATAAAAAAAATAATAGCAATTACATATTTAATGATATATGAATACCGTTTTAGTATTTTAACTCAATATATTTTAATGCTATTAGAATTAAATAAATCATAGAATTCATATTCCAAACTCATACATTGAAATTTTCTTTCAATAAAATACAAATGATTATTTTTATACTCTAATTTATATTCTAAATGACGTAATAATAATAATATAATAAATGTAGAATAATTATTATGAATTAATGATATAATATATAATATTTTTAATAATGAAACGAATATATCATTATCTTTATATTCATTGATATAATTATAAATTAATGGACTTTCTATATTATTCAAAATTTCTTGCATGTTATCGTCGTTATTAAATATTCTTTTCTTAAAACTATCGAATTGATTTCGAATCAAAATTTCTAAATCCTCATATCCAACAATATAGAAATCAAATGGAAATATAGTATAATTAATATCAAAGAAATTTGAAATTTCATTATACTCCAAATCATATTCATCTATATCAACTTCTTTTAATTTATAATAATCTTTCCAATCACATTCTTCTGTATAATATTTTTCAATAAATTTATAGACCTTATCACATATATATCTCACTTTTTCATAATTTATATTATTGTTGGAATTCGAAAATGGTATATCAAACAATTCTTTAGTTTCAAAATTTAATGAATAATGATTGTTAAAACCTTTATTATTAGAGGAATTATTATAAAAATTCGTGCATTCCAATGTTTTAATTCTTTTAGGAATATTGAATTTAACATTATACCGATAAAAATAATGTGGTAATATATAACTACTATAATAGTCACATATTTTTTCTATGCCTAAATCAGTGAGTATTGTATTAAAAAATAACTCTGAATTTTTATCTTTAGAACAAATTAAATATTTTTCATTTGGTTTATATATTTTTGAAGTATATTCTTTTAAAGTATCTATTGGAAATGTTGCAGGAATTCTATATATATTATCTTTTGTATCTACTTTAATAACTGTGGAAATTAGATATTCTCTTTCCATGTATTTCAATAATTTAGTTATTTCAAAAAACTTATCATTTAAATAAAAAAAATTAGTAACATATATTATTATAATTGCTTCATCAGATAGTACCCAAAGTTTATATATATTAAATGTATTTAAAGATATAATATCATATATATATAAATAATATAAAAATATACTCATTCCATCTTCATGAAATTCAAGTAATATTTTTAGTATATTTTCGTTATTTTTATCATTGACTAAAAAATTGATTAAATTATTATTCAAAATAAATAATGTATTCTCAAAACTTTTGTAATATGGATATATTTTATTTAATTTGGAAGGATTTTCATTCCATTTTTTTATTAAATAAATAAATTCATTATATTGTTCAAGAGTATAAATCATAATTTATATAAAATATTACCTATTGGAACAGAATCATATGCCTTTTTTAAATCTAGAAAAGCAAGGTAAGTTTCTTTATTATTATTTTTACGCCTTTGACAAATTTCTCGAATTGAAATAAATAAACTAACACATTCTTCTTTAATCCAAATTGCTCTGGCCTAATAAAATTATTTTTAAGTCCATATTCTGAAATTCTTTTGGAGACTATTTTCGAAATGAGTTTAATACCATTGTTAATCAGAGAGATACCTCGATAATTGTCACAATCAGATAGATCATCTCCTTTTTTAGGAATAGATATAATACTTGCTTCATTCCAAGAGCTAGGAAATTCTCCATTCCAAATTCTTGAGTATATCTTCTGTAAACAATTTAAACCAGAAGAAGAATTATTTACTGAATTTTCGTCATCCGGAGGAATTAAAGCTTTATAAAATTCAATAGGAATTCCATCCGGGCCTGAAGCTTTAAAATTTGGAGTAGCTAAAATTGCTTCTCTCTTTTTTTTTTTTTTTTTTTTTTTTTTATAGACAGGGAAGAGAATACACTTCCAAAACTTTTATTAAATTTTATTTTAAAAAATGCATGTAGGTGAAAAGTACATTTGAAATTAAAAATAAAAAAAATATAAAAAATAAAAAAAAATAAAAAAGCTCGAAAATACTATGTATTTCGGCAAGTTGTACTATGCGGGAATTTTTCCCTTCCTAACAAATAAAAAAGAAATAAAACCTAGAAGTAACATCTTTAAAATAGATAGTGTGGTGTCCACTAAACTCTCCCCGGATTCATCATCTATTGAACTACTAAGGCAAGATTCGTCCTTCGTAGAAATAGATGACGATCCTGTATTATCATTATGCCTTATCAGTACGACGTCGACGCTCTTGGATAAGTTTGGTATTTTGCAATACCTATCAAATAATAGCTCAAACGAACTACTTATGATAGGTATTGCACTTGTTAAGAATTCCGCCAAGCCCACAATTTTTGGAACAGGTGACTCAGATGAACCTTTGAAAAGTAGTTCATTTAATTGTCTCTGTTCCCCACTATCGAAATGTAGCTCATTTAAAACTAAAGTCCCACCAAGAAGGAACAAGTATATATAATGATTGATATAATCTTCAAAATTAGAAATAGAGTCATAGGAAGAAAGAGGATTAAACGCTCTAATCTTCCTAAGGAATAAAACATAGAGATCATCGATGAAATTTAAAGAATTCCATCTAAAAGATGCAAGAGCATCGCATTTAAAAATCCAATGTTCAAAAGATTGTTTATCTTCGCCACAACAGGGACAAGACTTTGGACAATCTTTTGAAACTCTACCCATTCTAATAGCAATAGTAGTATTGTATTTATAACCACAGCGTAAACGTATAATCCACGAAAACCCTAAGTTGAATTGGGGATATTTTAAGCTAAGCATAATTATAGCTTTATTGTTTGAGAACTTATTACAATCGTAATTTTGACCTTTAATACCTTGAAATTTGGCAACTGATTTCCAGTAACGTTCTAAAATATCGTCATATTTTTCACATTTATATTTTTTGATTTTTTTATACAGTGTTCTTGATTCTTTAGTCCAGGAATAATGATGCATTTTGGGAATAGATTTAATAAGATCCTTTATAATACAGTTTGATTTACTCCATTTTGCAAATGATTTAATCTGTAAGGCTGCGCAGACACCAGCAATAGGAGGAATGCTTAGATCTCGAGATAAAGCATAAGTACTCATAGTAGAATTATGTCTAATATAGTCATTGTCTTCTGAACTTGTTTTACCATTTTTAGAGAATGAGCCGATACACCAAAATAGACCAGTATTAATTAATGTTTGAATTCTGGCCGTTCTAGATTTGTTTGAACCAAGTAAAGGAGAATAATAAATTACTTTACTAATAACAAAGGATTGAAGAACTTTTTTCTTGTATGCAATAGGGATAAGTTTATTTGAGAAGAAATGTGTAAATGAAAGAAGGGATTTTCTAACTTTAAAATGCATATGAGATATAATGTGTTCTAGTAAGAGATCATCAGAAAAAGGAATACCAAGATAAATATAACTAGAAACTTTAGAAATAGCATTCATTCCTAAATAGAAGGTTGGGTCACTATAGTTTGGAGGAGATTGGAAGTTCATTGGTTTTATAACCATAGTTGCACATTTTTCAATACCAAAAGTCATTTCATTTAAATTAGCCCATCTATGTACCTTTTTTAGTAATTTTTCTAAATTTTTTGCACTTGGAGCAATGAGAACAACATCATCAGCAAAGAGTCCACCACAACACTTTTTTCTTCCAATTTTTTTTTTTTTTTTTAACGGCAGCAAACTTGTTTCATCTTTATTAATTAAATATTTGATAAAATACATGTAATAAAATAATAAAAAAAAAAAAAGATAAAAAAATAAACAAAAAATAAAACACAAAATAAAAATAAAATAATGGTATAATATATTCTAGTTTCATTTAATTAATATTTGTAAGACTTCACAAGGGCATTATTATACTGAAGTATAATAATTAACTTTGACTTCGCAATGTTAATCATAATTTTAAGATACAAAATTATGATCTTCATTGGTTGCGCTAGCCCTGCTGGCCTGTCTTACTGTTTCTTCAGCATTGACGCTCTTGGTAGTAGTAGTACGATTCGATTTGAACCTATTGAATAAAGACCATTGCTGGCCAATAGCAATAGGTATAATCGATTGGAGAAGTGCCGCAGTAACCACTAAGAACGGAGTATCAGAATAAGCACCTGATTTCATCTGGCACTTAAATAGATCCTTCCATTCCCTTGTACTGTTATTAATACTTCGACCTCCAAGAAGGAAATTAAACACTTTTTCACACACACTAGAATCAATATACACATTATTTTCAATACTATTACTAACATTACTAAAAATACTATTACTAATATTATTATTACTATTATAACTATTACTATTATTACTATTACTATTATCATTATTACTATTAACAATATCATTTGTTAGGTTGCCACGGTAAAAAGCATTATATAAAAATAAAATTTTATCATTAACTTTACTACGAGTATGATTGAAAAAGGGACAATCAATTAACCAATGACTTATCCATTGTTTATTACTTTTACAACAGGGACAAAAATTAGGACACATTTGGTCCACTATTTTTGCAGCTTTAGCAATTCTAGCATCTAATCTATATCCGCTTCGTGCTCTCAATAGCCAATAGAAACCATATGAAAGATCAGGATAGTCATAACAAAGTTTTATAAATTTTGATGTTTCTTCGAATTTGTTTTTGTCATAAAACTCAGCTTTAATAGAATTGATTTTCATATCTCTTTTCCAATAAAAATCCTTGATTTTATTATCGTTATTACCTCTTTTCTCTAGTTTACGTTTAAGAGTTCTACTTTCTTTTGTCCATGTATATTTTCTAGATTTTGGAATATTATTAACTAAATAGGAAATAATACAATTTGAATTTTTCCATTTATCAAAACATTTGACCTGAGACAAAGCACACTTAGCTGACAATGGAGGAATATGTAAATCTTTTGAAATAGAATATACATTAATAAATGATTTGGCTTTTTGTATACCTGCAATCCATCTTAATCCTTTATTAATTAATATCTGAGTATTATTTGTTCTCGTTTTATTCGAACCAAGTAAAGGTGCAAAGTAAGAGACTTTACTAAGTACATAAGAGTTAATTATAATCTTCTTAAATGGAATAGGAATTTTGGAATTTGAAAGAAATTTACTAACAGAAAAGAGAGCTTTAGTTACTTTAGAGTTAAGTAATTTAATAATAGGTTTCAACGATAAGCTTTTATCAAATGGTATACCTAAATAGGTATAACATTTAGTTATTGGAATTGGTTGACCAGCAAGATAAAAAGTAGGATCTCTTTTATTTTGAAAAAGAGGTGTGTCTGGTCTAATCACCATCGTTGCACACTTATTAATTCCAAAATTCATCATATTAAATTTAGCCCATTCATTTACCTTCTTAAGCATTTTTTTCAACTTAGTTCTTGACGGTGCGCATAGAACAATATCATCTGCAAAGAGTCCACCACAACATCTAGATTCGCCTAAAGGAATTCCAAGTTCTGAAACATCATTAAAAATGTCATTAATAAAAAGATTGAAAAGAATTGGTGATAGTGGACAACCTTGTCTAACTCCTTTCATAATATTAAAAGATTCCGAATATTGATCATCAATTTTAACACTAGCTTTGGATGTCAAATATAGATTTTTTATAAATTGATAACATTTACCTCTAATACCTAAAGCATCTAATTTATATAAAATATTACCTATTGGAACAGAATCATATGCCTTTTTTAAATCTAGAAAAGCTAGGTAAGTTTCTTTATTATCATTTTTACGCCTTTGACAAATTTCTCGAATTGAAATAAATAAACTAACACATTCTTCTTTAGTACGAAATCCAAATTGCTCTGGCCTAATAAAATTATTTTTAAGTCCATATTCTGAAATTCTTTTGGAGACTATTTTCGAAATGAGTTTAATACCATTGTTAATCAGAGAGATACCTCGATAATTGTCACAATCAGATAGATCATCTCCTTTTTTAGGAATAGATATAATACTTGCTTCATTCCATGAGCTAGGAAATTCTCCATTCCAAATTCTTGAGTATATCTTCTGTAAACAATTTAAACCAGAAGAAGAATTATTTACTGAATTTTCGTCATCCGGAGGAATTAAAGCTTTATAAAATTCAATAGGAATTCCATCCGGGCCTGAAGCTTTATAATTTGGAGTAGCCAAAATTGCTTCTCTAATTTCTTCTATACTGATGTCTTGATTTATATCCCATTCATTGTGTCTCGTATACCTAATTGTTCCATTGGAAAATTTATTATACCATTCGATTAATGCATTATTGATATCAGAATGGCTTGAAGCAAGTTTTTTATAGTGATTGTGCCATACTTCTAACTGTTCTTTAGTAGAAGTAGCTAGTTTACCATTTTTGTCCTTTACTGGAGAATTTGACATATTTTTAAATTTATCTACTTTTGCTGTTGTTTTAAGCCATTTCCAAGCTTTTTTAGGGTTATGAGATTTCATATATTCACATCCTGTATTAATCCAATGTTGGTATTCAGTTTTCCTATAAATATTACACATATGATGAATAATTTTGCACATTCTATTATATTTATCAATTAATTCTTCAAATTCATCTAAATTATGATAAGAACCTCTTCTTTTAATGGATTTATATAATTTCATTTTGAGTTTTTGCAAATTAAATATTTTCTGCGACATATGAAAAAAAGATTTTCGAACTTCTGAAATTGACGTGATATTAAGTTCCTTAGCAATATTGAATGAAGTTGAAATAAATTTCTTTGAAATATCATCAATACTAATATTAGGATCTGGAATCACTTCCTCTAATACACTAAAATAGTTGTTGTCAAAAATTGATTCTTTTTCATTTATACATTTTAATCTATCCCATTTAACTGTCTTTTTAGGCAGAGAGAAAGAATTATCTGAATTAACTGATGAAAAACATTTACCTTTTATTAATAAAGGTTTATGATCCGAAATGGGGGGAAAGTCAATAAAAGTACCATATGAAAGTAAATCTAACATATGATCATTGACAATCGCATGATCTATATCAGATTCTCTATTACCTCTACTCCATGAAATTGGGGAGCCCCATAAGGGAAGAATTTTCCAATTACTAAATTTAGAGAGCAAATTACTTAATTTCTCAGTAGGTAAATTAAAATCACCAACCAACATTGAAGGATGAGAAGAGTGACTATTTAACCAAGACAATATTTCAATTCTAGCAGCTCTAGCATGAAGGCTATGGCCACTATGAGGTACGTACACATTACCAATAGAACATTTAGTGAAATTCCAAAAATTATAAGTATACAAGGAAATAATATACTCATAAGTGTTGTTTTCAAGAGAGGCTTGACAAGAATTATGAAACCCAATATAAAGACCTCTTTTACCGGGAATTTCATTATTAGCTTTTTTGAAGAAATGTTTGTAGTTTTTTAATGATACTCGACATGGATATTTACTGCTAGAACCTGAACCATTTCCTGTTTCCTGAAAGCATAAGAAAAGTGGTTTGTACATTGAAATAAAGAATTCAACACTGTCTTTTTTATCAAAGTTCCATCCATTAGTATTCCAACTGACACATAGAGAAAATTCTTTAACTGTATTATTATTAATATAAGTGTTATTAATATTATTGGAATTATTATAATTGATTGAACTGAAATTTGAATTTGAATCTGAGCTTGAAACTGAATTTAAACATAAATTTGAAATTGAACTTGAACTTGTACTTGAACTTGAACTTGAACTTGAACTTGTACTTGAACTTGTACTTGAACTTGAACTTGAAATTGTACTTGAACTTGGACTTGAACTTGAACTTGAACCTGTACTTGAACTTGTACTTAAACTTGTACTTGAACTTGAACTTGAGCTTGTACTTGAACTTGTACTTGAACTTGAACTTGAGCTTGTACTTGAACTTGAACATGAATCTGTATTTGAACTTGAATTTGAATTTTGACTTGAATCTGCATTTGAATTTGAAGTAGTGAATAAGTTGATATTATAAGATGAATTCACTTTTTCTGATAAGGCAAAATGTTTCCTTTTGAGTGAAGAAAAACTGTATTTATGATTCCTTTTGCTACAATTAATAACGTTAATTGAAGCACGTTTGAAACTATTAACAATACAATCAGTAATAGACGTTAATTCTTCTTCATTACCTACTATTTTAATTTTAAAGAATGCATCATTAAAATTAGCAATACGTTTAACTGATAAAACCTTATCATTTAATTCATTCAGAGTTTTCTTTAAATGTCTTCTCATTTTGATTTCTGGCCAAGATCGAAGTCCGCGGATAAAGAGTAGTTTCGTATTCTCCATTGGTATACCGTGGCACCTTGAACCTCTTAGAATGAAATTCTTATTTCTTATAAATTGGATTTCCATAATAGTAATAAAAAACTAAAAATTAATAACTAAAAAAAAAAAAAAATAAAAAAAAGTCAATTTTTATTATAAAGTCTTGAGTATAATGAGAATTGTAATAATTTTATATCTTTTTGGAGTAAATAATTTCGATAATTAGTAGTTTGTTGAATGATTGAAAAATAATTTGATTTAGCACTTTTTTCAGTATATTATTTAAATTGAATATCATAAAGTATTTAATGACTAAGATTGAATTGATGAAATAAAATGGCACAAAATTAGTAAAGAGTTAAATAAATTACTACAAGATTTAGAGTGAATCAATCTCTTACAACGTGATACATGAAATATAAAGTTGAAATACAATTGAATACAATAGATTCTTACATGAGAATAGTAATACTACATGAAAATAGAAATACAATGAAAATGTATTACTAATTCTTGGGTGTAACTTATTTAACAATGTTCCAAAAATGCACCATTATATTCCGCAGTGAGTGTTCACCAGAAAAATTTTACCAATAACATTACCATTGCGCATTTTTTTTTTTTTTTTTTTTTTTTTTTTTTTTAACGGCAGCAAACTTGTTTCATCTTTATTAATTAAATATTTGATAAAATACATGTAATAAAATAATAAAAAAAAAAAAAAAAGATAAAAAAATAAACAAAAAAATAAAACACAACACAAAATAAAAATAAAATAATGGTATAATATATTCTAGTTTCATTTAATTAATATTTGTAAGACTTCACAAGGGCATTATTATACTGAAGTATAATAATTAACTTTGACTTCGCAATGTTAATCATAATTTTAAGATACAAAATTATGATCTTCATTGGTTGCGCTAGCCCTGCTGGCCTGTCTTACTGTTTCTTCAGCATTGACGCTCTTGGTAGTAGTAGTACGATTCGATTTGAACCTATTGAATAAAGACCATTGCTGGCCAATAGCAATAGGTATAATCGATTGGAGAAGTGCCGCAGTAACCACTAAGAACGGAGTATCAGAATAAGCACCTGATTTCATCTGGCACTTAAATAGATCCTTCCATTCCCTTGTACTGTTATTAATACTTCGACCTCCAAGAAGGAAATTAAACACTTTTTCACACACACTAGAATCAATATACACATTATTTTCAATACTATTACTAACATTACTAAAAATACTATTACTAATATTATTATTACTATTATAACTATTACTATTATTACTATTACTATTATCATTATTACTATTAACAATATCATTTGTTAGGTTGCCACGGTAAAAAGCATTATATAAAAATAAAATTTTATCATTAACTTTACTACGAGTATGATTGAAAAAGGGACAATCAATTAACCAATGACTTATCCATTGTTTATTACTTTTACAACAGGGACAAAAATTAGGACACATTTGGTCCACTATTTTTGCAGCTTTAGCAATTCTAGCATCTAATCTATATCCGCTTCGTGCTCTCAATAGCCAATAGAAACCATATGAAAGATCAGGATAGTCATAACAAAGTTTTATAAATTTTGATGTTTCTTCGAATTTGTTTTTGTCATAAAACTCAGCTTTAATAGAATTGATTTTCATATCTCTTTTCCAATAAAAATCCTTGATTTTATTATCGTTATTACCTCTTTTCTCTAGTTTACGTTTAAGAGTTCTACTTTCTTTTGTCCATGTATATTTTCTAGATTTTGGAATATTATTAACTAAATAGGAAATAATACAATTTGAATTTTTCCATTTATCAAAACATTTGACCTGAGACAAAGCACACTTAGCTGACAATGGAGGAATATGTAAATCTTTTGAAATAGAATATACATTAATAAATGATTTGGCTTTTTGTATACCTGCAATCCATCTTAATCCTTTATTAATTAATTTCTGAGTATTATTTGTTCTCGTTTTATTCGAACCAAGTAAAGGTGCAAAGTAAGAGACTTTACTAATACCATTGCGCATAATGTTATTAATTAACACAAAATATAACTTTACTACTATTTTGCACCAGTACTGTGGATCTACTTTATAAGAGTAAAGTTAATTCCCCTTGCAGGCGATTTAAATACATAAATCGAGTACACCCCTGCTCGGGAAGAATTCCATCTAAAAGATGCAAGAGCATCGCATTTAAAAATCCAATGTTCAAAAGATTGATTACCTTCACCACAACATGGGCAGGACTTTGGACAATCTTCTGAAACTCTACCCATTCTAATAGCAATAGTAGTATTGTATTTATAACCACAGCTTTTTTTTTTTTTTTTTTTTTTTTTTTTTTTTTAGACTAGGAATAAACTTTATTTAATAATATTTTTTTAAAAAATACATGAAATTTAAATACATGAAATTTTTTTATATTAATATTAAAAAACTACGTTATGAGCTTCGAGGACGAAAAGGCCTCTAACTCTTCCCATTCATCGAAGATAACCCCATGTGGATGAAAATTATCATTCGAATCTGTATCAGAATTTCTTCTTTGCCTTATCGTTACGACGTCGACACTCTTGACAACGGTAGGTCTAACACTATACAAATCGATCATGGTGTAAAAATCACCAATCACAATAGGCATAACGTTAGTAAGGAATTCCGCAAGCCCCACAAAAAATGAAATCGGGAAAGAAGACTCGTTCGAAGGTGATTGAAAAATATTATTAATAAGTCGCCTTCTTTCCCCCGAGCCGATCTTTAAGATTTCAAATACTGCATTTCCGCCAAGAAGGATACACAGCACGTAAAAATTGATATTATCATCAAAATCTTCCTCTTTATCATCAGGAATGTTCAATGATTTCTCATGAACAATTAGAGAAAAATTAATAAAAATTTCATCAACAAAGGGAATGAAATGTTGCCTAAATTCTTCAAATTTAGGACATAAAAGTATCCAGTGTGTAAAACTAGGTATGCTGTTACTCTCACCACAACAAGGGCAGTATGTTGGGCAATTTTCTGATACTAGATTACTTTTAACATACGTTTTTACATCAAATTTGAATCCACATTTAATTCGTCCAATCCAAAAAAATCCAAGAGAAAATTGTGAATATTTAAGTGATAGACGATGAATAAATTTTTTAAAACCAAATTTAAATTTCTTGTATTTTGTAGATCTGATCGCAGGAGTGCTTGAATAATGAATATTTTCCCAGTAAAACTTCCTTATTTCTCCAGGAAGTTTATTACTGTGCTTGTGTACTGCTAAACTCCGTGCTTTTTTCGTCCATGAATAGTGAGAAAGTGTAGGTATATTTTTGACTAAATGAGAAATAATACAAGAAGAATCTTTCCACTTTTTAAAGCATCGAATCATCGCCTTAGCACAAAAACTAGCTATAGGAGGTATAGAAAGTTCCTTAGACATATTGTAAATTGAAGTATTGGAGGTTTTATTTTTAAACCCGAAACTCCAATACAAACCTCGATTAAAAGCAGTTTGAGCTTTTTCAGTATTCTTTTTATTTGAACCAAGTAAGGGAGCATAATAAAGAACTGAACTAAGGACAAAAGAAACTAGTATACGAGTTTTAAAGTAGAAAGGAACATTCCTATTGGTTAAAAATCTAAAGAAAGAGTTAACTGTATAATTAATTATACTGTTCATCTTAGCAATAATAGGTTTTAAATCCAACGATTCATTAAAAGGTATACCAAGATATGTATATTGATTAGTGCTTGGTATATAGTTCATACCAAGTCTAAATGTAGGATTTTCATAATGTCTTGAAGGAATAAAATTCTTTGGTTTAACAACTAGTGTAGCGCATTTATTGATTCCAAAGGTCATTTCATTTTTAATACCCCAATCATGAGCAATATTCAAAAGGTTTTTAAGTGAAGATTTTGTAGGAGCTAATAATACAATATCATCAGCAAATAATCCACCACAACACTTTTTCTTTTCAGTAATCACACCATATCTTTTACATTTATCAAAAATATCATTGATAAATATATTGAATAAGATAGGTGAGAGAGGACACCCTTGGCGAACACCACGGTGTATTGGAAATTCTTTTGAAAGTTTACCATTAAAGATTGCACGAGCTTTCGAGGTAAGGTATAGATTAGTAATGAATTGAAGGCATTTACCACGAATACCAAGATTATCTAGTTTAGTAAGTATATTGTAAATTGGAACTGAATCATAAGCTTTTTTAAGGTCAAGAAAGGCAAGAAAGGTAAATTTATCCTTAAATTTTCTTCTTTGACAAATTTCACGAATGGATACAAATAAACTAATACATTCTTCTTTATTTCTAAAACCAAACTGTTCTGGTCTAATTATTCCATTAGAAAAAGCATAGTCCGATATTCTTTTAGTGACAATTTTTGATAGAATTTTTAAACCTACATTGATGAGTGAAATACCACGATAATTATTACAATCTGAAAGATCCCCTTTTTTAGGAATAGAAACAATAGAAGCAGAGTTCCATTCATTAGGAAAGTCACCATCCCAAATTTTATTAAAAAGTAATAACAGACACTTTGCACAATCGGAATAAGTAACCTCTTGATTAGAGTCATCCTGAGAAGAATTTCTACTCTCAGAATTAAAAAATGCTTTAAAAAATTCTGTAGGTATACCATCAGGACCAGGTGCTTTGTTATTTTTCATTGAAAGAACAGTTGAATGAATTTCTGACATGGAAATAGGTTGATTAATATCCCATGATTCCTGAGGAGTAGAAGAATTATTAAGTATTCTTTTCCAATAATTTTCATTAAGACTGTGACCAGTTATATCAGAAGCAAGTTCTTCATAGTGTTCTGCAAAACGATTGAGTTGATCTTCTTGGGATACTAGAACATTACCTTCTTTATCTTTAATGTATACAGGTGATTGGGAAGGAGAGTAAGAAGGTTTAGAAATTTTCTTAAGTCCAGACCAACCACGCTGGGCATCATTTTTTAAGAAACATTCGCCGATGGAATGAATCAAATTTTTAAATCTAATATTTCTAATATTTCTTTTAATACTAATGATATAATCAGAGAGAACTCTATATTCTTTTGAGAGATCACAAAATTCTTGAAGATTTGACAAATCATTACGAAGTTTAAAATTTTTAATCCTTTTATAAAATAAATGTTTTTCATGTGATAATTTCTTAATATAAGCAGGACAATGGAACGCTGAACCCTGTAAATTTGTAGGAACTCTTGCTTGAATGTCATCGCCTATTTTATTTGCTGTGTCAAGAAGTTTTTTAACCATTGTATTAGAGTCTAGATTATCATTATGTTCAAATTCATCCAGTAAACATGTGAATTTATTATGAGAGAAGATTGCTTCACGTTTATCCCTACAAATTCGATTAGACCACTTAATTTGTTTATCCCGAGGGGGAGTAACAAAACCATCAGGAGATATTTTTTTACAAGAAAGAATAAGTGGTAAATGGTCAGAGATGTCATTAAAAGAGTAGCATACAGAAGCAATATTCAGATAATTTCTTAATTTATCGTTCACTACTATAAAATCAATACAAGAATTCTTTCCACCATTAGACCAAGTAAATTGATGACCAACCATATCCATAACAAACCATTGAGGGGAAATTCTAAGAATAAGATCTTTGAGTTGTTGCTTAGTCATGTTGAAATCACCAACAATAGCCGAAGGGTTATTCTGATGGTTCTTGAGCCAATTAGCAAAATCAGTTTCCGCTTTTTCTCTAGAGTCTTTGTGTTTTTTGCTAGGGATGTAAATGTTCCCTAAAGAACATCTGACACCCCAAAAAGAGAATATATTTACTGAGAGTATATATCTATATTCAAAATCATCATTAGTGAATTGGCAGGAGGAGTGCACACCTATATAAAGGCCCCTCATACCAGGGATTTTTTTGTCCGCACGTCTCAGTACTGTTCTATAATGATTAAGGAATGGATATGAGTTAGAAAAGGAGTTAAGGAATGAACTATTACCGACTTCTTGAAGACAAATACAAATAGGATTAAAGATTGAATTAAAATTGGTAAGTCCGTCACGTTTTTCAGAATTCCAACCATTTATGTTCCAGCTAATACAGAGGTTGAAATATTTAGTATTCGAGAAAGGGTTAGCATACAGGAGGCTTTCAGAGATGGGGATTGAGGGTTCAGAATAATACCTGGTTCTATTATGATTAACATTACTAAATGTGCGTATCCTTGAAGTAATCTTCCATTTAATTCTTTTAACAGGTAAGTGCTTAGTAATCAAATAAATAACCTTCAAATAATCCGTACAATTATTATAGTTAACTCTTAGGATGAAGTAGTTTTCCATATTAATATAGTGTTTTTTAACGATTCCATGAACAACTTCATTACAATTTGATATCTTTTTGCTTAAAAATTCCCATAGTCTACTTTCAGTCCAAGATTCAAGATCATGAATGAAAATTAAAACAAATTTATCATGGTCAGGACCATAAAGTCGCAGACCTCTTCGTATAGTTGACATAATAAAATAAAAAACTTATCTATATTAATAAAAAGTAAGTGTAATAAAAAAATAAAAAATAAAATTAGTAAAAATTAAAAAATTAAAAAAAAAATAAAAATTTATTGCTGTTGTCTTCTCTTTCGTGTATATTGTTTGCTAAAACTTGTTTGTTTTTCTTTCTTTTTGTGTTGACTAGTTTTAATTAATGATTTTCAATTATAAATTCCTGTTTTATGTAAAAATTTCTGTAAAATAATCATATATAATATAAAATTTAAGTGTTAATGAAATAATAGTTGTGAAAAACTATAAAAAGATTCCCATCCGTTAAATAATGTCTCAAACACAAGCTTTGGAGTGAATCAATCTCCTACATTTCCATTTTACAATAGCTACATGAGAGTATAAATAATACTATAGAAAAAAACATATACAAAATAATGCTAAAGTAAAAAATACAATAGATTCATTACAATGATAATATGTAGAAACTACATGATATTATTAATTGTACAACTCCAATGTTACTACATATCCAGTTTAAGACATTATAGAACGTCAAGTTCACTTTCTACAGTCTTCCAGTATTCCAGATTTCTCTCTTCGTACTAGAAGCCACTTTAGAAAGGATAACCATTGATTATCATCAGAATCACAGAAAGCTGTAATTAGTACACCTGATATAGGTTATTCCTTTTCCATCAACCCTCCATGGACCTGGAAAAACAGTCCACTTCATTGGGGTATAACCACAGCGTAAACGTATAATCCACGAAAATCCTAAGTTGAATTGGGGATATTTTAAGCTAAGCATTATTATAGCTTTATTGTTTGAGAACTTGTTACTATCGTAGTTTTGACCTTTAATACCTTGAAATCTGGAAACTGATTTCCAGTAACGTTCTATAATATCGTCATATTTTACACATTTATATTTTTTGATTTTTTTATACAGTATTTAAAATAGCATACAAAAAAAAAAAAAAAAAAAAACCAAGCATTCAAAATAAAGAGAAAAAAAAAAAAAAAAAAAAAAATACACCAATATTCAACTTTTTTTTTTTTTAATTTATTATTATTTTTTTTTTAATTATATTTATTTTATTATTTATTTTTGTTTTTTTTTTTTAAAAAACTATTTTTTTTTCTTATTTTTTTTTTCTTTCTTTTTTTCCCTCTTCAAATAAAAATCTTTAATTTACTATTATATGTGTATATGGATGTGTATAAATATTTTTTTTTTATTTATTTTATTTGTTTATTTATTTATTATATTTTTAATATTTTTATTTTATTTATTCTCTTTTATTTTATTTTGATTTTTTTAATTTATGTGTTTTTTTTTACTTGTTTATTTATTAATATTAAATTTTTTTAAAAAAAAAATTTTATTATATTATATATTTTTTATAAAAAGTTAAAAATTAATTTGTTTCTACTTTTCTCTTTTCCCATTTCATCATTTTTTTTCAAAATTACAAAAAAAAAAAAAATAATTTAAAAAAGAGTATTTTTCTTAAAAAAAAGTTTGGTAAGGCTAAAATAAATTAAATCTAGTTTTCAATCTTAATCTTAATACCATTTTCCTTAGCTAAACCAACAACATTGGCAAGTTGGACAACCTTCTTAGCGGCCTTGTCAAGATCGTCAATAGCGTATAAGGAGAGGTTAGAGTTCTTGATAAGTTCTCTAGCTTCTTCGACCTTAGTACCTTGAAGACGGACAACAAGTGGAATATCAAGACCGAGTTCCTTAACGGCTTGGATAACACCTTCAGCAACAATATCACATCTCATGATACCACCGAAAATGTTAACAAGGATAGCAGAGACGGCCTTATCAGAAGAAATAATCTTGAAGGCTTCCTTAACTTGCTTAGCAGTAGCAGAACCACCGACATCAAGGAAGTTAGCTGGGACACCACCGTTAAGCTTAATGATATCCATAGTAGCCATGGCAAGACCGGCACCGTTAACAAGACAACCAATGTTACCTTCCATACCGACATAGTTAAGGTTCCACTTAGCAGCAGCAACTTCACGTGGATCTTCTTGAGTGGTATCACGGAGAGCGAAGATACCCTTTTGCTTGTAGGAAGCGTTATCATCGAAACCGAACTTGGCATCCATACAGACAACTTCACCCATGTTGTTTTCAGCCATTGGGTTAATTTCAACCATAGTGGCATCCTTTTCAATGAAGATCTTGTAGAGCTTCATGAAAGTATCGGCAGCTTGTGGGACACACTTTTCAGTGAAACCCATCTTCTTAGCGGTATCAAGAGCAATTTCTCTGGTAAGACCAGTCTTGATACTGAATGGAACAGTGATGATAGCATCTGGGTTAGTCTTGGCAACTTCTTCAATTTCAACACCACCTTCAGAGGAAGCAACAAGAACTGGACCACGAGTGGCACGATCTAAAAGAATGGCGAAGTAGTATTCACGACGAGCGTATTGACGTTCGACAACGTAGACAGCGTTACAGTCTCTACCAGCAGCACCAGTTTGCTTGGTGATAAGCTTGTGACCTAACATCTTGGAAGCGTATTCCTTAACTTGTTCTGGACTATAATAAAATAATTTAATATTAAAAATATTTAAAGAATTTAAATTAGAAATATTAATTAACATTTTATTTACAACATTGAAAACTTTTTATTATTGAATTTTTGTTGATTCTTCATTTTTTATTATTATTTAATTTTTCTTTTATTTTTATTCTTTTTTTTTTTACTTTATATACATACGTGTAACAGAGCTTGACACCACCTTGAAGACCACTGTCGAAGTGACCCTTACCACGACCACCAGCAAGAACTTGAGCCTTAATGACTAAATCTTCAGTGTTAAGCTTCTTGGCAGCTTGGTAAGCTTCTTCTGGAGTCTTAGCGACAATACCCTTTGGGGCGTTGACGTTGTATTCGTGAAGAAGGTTCATGGAGCAGTATTCATGAACAGAGAGGAAACGCTTTTGGGCAGTTTGAGCAATGGAAGCCTTTTTTAATAATAGTTATAATAAAATAAACAGATTAATATATAATTTTATTTATATCCATTATAAATCTATAATATATTTAACATCTTTTTTCTTTTAATAATTTTAAAATGTTTTATTAAATATTTTTTGTAAATTTTTTTTTATTTATATTATTCCTTCTTTTTATTATAAAAGTAATAAGTTTCTATTTTTTTTTTAATAAAAAATTATTTTTTAATCCTTTATTTTTTATTATTTTTAAATAATACTTTATACTAATAAAAATTCTATAAAATATAAGAATAAGCATTTTACTTTCAAGTAATAAAATATTTTATTTATAACTTTTATTTTATTAATTTATATTATTTAATAATGGAAAATATAATTTTACTTGTGAATTATTATTGTTTAAAAATATCTTTCTATATTATTTCAAAAAATAAATTCCTACTTTATATTATTATGTATCAAATTTTTTTAATGATTTTTTAATGAACTTCATTTTTATTTTTTATGTTCTACTCTAAATATTGCAAATATACAATAATAATTTATCTAATTATAGCTTTTTATTTATTCTCTTTATTATATTTGTTTTAAAATAATTTTTATTAAAAAATAAATAAATGAAAAGTTATAAAAAAAAAAAAAAAAAAACATTATTTTAAATTTATTTCAAAATTATAGCTATTCCATAGAATACTTACTAAAGCTGGAGCAGCCTTAGAAGTTGAACGAGTAACGTTAGCAAGCATTGTGTATAATTTCAAAAATTAAAAGATCTCTAAAATTATTTTAATAATTATTAGAAAATTTTTTGAGTAGTGAAAAAAAAAAAATAAAAATAAACGCAAAATTTTCTTTTATTTGAACTAAATTTCCAAAAAAAATTGGAATGGACAAATTAGAAATCGAGGTAACGTAATAAATCAAAAAAAATTACGTAGTATATTAAAGTATAATATAATATATTGAAATAATACTCTCTTAATATTAAATTTCAATTGAATATTAATGTATAATATTATATGTATAATACAAAAAATGTTATTAATTAAATTTTTCTTTTTATTTTTAATAAGTTTTATTAAATAAATTAATATATACTAATAATAGTATAATAAATATGCAATATAAATTAATATATGATTTTAATATATATTTATTGAAAATCCATGAAAAAAAGAAGAAAAAATTTAATAATAAAAAATTATTATATATAATTGAATATAAAAAAATAAAAATATATAATTGACTAAATAAAATAGAAATTAATATATAAATATATAATAAATATATAATAAAATAATTAAATAAATATATAATAAAAGAAATATCAATGATCAAATCATTTTCTATAAATGAATTTATTATTACATCAATACTTGAACTACAAAAAAAAATTTCTATTCAAATAATACAATATATTAAAATATATTTAATGTATATATTATTAATAAATGTATATACCAATATGTTTTATAGCATTCATTTATTCATTCCATTATGCATATTAGGTAAAAATAAAAAAAAAATTAATAAATAAATAAATATAAATAAATAAATATATATAATTAAATTTGTATAAATAAATTTAAATGAATAAATAACCAAATATAAATAAATAAATAATCAAATTAAATGAATAAATATTAAAACTTAAATAAATATTTAGAACCATTTATATATTATATTCATACATTATATTTATATTAATAAATATTTATAATATATAAATAATATGAAAATAAAAAAAAAATTTATCATCCTACAAACGAAAAAAAAAAATAATAATTAAAATATAACCATATACTAATTAAATATTGTAATATAAAAATATTATAATGAAATATAGAGTAGAATATATATCAGCTACATATTAACAATACTCTTTGCTATAAGAAAATAAAAGAATATCTTTATTCTATTTTATTTCCCTTAACTTTCCTTTCCTTTCTTATTGATAATGAATAAATAATATATATAATAATTATATATTTATAATAATAATTATATATTTATAATAATAATTATATATTTATAATAATAATAAAAGTAAAAATATAAAAAAATAAAATTAATATTACCTATTACATATTAACATTCTTTATTATTTATTATTCCTTTAATTATTATTCAATTATTTATTATTTATTATTTATTATTTATTATTTATTATTTATTATTTATTATTTATTATTTATTATTTATATTTATTATTTATTATTCCTTTAATTATTATTCAATTATTTATTATTTATTATTTATTATTTATTATTTATTATTTATTATTTATTATTTATTATTTATTATTTATTATTTATTATTTATTATTTATTATTTATTATTTATTATTTATTATTTATTATTTATTATTTATTATTTATTATTTATTATTTATTATTTATTATTTATTATTCCTTTAATTATTATTCAATTATTTATTATTTATTATTTATTATTTATTATTTATTATTTATTATTTATTATTTATTATTTATTATTTAATATAAAATAATAAATTGATTCAATAGAATTAATATGGAAATCCTTTTTCTTTTATTTTATATTACCATAATAATGTAATATAACATAATAAAATATCCAAAATACTAATAAAAGTAGATAACATAATAAAAAAAAAATTATGTAGTAATAATTGAAAAAATCAAAAGAACTCGTTAATTATATTAGTTCAGCAGTTAACGATATTATATTCTAAATTTTAAAATTTTTTTCTCCTTATTTTCTTTGGAAAAAATATCTAAGCTAAAACTAAACAAAAAAAAAGGTTAATACAACAAAAAACAAAACATAAAAACAAATAGATAATAAATAGAATAATTTCTTTAGATAATATTAAAATAGGATTAAGAATTTAAAAATAATAATAATAATTTATAGATTATATTAAATTGTCGATACCTTTTTTTCCTTTCTTTTTTTTTTTTTTCAGCATTATATTTAATAATTTAATCTTTAATAAGAAATATACATATATAATAAATATTCATTAAATTCTTGTGTATAAAAAATTATAAAATTCTGCCCAGTGTTATTGAAGGATCAATCTCTATAATTAAAAATAAAAATAAGATGCTTATTTTTTTTTCTATGTTCAGTAAAGTAATAATAAATAACAAATAACAAAAAATAATAATTATTCAACAAACTAATGCTCTTTACATTTATTCTGTTTAAATTTATTATATTTATTATTCTGTTCAACCATTCAATTATTATTATTATTTATCTATTTATTATCTATTTATTTATTTACTTATAACAATGAAATGGAGCTATAATTTATTTAATAATTATTTTTTATTCATTCATTAATTGATTCCTATTTCTACTTTCTAATTTATTCTAAATATTAATACTAATAATAAATAATATAAATAATAATAAATAATAATAAATAATGAGACTAATAATAATTAATAACTACTAATAATTAAATACATTCTCTTTCAATAATCTCAAATAATTAATTATCTTCCATTAATAAATATGGATGGGAAATCTATTTTTTTTTATTATTATTATTTCTATTTATTTCTCCACTAAATTAGATTAATATATGAGATAATATATTATAAATATTATTTAATAATATAAAGGATTCATATATATATTTATTAATTCAATATAATCAAATTGATTGAATTTAATATACTAACATGTAATTTTATAAAAAGATAAGAAATAAATAATAAATAATAAATAATGGAATAATAAATAATAAATAATAAATAATTGAATAATAAATAATAAATAATAAATAATTGAATAATAAATAAATAATAATAAATAATAAATAATAAATAATTGAATAATAAATAATAAATAATTGAATAATAAATAATAAATAATTGAATAATAAATAAATAATAATAAATAATAAGTAATAAATAATAAATAATAAATAATAAATAATTGAATAATAAATAATAAATAATAAATAATAAATAATTGAATAATAATAATAAATAATAAAATAAATAAATAATAAATAATAAATATAAAGTATTTATTAATAAATAATAAATAATAAATAATTAATTAATTATTAATAAATAATAATAAATAATAAATAATTAGATAATAATAAAACTACTAACTGAATAATAAATAATAATAAAATAAATAATTAATAATAAATAATAATAAAAAAAATAATTAATAATAAATAATAAATAATAAATAATAATAATTAATAATTAATATATAATTTCGAATAAATGAATAATATTAATTGTTAATAAGGAGGGAAACTAATATAATTCATAAAATAGATTTTTAACTCTTTTCGTAATATTTAATACATCATACACTTCAAAGTTTTTATATCTATGATCGTATGTGAAGTTGCAATTAATTATAATAAATCATAAATCATTTACTTGAGAATAAATTATTTTTGATATTTTTCTTTTTAATACTATTACCGTATATATGTTTTTCTAATTATGTCATGACCATGAATGGATACTAAATCATATATCGCTTATCTAAATCTCTATGAATATACTTTATATAATGAGAGGAGGTGTTCTTACACTATAACTAAATAATATTTATTCATAAGTCAGTTACAATAAATAATGGAATAATTGAATAATTGAATAATAAATATTTGAATAATAAATAATTGAATAATAAATATTTGAATAATAGTAATAGTAATAACTAATAATAAATAATACTAAATAATAAACTTTTTTAATTTTTTTTATCATATTTTATGTTAAGCTTGCTTTATTCCAAAATATATTCATAATATATTATTAACTATATAATAAATTTATGTTCATCATATATTATAATAAAATAATATATAAGTAAATATATATTTCTGTATTATTAATTTTTATGGTAAATTCAATAGATATGGTGAATACATCATTTTAAAAGTATAAACTATTCTAAAAAGGGAAGACTAAAAATAGTTATATTAATTATTTTATTATAGAATATATAATTACTATATATTACTTTATACATATATATATTGAATAAAATTATTTTATTTATATTATTCAGTTTTTTAATATATAATTAATCGTATACATAAAAAAATTTCTATTAATTCTTTTTATATTTAATAGAAACTTATTAATATATTAAAACCAATATACTTTAATATATATAATACTATTTTTATATTTATTTGTTATATATAGCTTTAAAGCGTTATTAAAAATTGCAATTAATTTTAATATACTACTAAATATATTAAACATAAATTGAATATAAGTAAATATATAATTTTTTATTTTTATACAAGTAATAAATAATAAAAATTAAAAAATAAAAAAAATTCATCCAACTTTCCAACCAATTAAATTAACAATTGAAATATATAAAAAAGTACATATTAATTTAATATATTTATTTTTTTTGGTGTTTTTTTTTTTTTTTTAATCAAACTTTTATATATAACCAAATTTAATATAAACATTTCATTGGTTGAATAGATTTGACTTTCATTTTGATCAATTTATTATTTCTTTCATATATTAACAATTAATTGATCACTTTTTTATATTTATTTATTTATTTATTTATTATGATATATTATTTACTATAATTTTTTTATTTTAATTATATTTATATATTCATATTCATTATTAATTTTTTATTATTATTATTTTTATATGTATGTATAATTCACCAAATTTAATTACTAACTTTTTTTATTTTACATAAATAGGTAAATGATAATATAAAAAAGTAAATAATAAATAATAAATAATAAATAATAAATAATAATATTAAAAAGAGTATTTATTAATAAATAATAAATAATAAATAATAAATAATAATATTAAAAAGAGTATTTATTAATAAATAATAAATAATAAATAATAAATAATTAAATAATAAATAATAATTAATAATTAATAAATAATAAATAATAAATAATAAATAATAAATAATAAATAATTAATAATTGAATAATAAATAATAAATAATTAATAAAATATAAATAATAATATGTAATAAATAATTATTTTTTGAAATTCGGTTGATGTTAATACACCAAAATATACTTATCAAGTTCTTCATAGTTTATGAAATTTTTAGTATATTTATCTTTCATTTATAAATAATAAAAAAAAATAATTAATTATTCATATTTGAACAACAGGTATTTTGTAGGATATATAATAATGATCATGCAACAATACCTAAAATAAATTTGCAGAATATTAATAATAATAATAATAATTTCTATCATTTATTAATTATTATTATAGAACAGTTATTTATTATTATTATTAATTATTATTATTATTTCAATAGTAATAGTTGTATATAAAAAGAAGTAAAAAACCAATATAGTATTATTAAATGAGTATTACGTCAATGATAAATACATTACAGAAAAATTATATTTATAAATAGTTAGATGATGATTTTGATATTCACCATAAAAATCAAAAGAATATATAAATATTTGATTCTTTGCTTTTCTTTACATATATATTGTAAATGGATTGAATTCTCTATTTTTCTTATTCTTAATTTTATACTTATAACTTTTATAATTCAAGACTAAATAAACCTGTTTAAATAATTAACAGCTCATAAGATAAAAAAAAAAAAATTATGTACTCTTAAAAAGGACGATTAAAAAAATTTTTCAAAGGTCAATCAACTACCTTATTTGAAATTAGTTAAATTTAAAATTATTACTCAAAAATACCCTCGATCTCATTTAAAAGTTAATTATAATGTTAGCTTTTAGCTAAATATATTATTATTATTAAAATATTATTTATTATTATTAAAATATTATTTATTATTATTATTAAAATATTATTTATTATTATTATTAAAATATTATTTATTATTATTATTAAAATATTATTTATTATTTAATTAATATACTATTTTATTTATTCAACATTATTTTTTTTTATTTTTTTGATCTTAATTTTTGGATGACATATATTATTATTTATTATCAATATATTGCAGTATATTCAATAATTGATTCCGATTAAATCCGGAGTGTTCATAAGCCTTAATTTCTATTGGCCTGTTTGTTATTATGAATTCATGAATCTTCCATCCAAAAAGAAATTTTTATTTTGAATTTTAATTGCTATTTATTTATTTCATTCATTCAATTACTATTTATTACCAGTTGATACTATTTAATTATATAAAGAATTATAATTATTTATAAAAAGTTAATACTATTTAATTATATAAAGAAGTATTATTATTTATGACGATTACATATTTATTTAATTATAAATATATAAGTAGATAAAGTAAATAAACAACTAAATAAATTTTAGTAATAATATTTTGATTTCTATTATATAATATTTTAATTAATTATTAAAAACAAAAAAAAAAAAAAAAAAAAAAAGGATAAATTATTATTTTTCATGGATTAGATTAAAAATTTTAATAAATTTAATGAAACTTTTTTGGAAAATATATAAAAAAATATTAAATATAAAATTATGTTAGGGTTAGGGTTATCTTTTTTTCTACCTTTTTTCTTTGTTTCCACATTTCACGGTGATTGGGCAGACCAATTAAAAGCAGTAGGGATTGAACATTAAAAGGATTTATAATAATTTTTTTTTAATTTTTTCACTAAACAAAAATAGTTTATTATTATTATAATTTTATGTATCATGATTGGATAATTTGATCTTAAATTACTAACATTTCATATGATAATCACATGTTTATTATTGATAATTAACAAATATTTTTAGGCTTGAAAGCTTTAAAGTGCAAAAGTTGAATAATACATGTTAAACTAGAAAAAGATTACAGTATATTTTTTATGAAGAAATAATTTGTATTTTTCAATATTACATTTTGTATTGTGGCTTTTATAAATTAATTTTAAAGCCATATTTTTAATACAATAAAAATAAATAATATCTAATTTTGAATAGATAATATATTTTATTTTTAATCCTTTAAATAATTTAAATTGATAATAAATAATTAAAAGTAAAAAAAAAAAAAAAAAAAAAAAAAAAAAAAAAACAGATAAAAAGACCATCAAAAATTCATTTTTTTTTTTAAGTAATTTTAATGTAGTTTAAAATATAATTAATACTTTATAATTAAATATTATTAATGGGAGTGGGGCATTTCGCCAAGTGGCGTATTATTATAATGCTGCATTTCACCGGATGGCGTTTCAACATAATTGAAAATTAATATGAATAAATAAATAAAAATAAATTAAAAATATTATTAATATTGATGTTGTTTATTTTATTAAATATTTATTTTATTTTATTTTATTTATTTTTTTTTAATATTTAAATAATACTAAAATAATATTGATTACTAAGTATACATTATAAATTTATTTTTTATAATTAAATATTACAAATAATATGGAGAGTTGCATTTTGTCAAGTGGTGTATTAGTAAAAAGTTTCTTTTTAATGACACGCCACTTGACGAAATGCAACTCTCTCTTATTATTAATTAATTATTTTATTATTATAATTACTATTATATTTTTATTAATATCTTCACAGTTTAAAAAAAAAATATATATATATATTAAGATTTCTTCATAATTAACAATTATGAATTAATTATTTTAATGTTATAATTAACTTTTATATTTTTATAAATTTATAATAAATAATTACAAGTAATAATAACCAATTGAAAATATCATCAAACTTTTTTTTATTTTTAAACAATTTTAATACAGTTTGAAAAGATAATAATAATAATAAATAATTTTTCAAATAAATATTATTATTATATTTTTATCAAAATTATTTATTTATTAATTATTAATTATTTATTTAACTTATAATTGATATTTTAAAACGCCACTTATTGTAATAAGCCACATTGTGAAACGCATCAATATTCTTTTTATAAATCCTAAATTGAAATAGTTTATATTATATGTTAAAAATACATTAGATTATGTTTAAAATTCTTATTTCTACCTTAGATAGTTACATGCCAATGCTTGATAGACCATCTGTCCATTTTAAGATGAAGGTTTACAAAGCTTTACCCATTGGTTAGGGAAGCTATTTAATAAAATTAAAATATATTATCTTTAGATTTCTTTAAACTACTTTTACTTAGTGTGGTAAACAACATCAGTGGTTTCTATGAACAATGGATCAAATTATATGATAATAATTTAGTTGTCACTATTACTATTAATATATATATATATATATATATATATATTTTTCAACTTCAATAATATTGTTATAACCAGAATAATAATTAATTAGTATTAAACTATTTATATATATTAATAAATAATATATTTTTAATATTATTTTTATTTATTTCATTTTTTTTTTTATTTATTTCTTTTATTTTTATATTTTTTTATTATTATTATTTTTTTTTTTTTTTCATATTTATTTATTTTATTTTTATTTTCAATAAAATATGTAAAAAATAAATAATTGAATAAATGAAATAATTATTATATTATTCATATATTAATATTATCTCTTTTTTTTTTTTTTTTTTTTTTTAATATTTACATATTATAAAGCTTATGTTTTACTTTGTCCAATTCTTTTTTAATTTCTAAATAATTAGGATATCTCTAAGTTCATTGAAGCTTATTTTTTTATTTGTTTTTTCTTAACTAACATTATTATTACAATCAATATCATCATCATCATCATCATCATTTTTATTATTATTATTATTATTATTATTATTATTATTATTATTATTATTATTATTATTATTATTATTATCATTATTATCATTATTATTATTATTATTATTATTATTATTTCGTAGAATCAATTGAAATTAAAAATTTTAACCTATTCCAAATTTTTTGAAGTGCTATTTTCAACAGTATTGCTTAATAACTGTTTTACATCGAAAAAAAATATATATATGTATATATATTTTCCCTTGTGATAATATCATTGATATTTTTAGTAGAAACTTTAAATTTAATTTTATGTATATAATAAGAAATCTTAATATAAAATTATTACTATAAAAATGATCTTGGAGTATATATGTCATGATGCTTTCATTATATTTTTTAAAATGAAACAGTTCACCGGTACACCTTAACGAACACGAAGAAAAGATCGAAAAATTAATGGCTGTGAATCATGCTCAACAGCACGTGATCGAGAGATAAAATTACATGAATTAAATGAAAAATATCAAATTAAATACATGAAATAAAATATTACATATTATAAAATTATAAAAGTGCGTTAGAAGCAATATCCTCTAACTTTTCCCATTCCTCGATAATAACACCACGTCCATTATTATGAATAATAATTTCAGTATTAGTGCTATCAATCGAATCTGTATCTGTCATTTCACCGGGAGGTTAAAATCAATACCTTATTATTTCGACGTCGACGCTCTTAGCAACGGTTGATTCAATGGAATACCATTTCATCATCAATCTAAAAGATCGACAAATTAATGGTATTACGTTTGTTAGAAACTCAGCAATCCCCACAAAATACGGAACAGTTGACGAAGTTGAACTTTGTTTATAAATATTGTCAACTAATTGTCTTTGTTCCCCATCATTAACTTTAATTTTTGAATATATAGAGCGCCCACCAAGAAGTACACTCAATATATAATAATAAATATTATTATCATAATCCTTTTCTGAATCAAAAGAAACATCCAAGGATTTTTGTTCAATTATCATTGCAAACTTCAAAAAGAAATCATCAAGAAAAGGTAAAGATTTATTTCTGTAGTCTTCTAATTCTTTACAGGTAAAGATCCAGTGAGAAAAGCTAGGTACATTAACACCACAACAAGGGCAACATTTAGGGCAATCTTCTGAGACGATTTTTCTTTTAATGGAAATACTAATGTCAAATTTAAAACCACACCTAATTCTAGAAAAGAATCCCAACTGATACTTAGGATATTGAAATTTTACGTTTCTGATTTCTGAAATAAATCCAAAATCATTCTCCTTGTAAATAATTGCTTATTTAGCTTTTGAGGGTTTGAAGACATCTCTTTCCCAATAAAACTTTTTTATTTCACTTGCTTTTTTACCATTTAATTTCTTATCCAAAGTCCTTGATTCTTTAGTCCATGAGTAATGTGTAATGTGACATAGTAGGAATATTATTAGTGAGATGATTAATAATACATGATGAATTTTTCCATTTTCTAAAGCATAGTAATTGAGATATTACACAAACAGCTGAAAGAGGAGGTATTCTCAATTCACTAGTAATATCATAGAGACTAATATAAGAATTGCGAGATTTAAATCCATAACTCCAATAAAGTCCTCTATTAATAATTTTTTGAGCTTTAGAACATCTGCTCTTATTTGAACCAAAAAGAGGAGCATAATATATAACAAGACTAAGAATAAACGAAATTAAAACATATTTCTTCAATGGGAGAGGAATAGATTTATTAATAAGAAATCGAAAGTACAAATTTAACTTGACATTTAAATTACTGTTTAATTTGGATTGAATAGGTTTCAGTGATAAAGATTCATCAAAAGGAATACCAAGATAAGTATAGTTGTCAGTTTTAGGTAATTTGTTACTACCAATAAAGAAAGATGGATCTTCATAGTTTATCGGTTTAATAAAGTTAATTGGTTTTACAACAAGAGTAGTACACTTATTAATTCCAAAAGTCATTTCATTTTTAATAGCCCATTCATGAACTTTATTCAAAAATTTTCTTAAGAGCCTGCTTGTTTAGAAGGAGCAACTAAAACAATATCATCCGCAAAAAGTCCACCTCAACAATATTGAGAATCTAAATATACACCATACTTATCACAATTATTCAGTACATCATTAATGAACAAATTGAATAAAATAGGGGAGCTTTATTATTTTTCATATCAAGCACAGTGTTTTGAATTTCTTCCATAATAATAGGATCATTAATATCCCAAGTAGTATTATTATCAGGATTAGTTCCAAATAAACTTACTCAGTATTCATTATCCAAACTACGTTGAGTAACATCAGAAGCTAGTTCACTATAATGTTCAGCAAATCGATTTAATTGATCAGAATGAGAAAATAAAAAGTTACCCTGCATATTTAATATTCCACTATTTATTTTATTTTATTTTATTTTATTCAATCTGTACTTTATATTTGATATTCTACTATTTATTTTATTTTATTTAATCTGTACTTTATATTCATATTCTACTATTTATTTTATTTTATTTAATCTGTACTTTATATTCATATTCTACTATTTATTTTATTTTATTTTATTTTATTTTATTTTATTTTATTTTATTTTATTTTATTTTATTTTATTTTATTTTATTTTATTTTATTTTATTTTATTTTATTTTATTTTATTTTATTTTATTTTATTTTATTTTATTTTATTTTATTTTATTTTATTTTATTTTATTTTATTTTATTTTATTTTATTTTATTTTATTTTATTCAATCTGTACTTTATATTCATATTTCAACAATTTATTTTATTTTATTTTATTTTATTTTATTTTATTTTATTTATTTATTTTATTTTATTTTATTTTATTTTATTTTATTTTATTTTATTTTATTTTATTTTATTTTATTTTATTTTATTTTATTTTATTTTATTTTATTTTATTTTATTTTATTTTATTTTATTTTATTTTATTTTATTTTATTTTATTTTATTTTATTTTATTTTATTTTATTTTATTTTATTTTATTTTATTTTATTTTATTTTATTTTATTTTATTTTATTTTATTTTATTTTATTTTATTTTATTTTATTTTATTTTATTTTATTTTATTTTATTTTATTTTATTTTATTTTATTTTATTTTATTTTATTTTATTTTATTTTATTTTATTTTATTTTATTTTATTTTATTTTATTTTATTTTATTTTATTTTATTTTATTTTATTTTATTTTATTTTATTTTATTTTATTTTATTTTATTTTATTTTATTTTATTTTATTTTATTTTATTTTATTTTATTTTATTCAATCTGTACTTTATATTCATATTTCAACAATTTATTTTATTTTATTTTATTTTATTTTATTTTATTTTATTTTATTTTATTCAATCTGTACTTTATATTCATATTTCAACAATTTATTTTATTTTATTTTATTTTATTTTATTTTATTTTATTTTATTTTATTTTATTTTATTTTATTTTATTTTATTTTATTTTATTTTATTTTATTTTATTTTATTCAATCTGTACTTTATATTCATATTTCAACAATTTATTTTATTTTATTTTATTTTATTTTATTTTATTTTATTTTATTTTATTTTATTTTATTTTATTTTATTTTATTTTATTTTATTTTATTTTATTTTATTCAATCTGTACTTTATATTCATATTTCAACAATTTATTTTATTTTATTTTATTTTATTTTATTTTATTTTATTTTATTTTATTTTATTTTATTTTATTTTATTTTATTTTATTCAATCTGTACTTTATATTCATATTTCAACAATTTATTTTATTTTATTTTATTTTATTCAATCTGTACTTTATATTCATATTTCAACAATTTATTTTATTTTATTTTATTTTATTTTATTTTATTTTATTTTATTTTATTTTATTTTATTTTATTTTATTTTATTTTATTTTATTTTATTTTATTCAATCTGTACTTTATATTCATATTTCAACAATTTATTTTATTTTATTTTATTTTATTTTATTTTATTTTATTTTATTTTATTTTATTTTATTTTATTTTATTTTATTTTATTTTATTTTATTTTATTTTATTCAATCTGTACTTTATATTCATATTTCAACAATTTATTTTATTTTATTTTATTTTATTTTATTTTATTTTATTTTATTTTATTTTATTTTATTCAATCTGTACTTTATATTCATATTTCAACAATTTATTTTATTTTATTTTAACTTTTTATTATATTTTATTTCACTTTTTTAATATACTTTTATTTTATTTCTTTAATTTCATTTTTAATTTTAAAATTTAGTTTATTATTATTATATTATATTATATTATATTATATTATATTATATTATATTATATTATATTATATTATATTATATTATATTATATTATATTATATTATACTAATACTATATTCTTTAAATTTTAATTTTTTTTTTTATTCTTTTTTTGTTTCTTTTTTTTTTTGTTATATATATATATATATATTATAATTTTTAATTTATTTATTTATTTATTATAATTTTTTATTTATTTATTTATTTATTTATTTATTATAATTTTTTATTTATTTATTTATTTATAATTTTTTATATTTATTAAAATTCTAATTTTCTGGATTAATAAAGAACATTTTATTCATAAGATATTTTTTAACATCAGAGGTGCAAACACAGCTTTCTTTATTTTTCTTAGCAAATTTATGGCCATCTTCATAATGTCCAATACCTGCATATCTGACTGCATAATAAGCTGCGGATGCTTGTAACCTACAGCCAGCATAATCCAATCCACCTTTTTCTTCACAAATTGTAGCCATATCATCAAAAAGTTTATCGTCACATTTAGGTTTTGATGAGCCGCAACAATAGCAGACATCATGGGAGTTACAAGCTGGCTTAAATATTTTTTGTACTGGTCCACTGCATCCATTAATTTCTGTTAATAAACCACTTTTATTATTATGAAATACCCTAATTTTCATATTACCTACTTGGTTATATCCCATTTCGTTTAACTTAGTACATTGGAAACCTCTTTTAACAAATTTTGAATTATCACTATAACTGGTTTCGTTATAAAATGATAAAATTTCTGATTTATGATTATCTATGTAATTCATAGTGTAGCAAAAGCTGTACAAAAATTACGTTAAAATATGAAAGTATAAAAAAAAGAAATTAAATAAAATAAAATAAATAGTAGAATATTAAATATAAAGTACAGATCGAATAAAATAAAATAAAATAAAATAAATAGTTGAATATCAAATATAAAGTACAGATTGAATAAAATAAAATAAAATAAAATAAATAGTAGAATATCAAATATAAAGTACAGATTGAATAAAATAAAATAGAATAAAATAAATAGTAGAATATCAAATATAAAGTACAGATTGAATAAAATAAAATAAAATAAAATAAAATAAAATATATATACTTTAGGCACGGCATATATATGGTATTGACATCTACTTTTGTATCACTTTTAGAGATCTCTTCATAAACATCGTTTATTAAAGTAAAACTAAATATTTCTTTTTCGTCGTTATCTAAATTAATAATATTATTTTTTAAAATTTCGCATTGACTTTCGCATTTATGCACATAAAATTCATCCATTGAATATTTTTTTGCAATTTTGTCAATTGATGAACGTATAAATTTATTTATCTTTAAATATTCTTTTCTATTATTTTCTTTTAATTTACTTTCTAAAATTATTTTGTATTCATTATTTTGCTCTGTGGTAATTTTAGGAACGTTTAATAAATCATCAACTTATTTTATTTTAATTATTTAAATATTTTATATAATATTAATATTAAATTTAAAAATATATTTAATAAATTTTTTTTAATAATTAATAATATAATTACAACCTTCTTCATTAAAAAATTGTGAGTAAGTAACATTTCCATTGACACAAATTTTTTCACCTGCACTAATTTTATCTAAATTAATCCTTTTATTTAAGTATTTTAATTTACTAATTGGTACTTTATTATTTCCAGCAATATCAATGAGAGTTTCATTTTTTCTAACTTTATGGAATCTAGTACATTTATTACTAGGATTTCCATAAGAATATCTTGCTAAAAATAAAAAAATATTAAAAACAAATAATAAATTCATTTTTGAATTTAATTTGTAAAGATAATTAGTTTTATATTTATTAATATATATTTAAATAATATTCTTTAATTATTTAATTAATTATATTTATTAGTTTAAAGATAAAATAAATAGCTGTATTTTATCACTTTTTATATACATTTTTAAATGAATAAAATCCACTTTTCCTTTTAATCTGATATCATATAAATAAATATCATATATTCTATATAACATATATAAAAATATATATAAAGCCATTTATCATAATTTATTGATACTTTAAATTATAATATATTAATTTGTTAATTAATTAAATAAAGCTTTAAAAGTAGAAATTGAATTCTATTTATTTTTTTTATAAATAACAATTAATATTTTTATATAATTTCATTTTGATAAAATCTTTATTTTTAACATTATTTTTTAAAAACATCAGTCCTCATATAGTTATAATTTTAAATCATAAATCATAAATATATATAATATATATAATATATAATAATATAAATTTTTAATACATTTAACCTTAAATAATAATAATATCTATGTATTTTCTATTCGAAAATCAACTTTATAAACAGAAATTAAAAATATTAATTTAAATTTGGTTTTGTACTTTTATTTTTTATATTTTTTTTTTTATTTTTATATTTTTTTTCTATTCGAAAATCAATTGATTAAATGGAAATTAAAAATATTAATTCAAATTTGGTTTTGTACTTATTTTTATTTTTATTTTTTTTCTATTCGAAAATCAATTGATTAAATGAAAATTAACGGAAATTAAAAATATTAATTCAAATT
Organism: Neocallimastix lanati (nom. inval.); assembly: GCA_016946835.1. Taxonomy (NCBI): domain Eukaryota; kingdom Fungi; phylum Neocallimastigomycota; class Neocallimastigomycetes; order Neocallimastigales; family Neocallimastigaceae; genus Neocallimastix; species Neocallimastix lanati (nom. inval.). The sequence goes on along the minus strand of JACVTC010000010.1, from coordinate 1,516,068 downwards.
TGGTTTTGTACTTATTTTTATTTTTATTTTTTTTCTATTCGAAAATCAACTGATTAAATGAAAATTAACAGAAATTAAAAATATTAATTCAAATTTGGTTTTGTACTTTTATTTTTTATATTTTTTTTTTTATTTTTATATTTTTTTTTCTATTCGAAAATCAACTGATTAAATGAAAATTAACAGAAATTAAAAATATTAATTTAAATTTGGTTTTGTACTTATTTTTATTTTTATTTTTTTTTCTATTCGAAAATCAACTGATTAAATGAAAATTAACAGATATTAAAAATATTAATTCAAATTTGGTTTTGTACTTTTATTTTTTATATTTTTTTTTTATTTTTATATTTTTTTTTCTATTCGAAAATCAACTGATTAAATGAAAATTAACAGAAATTAAAAATATTAATTCAAATTTGGTTTTGTACTTTTATTTTTTATATTTTTTTTTTTATTTTTATATTTTTTTTTCTATTCGAAAATCAACTGATTAAATGAAAATTAACAGAAATTAAAAATATTAATTTAAATTTGGTTTTGTACTTATTTTTATTTTTATTTTTTTTTCTATTCGAAAATCAACTGATTAAATGAAAATTAACAGATATTAAAAATATTAATTCAAATTTGGTTTTGTACTTTTATTTTTTATATTTTTTTTTTATTTTTATATTTTTTTTTCTATTCGAAAATCAACTGATTAAATGAAAATTAACAGAAATTAAAAATATTAATTTAAATTTGGTTTTGTACTTATTTTTATTTTTATTTTTTTTCTATTCGAAAATCAACTGATTAAATGAAAATTAACAGATATTAAAAATATTAATTCAAATTTAGTTTTTGTACTTATTTTTATTTTTATTTTATTGTATTTATTTTTTCTATTGGAAAATCAACTCTATAAATGAAAATTAAAAATATTAATTCAAAATTTGTTTTTGTACTTATTTTTATATATATATATATTTTTCTATTTGGTCGATCAGGGTTCTATCCTGGCTGTTAAGGCGTTCAGCCTTCGAGCATAATTAAATTCAACACCACAGTTACTAAAAATGCAATATCTTTGGGGATTGTAATCGTTGTTCATTCTCCAATAATAGTTAAAGAGATCATTGTCATAACTTCCAGTTCTATAGTAGAACTGTTAGAAAGCTCTGTTATATTAACCTTATTTAGGGAAGTGATAGCTCCGACGCCGAAATGGTATGGCATTACACATACCTACATGAGTCCAAAAAAAAAAAAAAAAGAATTTTCATTCGAATATCAACGGATTAAATGGAAATTAACAGAAATTAAAAATATTAACTCAAATTTGGGTTTTGATATAAATTTACTTTTTACTAATATATATTCTATTTTATACTTTTATATGAAATACTTAATAGTTAATTAGAAAAATTAATTAATTAAATAGTTTATTATGAATTACAAATATAAAAGCAAGAATAATTCTTATAATTATTCTTTGCAATGTTTTATGCCAAATTTATTTTATAATTTCTTATTTATTTTCAAGTTAATAATTAAATACATGTATTAAGTAAATTATAATTACTTTTAAATAATAAATAAATAAAATTATATAACTAAATACCTCATAAATAAAACTTCTCCCAACAATAGATATTCGAATCTGGCGTATTTTATTAGTTTGTACTTATTTTTATATATATATATTTTTTCTATTCGAAAATCAACTGATTAAATAGAAATTAAAAATATTAATTCTAATTTATTTTTATATTTATTTAATTTTTTTTTTTTTTTTTTTTTTTTTTTTTTTTTTTGATTCTATTTATTGAAATATATTAAAGATTTATATTATAAATTTTTAATATTATAAATTTTTAATATATTTTAATATAATATTATATTAGAACAAATTTAATAATAATAAATAAAGTAAAAAATTAAAAAAAAAAATATATATATATATATATAAGTAGGAAGAAATATCTTCAAAATAATTTTAATGGATGTGAGTAAATAAATAAATAAACAAATAAATAAACAAACAAACAAATAATCAAATAAAAAATAAATAGTAATTAACTAAATAAAATTAATTAACTAAAAATAATTAACAAAATAAATAAATATTAACTGACTAATTAAATAAATAGATATTAATATTATATTTAGAGTATTATGCAAAAAATACATATATATTTATTATTTTACTTTTTTTCTATCATTATTACTATAAATTGCAAAATATATAGTAAAGATGAAGTATTATCAATTTCAATGGACAATTGTAAAAATGATAAAGACTGTCCAAATAGTTCCCTTGGATGTAAAAATTCAATTTGCGATTACATTTTTTATTGCAGAAATAATGAATGTATAAAGGAAGATGATCCAATTATATATGGTATCCCAAGTACTTATAATAATACAAGCTATAATAAGGACAATATTCCCGAAGGACAATTAACAGTTGATATTTGTAAAAATATTAAAAATAATGATGATCCTTGTTCTACCTTTATTTGTTATAATAACTCACAATGCTACAGTAATAGCTGTAATAATGGTACATGTATTACAAACGAATCAACTATTATATCATTTTGTAGCTTAAATAATAAGCAAAATAAAATAGAATGTGGTAAAGTGGAAAATGAGCATTGTATAAAAGATAATGAATGCTTTTATGGTTATTGTGATAACGGATATTGTAGTAATAAACTTAGTGATAATAATGACAAAGCAGTAGGTATATACATTTATTTATTTTACAGTCTTCTTTTATTAATCGGAATATTCTTTGCATTTTTAATTATTTTTCTTATTATACATGTCATTAGAAAAAAAGTTAAGAATAATAAAAACAAAAAATAAGTTTTTGTAAGATTCAATAAATAAAAACTCAAAAATTAGCTAATTAATATTTAATAATATACATAATATAAATAATATATATATTATGTGTATGTAAATATTTAAAAAGTGTACTTTATTTTTTAGTTTTAATATGAAATAAAATTAAATAATATAAAATAAATATATTATAATTTAAAAATGTATTATTAATATAAAAAAATAAATAAATAAAGTTTTTGTTAGAAATCAAATATGATAGTGATTAATTATGTTTATTATATTAAACTTTATTATATGAATATTATAGTATAAAGAATACATTTATTTAATAATATGGTTTACATGTAATTTATATGAAGGTGGTACGTTTCGGAATGTGGCTTTAAATTTTTATATAAATTTTCATTTCTGGATGTGGCTTATATTATTTTTTATAAATTTTTATTTATGAATATAATATTTAAAACATTAAAATAAAATGGCACATATAATTTCTTTGAAAAAATAATTATTAAAAATATTTAAAATGTGATATATTTTATTTTATTTTATTTTATTTTATTTTATTCAATCTGTACTTTCTTATTTAATATTCTACTTTTTATTTTATTTTATTTTATTTTATTTTATTCAATCTGTACTTTCTTATTTAATATTCTACTTTTTATTTTATTTTATTTTATTTTATTTTATTCAATCTGTACTTTCTTATTTAATATTCTACTTTTATTTTTTTTTTTTTTATTTTTTTATTTTTTTATTTTTTTATTTTTTTATTTTTTATTATCAAATATATATATATATTAAATTATGAAATTATTATATAATAAAATATTTATTTAATTATTATTTAACTATTTATATATATAAAAAATTTTATATATAATACGCCATCACATAATATGTGGCTTATATCTATTCACGTGCGGTTCCGAAATGCGCTATCCCCGTTTTTATATATGTTTACAACGAATGTGGTCCAAAACGCCAATTTTTTTTTGAAATTTTAATAAGCCATCTATTTATTTGTGGCTTTTAAAATTAATATTATAACGCCATAAAGTTTAATATAATTTTAAGTAAAAAAGAAATAAATGTATAAATAAATAAGTAAATAAATAAATAAATAAAAATTAAAAAGGTCAATAAAAAATAAAATATTTTTATATAATTTTTTTTTTTTTGACAATCATGTTATAAGGAAAATGATAAATAATTATTTTCCTTATAACCTTATTTTTATATATTTTATTATTAATATTTATATTATATTTTTATATTTTATATTTTATTATTGATATTATATTTTTATATTTTTCTATTAATATTATATTTTTATATTTTTAAATTTTTATATTTTATTATTAATATCAATATAATATTTTTATATTTTATTATTAAAAAATTTTATTTTATAAATTTATATTTAAATTTATATTATTTAAAATATTAATTTTTTATATTATAACTAAAACTTTAGTTGTTATTATAACATCATAATAATAGGATTAAACCTTTTATTTTATATATAATTTATAAATAAAATATTAAATAATAATAAAAATCAAAAATAATATTTTTATAAGACTTAAATATAACTGTAAATTGAAATTTCAAAAATTAAAATTTGTTGTTCACATTTCAATTACTATTTATATATTACCGCAACCATATTGTAGAGATATATAAATAGGTTTTTTACACATATGAATTCACACGTCTATCCCATATTATATATATGGGCGTGTAAAGAACATATATACTTTGGTATATATATCTTATACTATATCAGTACGACGTCGGCACTCCAAATTCCTAAGCAGAGGTAGCTCCAGTAGACATGTCTTGCCAAATAACATCCATGCCATCCTATAGAAATTGAACTCGTAACCCTCTCAGTATAGGCTATACAACTACACTAGGATGCTATGGGTGATCAAATATAGAGATTAAATACGTGGTAATCCAATAATGGTAGGAGCGGAATTAATACTTACCTGAAATTGTGTCATTATAACCCCTTTACCCTTTCTCCAAACCCTATCGGGAAAAACAGATCAAGAATAGATACCAGCGGGGGTTGGCTAGACACCAGATGATTATTAAGTCCGCCATATAACAACCATTAGAAAGCCCAGTTCTACTTTATATGCTAAAAAATGCTATATATATTTGTTGTTTTAAACAGACTTAAAAGTTAATAATTTAATTAGATTATAATATAAATAAAATAAATAATTAATTCATAAATTCTTTATTAGTATATATTAAAAAAAATAATTAATATTAATTTAGAATAAATAAATAATTAAATTTTTTTTTATATACATTAAATAAATAATTTATTTTTAAATAATAAAAATAAAAATATTTTCATATATACTTTATGTATCTGTTTTTTTTTTTTTTAAAAAAAAAATTAAAAGAAAAAGAAATAATTAAAATACTTTTATCTTTTAAAAAAAATTGAATATTTAATTGTTCAGTATTAATATTAAAAAATAATATTTAGATAATTAATATAATAATTTAAAAGATATAATTAAAAATTATATATTAAAATTTATAAATGGAAGAAAACATAACTATTTATATAAATGAGTCTAACAAAGGAGAAGAACAAATCATTATTAATAAACAATATAAATTTAATTTTTCACATTCAAGGAAAGATAATTCAAGAGTTTATAAATGTACCGAATATAAAAAAAATAATAAATGTAAATTTTTTATTATTTTAAATAATGAGAAAGAAATCTTAAAATATGAGAGTTTACATAATCATCCTGGAAACGAATACAGCGTATCCCTATCTGTAATGAAACATAAAATTAAAGATGAAATTAAAAAGCATTCAAATCCTTTTGATATAAAACGAAAAAGACTATATAATGAAATTTCTAAAGAAATGGGATTTATATATCCGTGTCCAGAATATATTTCAGTTAAAACTCTAATATTAAGAAGTATTAATAAAAAACTACCATCCAATGTAACAACTTTTAATGAAATTCCTAATGAATCTGAATATTATAAAACTGAACGAAATGAAGATTTTATGATATTCAAAAATTCTGATTTAGTAATTTTTCAATCCCCTTTTCAAGCAAAATTATTTAAGAAATATAATAATGATATATTTGTGGATGGTACTTTTTATATCGCACTTAAATTTAGTCAACAAGTGTTTATTACTAGAACTTACGTTAAAGAATTGAATAGTTTTTATACTACTTCTTATGCAATATTAAGAAATAAAAAGCAAAAAACATATAAAATGTTATTCAATAAATTAAAACAAAATTCTAATAATAATATTATAACTGAACCAAAAAATGTACATTGCGATTTTGAAAAAGGCATATCCAAAGCAGTTAAAAAATATTTCCTAATATAAATATTAAATACTGTATTTGGCATTATAAAAATTTATTAGAAATTAAAAAAAAAGAATTGTGTCGTAATGAAGTGAACGATGATGAAAAAATATTTAATTATTACAAAGGAATTTCAAACTTACCATTTATCAATCCTGAATACATAATGGATATTTTTTCATTAATTAAAACTAAATCCATTGAAAAAAATTCTTGTCAATTTTTAAAATTTTTAGAATATTTTTATGAAACATATTTATTTGGTTACGATATGAAAAGTTGGAATTATTATAATAATATTGAATATATAACTAATAATACTTCAGAATCACTCAATAATTCTTTAAATAAACTATTTCCAATGAAACCAAATTTTTATGAATTAATAAATAAATTAAAAGAACAGGAACATTTATCATATTATGATTACCAAATGAAAATAAAAGGAATTTGGAGAATGAAAAAAAAAATAAAAACAAAAACTGATGAAATTAATATCTTAATTGAAAAATACAAAAATAAAGAAGCCAAGTTAATTAATATTAAATATGATAGAAGTGATCATACTAAATTGTGGTTTCAATGTTTAAATAATTTAAATAATATTTTATAAATATTATTTTATAATAAATAATTATGAAATGATAGAGGAATTTCCAAAAGAAAAAAGCATTAAAATTCTTTCATACAAAAACTTATAATTAAATTTATTAATTAAAATTTTATAATTATTAAAAAGTTAAAATGTTTATAGACTTGATAAAATTTATGTAGTTTAAATAAATATTCTATAATTTTATTATTATAATTAATTTTATTAATAATTTTTTAAATATTTTATTAACATTTTTTTTAAAATAAATAATCTTATATTTTTATACTTTATTATTAATATCAATAATATATTTTTATATTTTTATATTTTATTATTAATATTTATAATTAATTTTATTAATAATTGTTTAAATATTTTATTAATATTTTTTTTAAATAAATAAATCTATATAATTGCTAAAGTATTTTATTAATAGATGTTTAAATATTTTATTAATATTTTTTAAATAAATAAATCTATATAATTGTTAAAGTATTTTATTAATATTTTTTTTTAAATAAATAAATCTATATAATTGTTAAAGTATTTTATTAATATTTTTTTTTAAATAAATAAATCTATATAATTGTTAAAGTATTTTATTAATATTTTTTTTAAATAAATAAATCTATATAATTGTTAAAGTATTTTATTAATATTTTTTTTAAATAAATAAATCTATATAATTGTTAAAGTATTTTATTAATATTTTTTTTAAATAAATAAATCTATATAATTGTTAAAGTATTTTATTAATATTTTTTTAAATAAATAAATCTATATAATTGTTAAAGTATTTTATTAATATTTTTTTTAAATAAATAAATCTATATAATTGTTAAAGTATTTTATTAATATTTTTTTTTTAAATAAATAAATCTATATAATTGTTAAAGTATTTTATTAATTTTTTTTTTAAATAAATAAATCTATATAATTGTTAAAGTATTTTATTAATGTAAAATTTAATTGATTGATTAGGTAAGATTATTGTAAAGAGTTTTGTGGGTAGGTAAGATTCTTGCTAAATCTTTCCTAGTTTGGGTTAAATTGGTCAGGTCAAGATGTTTTTATTAATTATAACAATTTAATTAAATTTAAATAATAAATAGCACACACAGAGTTTTATAATTAAGATTTCAATATTTAAGATTTATGTTTTATTAGAACTTTATTTAATATATATTTTAATAATAAAATTAACTAAGATTAAAATAAAGAATTATTTGTTGTTATAATTAATTCATTAACTTTATGTTAATAGTTTAGGATTTATAGTTATAAAGTTAAAGGTTACTAGGTTAATAATCTTACAAAGAATTCAAAATATGGAATTTCAAATCCTTTTTATACTAAACTAAATAATAATTAACAATATAAATAATTATTACATTCTAATCTTAATATATTCATACATGTATATAAACTATATAAAATATAATAATAAAATAATATTGATAAGAATCTTTTAATACAATAACTATATAAATTATTCATAAAACAATTTAATACTAAAACTAATTTAATAATAAAATATAAAATGAAATAAAATAAAATGTTAAACTAATTAAAAATTCTCTTTCGGAAATCTTTAGAATGATAAAGAATTCCTTAGAATCTTTTAGAAAATAATTGAATAAAATATATAATAATAAAATATATAAAACTTATAAAACTTATTTGAAATATTATAAAACTATTACTAATAACTAATTCTGTATTTTTAATTAATAATAAAAATTAATAATACAATTTCCAAGTTAAGAGATTTTATCTAATATAGATTTCTTATTAATAATTTAGGGTCTTAATTAAATAATTAAATTATATTTTTATATTTAAATATCTTTAAAGTTCAATATCTCGTTATCTTGTTGTCCAATAAGGTTGATTTTAACATATGTTGTAGTTCTCGTTCGTAGCTTTCCAATGGATATAATTTTTGTGGGAAATATCAAATTCTTAAGGGTTAAATTAAATTAAATTATCTTTAATAAATAAGTCCAAACTAATATTTATTTTTATAATTAAAATCGAATTAAAATAATTTTTGTTAATAACTAAATTAAATTTCAGTTGATCTAATAGTGAATTTTAATCTCAAATCCACTAGTATTCGTGACAATTTGTTGAAATTATAACTGAATTGAAATCTCAATTTCAGTTATTTACATTTCAATAATTAAAAATATTATTTATTTAACTATAAATAATATATATATTTAAATAATTAATAATTAATATAAATTCTTGTTTAATATTTAAAGGGTTATCTTAGGCCTAATAATTCTGAGAATATTAATAAATAAGGTTTATATTAATAATTAATTTCAATGATACATTTGACGTCACGTGTATTTTATTTATATTATGTTTTTATATATGTTTACAACGGGGGTGGTGCGTTTCGGAATGTGGCTTTAAATATTTTTACATAAATTTTCATTTCGGAATATGGCTTATATTATTTTTTTATAAATTTTTATTTATGAATATAATATTTAAATATTAAAATAAAATGGCACATATAATTTCTTTGAAAAAATAATTATTAAAAATATTTAAAATGTGATATATTTCAAAAAAAATAATGATTTACATTCGCCATATTCTGAAAATTTTTATTTATTTATTAATTTATTCATTTAATTATTTAATAATAATATTTAATAATATTTCTTTTTATACTATTTTCTAATTATAAAGTTTGTTTATTATATGGAAATATAATAATTTACATTAATTTAAAATACTGTAAAAATTATAATAAAATTCATGTTAATATATATGAATATGCTATATCATTTATTTATTATATAATTTATTTGTTGCTAAATTCAGTTTTTATATTAATTTCATATCAATATCTTATTTATTTTATTTTATCATATTATATATTATTATTTCACTGCATATTTATTTTATTTTATTTTATTTTATTTTATTTCGATTGATACTTGCAATTTATTATAATTCACATATTTATTTTATTTTATTAGTACTTGTATTTTTATTATAATTCAAATATTTATTTTGTTTTATTTTATTTTTATTAATACTTGTATTTTTATTATAATTCAAATAATTTTTTTATTTTATTTTATTTTATTTTATTTTATTTTATTTTATTTTATTTTATTTTATTTTATTTTATTTTATTTTATTTTATTTTATTTTATTTTATTTTATTTTATTTTATTCAATCTGTACTTCATATTTATATTTCAACTATTTATTTTATTTTATTCAATCTGTACTTCATATTTTTATTTCAACTATTTATTTTATTTTATTTTATTTTATTTTATTTTATTTTATTTTATTTTATTTTATTTTATTTTATTTTATTTTATTTTATTTTATTTTATTTTATTTTATTTTATTCAATCTGTACTTCATATTTATATTTCAACTATTTATTTTATTTTATTCAATCTGTACTTCATATTTTTATTTCAACTATTTATTTTATTTTATTTTATTTTATTTTATTTTATTTTATTTTATTTTATTTTATTTTATTTTATTTTATTTTATTTTATTTTATTTTATTTTATTTTATTTTATTTTATTTTATTTTATTTTATTTTATTTTATTTTATTTTATTTTATTTTATTTTATTCAATCTGTACTTCATATTTATATTTCAACTATTTATTTTATTTTATTCAATCTGTACTTCATATTTTTATTTCAACTATTTATTTTATTTTATTTTATTTTATTTTATTTTATTTTATTTTATTTTATTTTATTTTATTTTATTTTATTCAATCTGTACTTCATATTTATATTTCAACTATTTATTTTATTTTATTCAATCTGTACTTCATATTTATATTTCAACTATTTATTTTATTTTATTCAATCTGTACTTCATATTTTTATTTCAACTATTTATTTTATTTTATTTTATTCAATCTGTACTTTATATTTATATTTCAACTATTTATTTTATTTTATTCATCCTGTACTTTATATTTATATTTCAACTATTTATTTTATTTTATTCATTCTGTACTTCATATTTATATTTCAACTATTTATTTTATTTTATTCAATCTGTACTTCATATTTATATTTCAACTATTTATTTTATTTTATTCATTCTGTACTTCATATTTATATTTCAACTATTTATATTATTTTTATTTTATTTTATTTTATTTTATTTTATTTTATTCAATCTGTACTTCATATTTTTATTTCAACTATTTATTTTATTTTATTTTATTCAATCTGTACTTCATATTTATATTTCAACTATTTATTTTATTTTATTAATTCTGTATTTCATATTTATATTTCAACTATTTATTTTATTTTATTCAATCTGTACTTTATATTTATATTTCAACTATTAATTTTATTTTATTCATCCTGTACTTCATATTTATATTTCAACTATTTATTTTATTTTATTCAATCTGTACTTTATATTTATATTTCAACTATTTATTTTATTTTATTTTATTTTATATACTTATACTTCTATATTATTACATTCTATATTTTTTTCATTTTATTTTTAAATATTCTTTTTAAAATTCTTATTTCCTTTTTAATATTTTTTTTATCTAATATTTTAAATAAATTTTATATAATACGAAAATCTTTTTTACTCAGGAGCATTATATTTAACTTGATAAGGAAAGATTATTTGAAAATTTAATTATAAGTATTAAATTAAAACTTTTTTTTAGTAATAATAATAATAACAATAACATTTTTAAACATAAATTTCTATTAAATAATAAATAAATTATTTTAGATATTTATATTATACAAATCTAATAAACTAACAAAAAGAGCATTACTATTTTTACAAATAGTAAAGTTTTTTTAGAAAGCCTGATAGAAATAATTTAAAATATTAATTATTTTCTTTTATAAGTATTATAATACTTAAATATCATTATATATATTTAAAATGTATATTTGAATATTTATTAAAAATATGAAATATACATTAAATATATTTTTAAAAAATATATTAATTTAATAATTGGTTTATTTTATAAAAATTATTCATTTATTTATTAATTTACTACAATATAAAATAAAAATAATGAGAAATGCAATACATTCATATTTTTAATATTTTATAATACTAATATATAATAATAAAGACATCTTTTAATTTTATTTAATAATATTTAATTAAGTAAAAAATATTTAAAATAAATTTATAAAAAAAATTTTTTTTTAATATTTTTAAGCTAACCCTTCAATAAATATTAAATAAATTTAAATATTGAATTTCTTATTAAATAAAAAAATTTAATTTTCAATTAATTGTAATTATGATTTTGAAAGGATTTTAATAATTATTTTTATTTTGTTTTATTAAAATTAATGATTTCATTATTCAATCTAATTAAACAATCAAACCAATTTTCGATGATATCATTTTTACTACATCCAATATTTTTTAATTCGGCTTCCATATTTTTATAATATTCAACTAAAATATTAATGTCATCGACCCTTTCTGATATTCTGCTCTTTTTTCTCCAAATTCCTTTAATTCTCATATGGTAATCATAGTAAGATTTGGATTCTTCAAATTGTATTGTATATATTAATTTATAAAATGAAGGCTTTTTTACAAATAAATTTTTTAAATAACTGTTATAAGATTCTGAAGCATTATTTGTTATGTGGTCTATATTATTGTAATAATTCCAATATTTTATATTATAGATATTTAGAAATGTTTTCTCAAAATAATCTAAAAAATTCAAAAATTGGGAACAGGTAGATTTATATCTCATGCATGTATTTTTAATTTTATTAAAAATATCAGGTATGTATTCAATATTAATAAAACATAAATTAGAAATCGCTTTATAATAAGTATTTAAAATATTATGATCTTTCACTTCCTTGTAACATAATTTATTTTTTTTTGTCATTAATAATCTTTTATAATGCCAAAAACAATATTTAATATTTATATTGGGAAAAATATTTTCCACTGCATTAGATATTCCTTTTTCAAAATCACAATGAAAAATTTTTTCTGAGAAATTAATATTTGAATTATATTTAATTATATTTTTTTTTATTTCATTAAATAATATTTCGTAAGTTGTTTGTTCTTTGTTTTTTAATATTGACATGGAAGTAGTGTAAAAACAATTTAATTCTGTAACATAAGTTCTGGTAATGAATACTTGATAACTATTAGTTGGAGCTATTAAAAATGTACCATCAGCAAATATATGTTTATTCTCCATAAATAATTTTGCTTGGAATGGTGATTGAAAAATTATTATATTAGAATTTTTGAATATCATAAAGTATTCACCTCTTATTGTTTTATAATATTCAGATACATTAGGAACTTCATCAAATGTTTTTACATTAGGAAATAATTGTTTGTTTTTATATCTTGTTATTTGGGATTTAATTGTTTTATATTCAGGGCATATATATCCTATTTCTTGAGAAATTTTATCAAATATGCGTTTTGATTTTATATCAGAAGGAATCAAACTTTTTTTTATTTCATCTTTAATTTTATGTTTTATTAATGATTTGGATGCATTAATTTCATTACCAGGATGATTATGTGAAGAATCATAATTTAAAACCTCTTTATTATCATTTAAAATAATAAAAGACTTACATTTATTTAATGTTTTATATTCTGTACATCTATATATTTTTGTATTATCTTTTTTTAATTTTGAAAAATTATATTTAAATTTTCGATCTATAATTATTTGCTCTTTTCCTCGATTTGTTTCACTTATATCAATTTTTAGATTTCCCTCCATCAAAATTTTTAATATAAATATTAATAAATATGAAAATATTTATTTTTTATTTTTTATTTAATATGTATTTTCAATTTTTTTTAAAAATTACAATTATAAATATAAAAATATTTTATTTTATTTCAAGAAAATTATTAAAAAAATATTTATCTTTTTTTTTTTATTTTATTTTTTCATTATAAAATAAAATATTTATTTAATTATTATTTATTTATATAATAAAAAATTACAGTTATAAATATAAATAAATATGAAAATATTTTATTTTATTTCAAGAAAATTACTAATAAAATATTTTATTTCAAGAAAATTACTAAAAAAATATTTATCTTTTCTTTTTTTTATTTTATTTTTTCATTATAAAATAAAATATTTATTTAATTATTATTTATTTATATAATAAAAAATTACAGTTATAAATATAAATAAATATGAAAATATTTTATTTTATTTCAAGAAAATTACTAATAAAATATTTTATTTCAAGAAAATTACTAATAAAATATTTTATTTCAAGAAAATTACTAAAAAAATATTTATCTTTTCTTTTTTTTATTTTATTTTTTTATTATAAAATAAAATATTTATTTAATTATTATTTATTTATTTATTTATTTATATAATAAAAAATTACAGTTATAAATATAAATAAAAATGAAAATATTTTATTTTATTTATTTTGTATTTTATTTTTTTAATCTTTTTTATTTTTTTTATTTTTTTTTTATTTTTTATTTTTTTTATTTTTTTATTTTTTTATTTTTTTATTTTTTATTATCAAATATATATTAAATTATGAAATTATTATAAAATAAAATATTTATTTAATTATTATTTAATTATTTATTTATATAAAAAAATTTATATATAATACGCCATCTCAAAAAGCATGTGGCTTATATCTATTCACGTGCGGTTCCGAAACGCGCTCTCCCCGTTTACAACATATCTATATTAAATTCAATTATTCAAATTAATTATATAATTAAATTTATCCTTATATTTTATTTTTATTTATATTACTATATTATTACTATCTTATAATTAAATATTATTATTATGTAACTTACAAAGTATAAAAGAAAGATGTAAAAATCTATCTTTTATGTTCTTTGTAAGGTTATTGTAAAATTACCTTAATAGTAATATATTATAGATATTTTATTATTAAATAAAATCAATAAATTTAAAATCAAATTAATTTGATAATTCTAATTATCAAAGTTTATTATAAATAAATTTTTATTAAACTAAACATTTAAATATTTATTATTATTATTATATATCTATATAGTATATAACATATCGACTTAGTGAATATTTTTATTAAAACATATTATTTTATTTAAATTTAAATTATAAATTATATCAAAATCTTAACACAATTAATAATTTTTTTTAAATAAATAAATTTATATAGTTGTAACGAATCCTAAATGTTAAGGTTCGGAGAGAGGGAAAAATAAAAATAAGTATTAATATAAACAATAAAAAATAAACAAACAAGAAAATTAATAAACAAAATAAATTTTTGTTTTATAAATCCTTTATTAAATTTTTATTTAAAAATTACAATATTAAAATTACAATATAAAAAATACAATTTTTTTACTGTTATTTATATTTTTTTTCTTAAAATAATAGAAATGGTAAAGCCATTTCTTTGTATAATAAAAATTAATTATTAAATATTTTATATTATTTTTTTTATTATTAATATAATTATTATTTAACTTATAATAAATAATACTTATATATTAATCTATTACTAATTATTTATTACTAATCTACTTAATTATATATTTTAAAAGACAATTTTTTTATTTTACAGAAGTTAATTCTGTGGTTTAGTAATATTTATTTAATCCTAAAGTTTAATTTTACTAAGTTTAGAAAAATAATATTATTTAAATTATTAATATAAAATTTATAATCATTTCATCAAATTTATAATATAATATTTATAATAAAACATATAATAATAATATAACTATTTTCTTTTATGTTTAATCTTTTATTAGTAATCATTAATACAATTTTTTTAATTTGGAATTTTCCAAAGAAATAATTGATATTGATAAGTTTAATATTAATAAAAGAAATATTGATAAGATTTTGATAAACTATAAAGAAAATTGATAAAATAAACTATATAATATTGATAAGGATTTTAATAATAATAAAATATAGATAAGAATAATAAAGGTAGCATAGATAAGGAATTAATATTAAATATACTTTTTTAAATAGTATAATTTAATTTGTACTAATTAGGAATATAAATTAATTTATTAGAATATAGAAAGTTCCAAAAGAATAAAGAATCAAATAATTAAATAAATAAAATAATAAATAAAACCAATATTACTAATATTTTAGCACCGACCTTCCTAATCAACAAAGGAATCAAGTGCTCCAATATTAATATTTTGTGTTTACTAATTCTTGTGTTTAGTTTACTTATTCTAAGTGTCCTTTTAGTAATGGAACACCCAGGTATCCGTTACAATAATTGTTAAAGTATTTTATTAATATTTTTTTTAAATAAATAAATCTATATAATTGTTAAAGTATTTTATTAATATTTTTTTTTTTTTTTTTTTTTTTTTTTTTTTTACAAAAAAATAAACCTTTTAATTGTTTGAATATTTTATTTTATTTTTTTTTTTTTTGTAAAAAAATATTTATTTTTATCTAACCATTATAATTTATTTAATTATTCACTTAATAAATTTTAAGAAAAAAATTACAAATTAATAATACAACAAAATAGTATCATATAACTATTAATTTAAAAAGCCTCAAATTTGATATATCACGTGAAAAAATTGGCGTTTTGACCTCTCCCCTATATTATTAATATTTATTAAATATTATTATTATGTAACTTATCTATATTAATTTCAATTATTCAAATTAATTATATAGTTATATTTATCTTTATATTTTATTAATATTTTATTTGTTAGAATATGTGAATATGATGTTATAATACGTGAATATGAGATTAATGTAATAAAATGTAATGTAATATAAATAATGTATTAGCCATAATGTATTAATATAAAAGCATTTAATTTAGAATAATTAAGTGCTAGTAACTCTTTATCATAAAATATATTAATAAAGTTGACATAATTATAAACCATAAATTCATAACTCTTAACAGATTAAGAGTCTCCTCGACTCTTAAAAAGGATTCTTTGGAATAGAAAACCTTAGCCGAATGTAATATTATGTCAAGGAAATAAATTGGAAACTAAAATTATGATAAAAGTTGCTCATTATGTCAATTTTAGAAAAATAAATAAAACTGATTTCGAACATTTAAAATGATCAAGATTACAAAAATTGAAGAAACGCGTAAAAATTTAATATAGTTGATAAAAGAGAATCCCCAAGTAGAATAAAAGTAAATTGAAGCTCTAAACATATTGAAACATTAAATAAATAGAGATAAACAAGCTTAAGCATATATTAGTATAAATTATATTTACCCATACAATACTGAGACTCATAATGAAAATTATACTGAAAACATTAAAACATTAATTGATAATTAAATATTTTTTGAATATTATTTAGCATATTTTATTAAAGAATAATTTATAAATACAATATTGATTCTTAAATGATGTAATACCCAAGAGGTTATCATACAATAAACAAAGGGCGTAATACCAAAGAGTTACCGTACATTTGAATTTAAATAGCGTAAATTCTAAGGAGTAGCTATAAACATAATTGAAATAGCGTAAATCCTAAAGAGTAGCTATATAATATAATTGAATTGAAATAGCGTAAATCCTAATGAGTTGCTATAAACATAATTAAATGGCGTAAAACCTAAAGAGTAGCCATAAATATAAACATTTATAAAGATAGGATTGGTATAAAACCATAAGAGTATCCAACCTACAATAAACATTAAGTTTGAATTATATTAAAGGTTTAAGCGTTTAACCACAAAAACGTAATAGTATTTAATAATATAAATTTTTGAATAAAATAAATAAAAATATGCATTAAATGTTTAAAATTTCAATTAAGAAAATTTTATAAAAGAGAATAAAATTTTGTAAAAATTAAATTTTAGAATAATAGTAATTTACACATATTCACCTATAAACCGAATTTTATCTTTTAGAAAAACTAGGCTTAGGGGGGAATGTTAGAATATGTGAATATGATGTTATAATATGTGAATATGAGATTAATATAAAATAAAATAAAATAAAATAAAATGAATTAAAATACAAAAACTAATTAAAAATTCTCTTTTGGAAATATTTAGAACTATAAAGAATTCCTTAGAATCTTTTAGAAAATTATTGAATAAAAATATATAATGATAAAATATATAAAATTTATAAACTTATTTAAAATATTATAAAACTCTTACTAATTACTAATTCTGTATTTTTAATTATTAATGTTTATTAATAAAATTTAATAATATAACTTTAAGTTAATAGATTTTATCTATATAAATTTCTAATCAATAATTTAGGGTCATATTTAAAATAATTAAATTATTTTTTAAATTTAAAATTTCTTTAAAGTCCTATAACTCGTCTCCTAGTTGTCCAATAAGGTTGAAATTAACATATATTGTAGTTCTTGACCGTAGCTTTCTAATGAATATAATTTTAGTGTGAATATCAATATAATATTTCCATTTTTTGTCGTGATATCATTATTTTTCTTCAGGTTATTTTTGTCAATTTCTTAAGGGTTAAATTAAATTAAATTATCTTTAATAAATGAGTCCAAACCCTTTGGTTTCTAATTATTTAATGTCTGTAATATTTATTTTTATAATTAAAATCGAATTAAAATAATTTTTGTCAATAACGAAATTAAATTTCAATTGATCTAATAGCGAATTTTAATACTAAATCTACTAGTATTAATGATATCGCTCACCCAAGGAAAATCGAATTCCAGGCAATTGTCAATAATCAAATTAATATAACTTAAAGTTTAAATTAATAATTTTAATTAAATAAAATTTGCTGGTAGTAAAAGTGAATATTTTAAAACTAATTTTAATAATTGAAGTTGAATATGTACTTTATAAAAATTGATATAATTATTTATAACTTGTAACTGAATATTATATTTGTGAATATATTATTGAGTGTATTGTAATATATGTGAAAAAATTTTAATTGAAAAATTTAATTTTACCAAATCTTAATTAATAATATTTTTGATGAAATTATTAATATAAATTTTTTTTTTTTTGAAAAATATTATGAAAAATATTTTTTTTTTTTTTTTTTTTTTTTTTTTTTTTAATGATGGTAAAATAATACTGAATAATTGAACTGAAAATAAGATATTTAATTATTGTAATAATGTTTTAAATTGATAATAATTGTGTGTGATTATAACTCTTTCTATTCATATCTTTTTTTTTTATAATTAGTCCTAAAATCAGCAATTTCAACAATTTCAGCTGTAGTTTCTTTATATTTTTCCCTATTTTTAAATAATTCTGGAGTAGATATATATGGTTCTAACTCAGAAACATGGAAAATTGTATGATGTTTTGGGAAAGGTGATTTCGAAATGTCAATTTTATAATTACCATTGGGTAAAACTTCTAAAACTTTATAAGGACCATACTTGCGTGGAGCAAGTTTCTGATTTTCAGTAGTAGCGAATGCTGGAGGGGCATGAATCCAAACTTTTTGATTTTCTTTAAATTCTGGAGCAATTAATCTTTTCTTGTCCGCTTGTCGTTTATATAAGTCCTATGCACGAATTAGTACTTCTTTTATTAAAGGAAAAGTATCACTTATATTTTGAATATATTTAAATTTAGAATTAGTACCATTAAATAAGAAAACATCATCGATTGATAACTGAACAACATGGACAAGAGTCGTACGGATAACTACCTCAGGTATAGGCTATTAGACAAGGTAATGTTAAAAAAGCCAGAAAATTACGATGCATTACCGTTTTACAAACTAGCAACGAGAAAATATGGTCCATTTAAAGTAGTAGGCATCGACGAAGAAAGAAAGAACTACAGATTAGATATAAGTTGTTCGCCGTTTCCAAACATGTACCCAGTGTTCCATGTGAGTGAATTGGAACCATTCCATAAATTACCCAAGACATTAGTAACAGCTCCTGCAAGTAACCAAAAGATTATCCATGTCCTTGGATCAAGAAAACACCAAGGACAGTATCAATATCTGGTTGCGTACCAGAATGACAAACAAGAGTGAGTAAACGCCGACAATCCTCACTACGCAGAGTTGCTGGAGAATTACCAAAATTTTAGTTATAGCCAGTTTATTGCTAACGTCGTCAACCATTAGTAGCTTGCTCCTTGGGAGAGGCCTTGTAACAGATACATGGTAACATTAAGTCTATCTAATGATAGTTCTCTGGTTACGTAATGTATATATAAACAGTTAGCAATTACTGCTAATCAAATAAAATCTTTACTTTAATTTAGTATATTAAATTTTATTATTTTATAGTTATTATATTAATAGTTATTTAGTTATAAATAGTTTTATTAATTGATTAGTAAATTATGTTAAATTAAATTATTTTACCAATCATTAAATTATTTGCATGTATAAAAATAACAGTACATGTAACTGTAACGCACTAGCATTACTATTAACGTAAATTGATATAAATAAATATTAATATTAATAAATAAAAATTTAATTATTAAATAAATAAATTTACCCTGTGTAAGCCCAGTAACTAATAACAAATAGAGTTATAAAGTGCTGCGCTATATTCTTAAGTGTTTTAAGCGAAAGAAAAAATTTTTTAATTAATAATTTATTTAAATTATTAATTTTTATACATTTAATTTTTCAAAACAAATTTTTTTATTTTTATTTTATTTTATTTCTTTTTGTTGTTTTTATTAATTATACTTAAAATATAAGTGAACGAATAAATATCAACTAAATAAATTTAAATAAGTGGACAGATTTATAATATTTCAAATAAATACTAAATAAGTGAACATATCCATAATTACTAAATAAATTATTAATAAAGTAAATGGATAAAAAGAACAAGAATTCCAAGGCACCCGAAAATACGAGGAAGACTACAAGGAGTGGTTCATTAAAAAGTTCGGTGGTAAGTGTGACTGCAGAGAATAGTTCTACGCCTGTTGAGGTCCCTCCAGCTCGACGCCAGAATACAGGAGACAAGAAAACGACTAGCACTCCTGAGAAACCAGCTGCATCAAAATCCAAACCAGCTGTGGCGCCCGAGACTAGTAAACCTGAAGCTAGCAAGCCAGGAGCTACCCAAAGGGAAAGTTCAAGCAAGAGTAACAATGCAGGAGCTATGGACTTTGCTGCTTTGCTGAGTAAGCAGATGGAGGAGTTTAAGAACATGATGATAAGCACTCAGCAACAAACTGCCGCTATGATTGAACAGATGCAAACACAGAGTGAAGTTAGGTTTGCTAAAATTGAAGCTGAACTCAGTCACTTTATCCCAGCCGTAGACCAACGATTTGGTGAGGTTGAAAAAAGGGTGGATGAGGAGGAGACTAGTAGCCAAGCTAATGTGCTGGAGCTTCAGAAGGTTCGGGAATTTTGAATCAACAGATGGTTGAGAATAAAGGCAAAGAAGCTGCAGTAGATAACAAAATCAAGAAGATTGAAACCTATCTGGATGAGGACCAGACAAAAGGCATACAATTTTAACAAGACCTAAAAGAAAAAGGTCGTAAAATACACAAGATTGAAGAATTCTTGAATACGAACCAAGAAAGGGAAAGGTAATGGAATCAATGACAAATTCTTTTTTTTTTATAAAAAAAAAAAAAAAATAGTTCAAAATTTTATTATCTGTTAAATTTTCTTTATTCAGAGGTGTTAAGACATCTTCATTATACTCTTTAAATAGGAAGCCTTTTGAAATTAAAAAAAAAAAAAAAATTGGACAGTTCAAAAAGTTTTATTTAATATAGTATAATAAAGGGTAGGATAAGTATCTGTCAATTCCATTTAAAATTTCTTAACTTTTTTTTTTTTTTTTTTTTTTTTCAAATGCACTTCTATTTAATAATTCATTAAATTCAAACTTATTTTATTTTTTATCCTTTTATTTGTTATATCATGAAACTGACTTGTGGACAATGGTTTTTTATCCTTATAAAATATTAAAAAAAACTTAAATAATAAAATAAAAAATAAAGTGACCTTTATATTTAGAAAATAATTTTTAAAAAATTGAATCTTGAACTTTTTTTTTTTTTTTTATTTTATATTTAATTTTCAATAATTAATTTATTGATAATGAAAAAAAAAGTTTATTTTATTATTTGTAATATCATTTTTTTAACTTTTTCAACATTATATATATTCCTTCTCTGTATTTCTTTTAATCTATTAAAATATATAATATATAAAAGAAATTATAATCTATTGATTTAGTTATACTTTTAAGTCATAAATTATTATATATGTATATATTATCTTATATAACCGTTGCAACAATTATATTTATTTACATTAATAATTACAATTCTATAATCATAATAATAATTAATTATCTTAGTAAAGGACAAAAAAAAAATTCATAGAGAGTAAATTAAAACACCAAATAATAATATTAATAATAATAATAATAATAATAATAATAAATTGAACAAACAATAGATTAAGGAGAAAAGAAAAATAAAATCCCCATTAATAAACTATTTAAATAATATTATATATACATATTCTTATTTATTTAAAGATAATTTTTATTAATATTAATTAACAAACATGAAAAAAAAAAAAAAAAAAAAAAAAAAAAGTTAAGAGTAATTTAAGGAGGAAAATAAATGTTTTAGCTTACATAATACATGTAGTTACAAGAAGAAAACTAATTATAAGCTATATACTATAAAAATATAATTATAAATATATATAAAAGTTTTAAGCTTTAGCTAAGAAAGTATTTTCACCTCTCTAAGAGAAGACTTTAGGTCTTTCCTTTTTCAATACTTATTATTATTTTTTTTTTATTATTATTATTATTATTATTATTATTATTATTATTATTATTATTTAGTTTTATTTTCCTATCAATGAATTAAATTTGACTTTTTTTTTTATTATTATTATTACTATTACTGTTAATTTCTAATTAAAGAATTAAATTTAACAGTTTTTTTTTTTTTTTTTTTTTTTTTTTTTTATTTATTATTATTTTCTTATTAAAGAATTAAATTTAACATGGATAACATGAGTATTCGTTAATGAATTAGGTACGGCTTCAATTTTTTCAATGTGTTGTTGCTTTATTCCATTGCTCACTAAAAGATTATAGGTCGTCTCTTCCAATGATCTTTTAAAATTAATGGATTGTTTATTAATATTTTTTCTGATGCTACTATTGAAATAGGCCACTAGACTACTTCGACGAATACAACCCTCAAGAATACCGTTGACTTTATCATCTTCATATAACTCAAAAAGATGATATTTCCCCTTCCGTGAAATACTATTCACCATCTTATTGAGAACACAAAGATTTTGAAATTCAGAGGCGCCTCCTTTAATTCGAGAAAGCGGGAAAATATGATCAATATTACAGACAAGAGGGCTGTTGACATCATTCCCAATAAATTGTTTAAATACCATACAGCCTAATACATCCCAAACGGCATCTGGAAATCGAATCGTACCAAATTTACATTCAAAATCAACGGTTCTCGCGGAATTCTTTACGGCAATCTTCAGTTGATAATACCATTTATCTCGATAGGAAGGACGACGATTATCATAGGTATGATTTCCCTTCAAGAGATATTGATCATTCATTTGCATGACGTCTTCGTAGCAGCGTCGACGTAAATGAGGATTGATAATCCATTGTTCCATAAAATTCAAGTCTCGAATTTTATTTGTGATGTCAATATACTTATAGAGTTGATACATTGGATGCACTTCCACCTCTCCAAAATATAAAAATGGAATTTTTTCAATTTCATTAAGACGTCGAGTCGTCGCTTCCTGATCCACCGTTTCTTTCTTAATCTTTTTCTTATACTTTTTTAAGGCTCTACTTTTTTTAAGTGGACCGATAAACGAAAACAGCTTATCTAATAAACTACTAGCAATAGCATTTTTATTATTCTCTTTTTCTTCCTCTCCTCCTCCCATGATACCACGATTTCCATACTCATTGGAAATATACCTATCAAAGGAAGAATAGTTTAATTTTTTATCCTTTCCATTCTTATTAAAAAATAGGAGAGGTTCTTTCTCCTGACTCAAAATTTTATTACATTTTGTTGTAGTATCTGTGACAGTCCTTACATCTTTTCCTTTTACATTATCAGTTTGAGTTTTACTTTTACTTTTACTTTTAGTCTTGGTTTTGGAATTATTCTTTTGAAATTTTTGAAGTAGAGGAGCAGTTAATTCATGAAAACTTTCCTTTGATAGGAACCTTTATTATTATTTATATTTTATTTATATTTATATATATATTAAAATAATTATATATTGAATAGTATAATTTTATGTAAAAATGAATTTACATTTAAAAAAATATATATATTAAAAAATTATATATTAAAAAATTATATATTAAAAAAATTATATATTAAAAGATAGTATGTAATAATTATTATATATAAAAATGTTATATATATTAAAATAGTTATATATTAAAATGATTATATATTATAAAATAGATAATACATTAATTAAATAAGTATAATTTTTATATATATATATTTCAGAAAATTTCGAAATATAAGTAATTTATCTCTTATATATATATATGAATTTCCTAATTTCATTTCAAAAATAAAAATTTTCTCTATTATACATATATATATATATTGTGTAAAATAAAAGTTTTATATAAATCTAAATTCCTTTTTTATAATTCTAAATTCCTTTTATAATTCTAAATTCTTTTTTTATAATTATAAATTCCTTTTTTATAATTATAAATTCCTTTTTTATAATTCTAATTTCCTTTTTTATAATTTTAAATTCCTTTTATAATTTTAGACTCCTATCAGTTTTTTTTTTTTTTTTTTTAAATAAATAATAAAATATATATATATATATATATTGAACTACTTTTTATAAAAAATAATATAATTTTCTTTTTCTTTGTAATCCCTATTTAAATCTACATTTCTTGTAAGTATATCAATATTTGTTCTAAATAAAGAATCTTCATACGTTTTCTTTTTTTTATCTTTATCATCTTTTTTTTTCCTGAAAAAAAACATATTTGCTTGATTTAACTTATAGTAATAAAGAAATTGCTTTTTGTTTTTTTTTTTTTTTTTTTTTGTTTTGTTTTTTTTTTTTAAAAAAATAAAATAAAATTTTATTAAAATTTAAAAAACAATTTTATTATTTAATTATTATTATTTAATATTTTATAGTAAATATTTAATAATAATTTTTTTATTATTATTTATTATTTATTAAAATTTAAAAAACAATTTTAAAAAAAAAATAATTAAAAAAAAAAAATAATTAAAAAAAAAAAAAAATTATCTTAAAAACAATAGTATTTAGGAATAAAAATAATTATTATTAAAAATTATTATTTTTTTTTTAGTTTTAAATACATATAGAATTCAATTGCTTTTTCTTTTTTTTTTTTTTTTTTTTTTTTTAATATTATTACTAGTATATATAACTTCAAAGAAATGTTAGCTTATATATTACGTCCATTTTTTACGTCCATTATGAATTTATATATTATATTTATTCATGCTTTAAGAAGAAGAAAAAAAAAAAAAAAGGAAGTATTTATAATAAAATATTAATATATTTAAAAAAAAAAAAAATACCTTTAAATTTATAGTTCTTATGCTTTTAATGTCTTTTCAATTTAAAAAAAAAAAACTTTTTTTTTTTTATATTTAACAATTATTGAATTTTTTATTCATTCCTTAAAAATTATTTGTAAATGGTATTTTTTTATAAAAAAAAATAATATATATATATATATATAATTTATTAAATTTAATAAATTTTTTTTTTTCATTGCATAAATAAAATATTATTTATTTGATAAATAAAAGATAAAGGTAGATATATAAGAGATAACTTTAAATATATTAATAAAATGGACATAAATAAAGGTCACCTTAAGTTTTACCCCTTAATATATAATTTCAAATTTTTTTAATTCTTTAATTATTTTATTTTAAATTATGGAAATAAAAAAAAAAATAAAAATAATTTATTCTTTTTATTAATGTTTATATAAATTTAAAAAAAAAATAAAAAAATTATCAATAAGTTTTTTTTTTTTTTATAATGAAATTAATAATTTAAAAAGTGAAATTTCAAGTTTGTCTTTTAATAATAGAAGGAAATAAAAAAAAAAAAAAAATTAAATATAAAAAAAAAAATTAGTTTTAATTAAAAATTAAATTTTTTTTTTATTTTATTATTAGATTTAATTATTTTTTTGAAAAAAAAAAAAATATAAAAAATATATTTTT